>SJXQ01006667.1:717119-818519 GCA_006408695.1 Aepyceros melampus | reverse complement strand
TTTCGTATGTTAGAAAACTGAAACTGCGGCTTCCTCCAACTGACATTGTGGAGTTTTTGTTATTATTTATTATTAATATTAACTTAATTTCTGTAACAGCCATAGTCACAGAAAGTTCCACTGTGTTTTATCTCCTTTGGGAAAGTTTTTTCCTCCTCTTTTTATGTCACTACCTGAAAGAAAATAAATAAGTATCTTTAAAATGTATTCTTCTAATCTCGTCTTACGCAAAGCCTTACGTCTCTGAGAGCTTGTCCAGCCGTGGCGAGGTCTTATCAGGGCCGGATGCCCCAACCGTGCCCAGCCAGCCTGTTCCCTTATTCTGGTGGCTCAAGGTTTCTAAGGCCGATGTGTCCAGTCGACCAAGAGGCTTATCTTCATGGGGCAAAGGGAGCCAGATGGCGGTTGGGGCTCTGAGATATTAGATGAAGGCTGTGTAGGGTTGCCTGAGTTCACAGCAGAGATCAGACCCGCTGGCTAAAGCAAAGAGCCCCATAGTAGGGAGTGTGCAGCTGGTGCTGGACATAGACATGGATGTCAATCTGGTCCTCTGCCTGCCTCATGACTGCAGGGCTCTGAGTCCCAAGTCTGCACATGGGAGAGGGAGAGGAACCTCTTTGCATGTTTCCTGGGGAGTCAGGGATCAGGCTTACAGCAGCCATAGCACTCGGCACTTAGTGACCACCAATAATGGCTGATGGGAAGAAGTGGTGAGTTGGGCCCTCCTGGCAAGCAGAGAACAGGGCTTGTGGCCCAGAGAACAATCATCAAAGGAGTAAGAGGAAGGGGGAAAAAAATTCAAAGCAGCAACAACTGCCCAGTATAAGGGCTCTCTGGAGACCCCACCTACAGCTCAGACTAAGTGGGGTAGAGACAGTGCGATCCCCATGGGGAGGGGTACCCCGCCATCAGCGCTATTCTGACTCCTCACTGCGAATCTGCTTACCATGCCAAATGTCTGTGCAGCATCTTACCTTGGATTCAAATTCCGGATTTGCTTTGAACTTCCTATGTGACCTAGGACAAGTTGGTTGCCCTCTCTGAGCCTTAGTTCAAGAAAGGGTTTAAATGAATTACTTGGTAAGATGCTATCCTGGTGCTAACAGTTGTTCAGCTTGTGAGAATGCTTTGAGGTCTCTTTCGGAACCTAAGGCTGACACACTGGCATGGCTGACGCTCACGGCTGACACTTGCTGGGCAGCTGAGTCCAGCTTCTCTGTAGTTTCCGCCTGGGTGGGGAACCCGAGATATCACAAGTCCAAGGCCAGTGTGCTGTCATCTTTCACCTTTTTATTGGCCTTTGGGATTGGATAGTTGATCTTGGAGTCATCCAGGTTCATGCCACCCACCTTTACCCTCTGTTTCTTCGGCCTTCCTAACTCGGTGAAGGCAGCAGCTGGTGAATCTTGCCTAAGCCTTTGTCGACCCTTTCACTTCTCTAAGCAGTTTTACCCGAGCTTGACTTTCTGTGCGATCTTGTTCCCCACTGGCCCCTGTGGACATGTCTTATCTGTTCAGGTAGGGCTGTGAGTGCCTTGTGGATTAGGACTAAAGCGTTGTTAATTCATGATGGGGATGATGCCCCGCTGCACTGAACACAGTTGGACGTTTTTGTTTATCAAAGTAACAGGAAATGCGGGTGAGGGGCTTTAAAAGTGATAATTCTAGCTATGGATTGAGAATTTGGCTGAGAGCATCTTATCCACTCTGAGTCTCCTCTTAACAGTCCTGTGAGGCAGGTGGAATTGTGTTTGTTTTGTTGACAAGAAAACTAAAGTGAAGCAGTGAAATACTTAGCCAGTGTCACATAGCCTGTAAATAACAGAGAGGATATTTAAGCCCAGAACTTTCCACTTCCGAATCTATGCCCCTGACCTTTGCAACATACTGAGGTCCTGAAGGGTTCTGCTGTAGACTCCTACATTTACAAATGAACCAAAGTCATAACCATCCACTTAGGACTCCATTGCAGGTCCTGCTTCCCCTTTAAGAAATTTTGGAATAGGGGCTGGGGCAAGAGGTGTTTGCTCAAATTCAGAGGTCAGGAAGCTGCATACGTAAGAGACCCAGACCCCACATGTCTACTGTGGCCACCACTTGGAGGCAGGATGCTTCTAGACTGACACCACTGGTTTTGTTTCTTTATAGAGTGTGTGTGTGTGTGTGTGTGTGTGTGTGTTTAGTTCTAATTCACAGAGCATAGGCTTCACCCTTTCCAAGTATATAGTTCAGTAGATTTTAGGATATTCACAGATTTGTTCAACCACACAGCAATTCCAGAATATTTTAATAATCTGAAAAAGAAACTCAATACCAATTAATAATCACCCCCATCGTCCCCTTCTCCCAACTCTGGCAGCAACCACTAATCTCTGTCTGTAGGAATTTGCCTATTGTGGACATTTCATATAAACTGAACCATATAATATGTGGCCTTTTCAGCCTGAATTCTTTCACTTATCACAATGTTTTCAACTTTGATACTGTAGCATGAATAAGGACTTTATTCCTTTTTATGGTTGGATAATATTCAATTGTATGAATATACAACATTTTGTTTATCCATTGATCAGTTGATGGTTATTTGAATTGCTTTCCACTTTTTGGCTATTAAGAATAATAGCACTGTGAAAATTTGTGTAAAAGTTTTTCTGTAGACATATGTTTTCAGTTCTCTTGGGTATATACTAGGAACGTAATTGCTGAGTCGGATATTAATTTTAGGTATAACTTTGAGGGAAACTGCCAAACTCCCTTCCACTATGGCTGCACAATTTTACATGCTCACCATCTATATATGAGGGTTCCAATTTCTCCATCCTTGCCAATACTTGCTATTTTTGTCTTCTTTATCATAGCCATCTTAGTGGTTAAGAGGAGATGTCTCATTAGAGATTTGATTTGCGTTCCCTACATGACGAACAATGTTGAGCCTATCTCCGTGACTTATTGACCATTTGTGTATCTTCTCTGCAGAAATGTTTCTTCAAATTCCTTTGACCATTTTTACATTGTGCTGTTTGTCTTTCTGTTGTTGAGTTATAATATTTATATATTCCAAATATTAGATCTTTATCAGAGGATTTATAAATATTTTCTCCTATTATGTTTGTTGTCTTTTCACTTTCTTGATAGCGTCCTTTAAAGCACTTTTTTTTTTTCATTTTTGGTGAACGCTAATTACATCTTTCTTCCTTTGTTCGTGCTTTAGGTTTCATATCTAAGAAATCATCACCTAAGCTAAGGTCATGAAGTTTTACTCCTATGTTTGTTTTTAAGAGTTGTACATTTTTTCTTTTGCATTTAGGTCTTTGATCCCTTTTGAATTATTTTTTTAATATGGTGTAAGAATGGGGTCCAGTTTCATTCACTTGCATGTGGCTATCTGATTGTTCCAAAATAATTTGCTGAAGAAACTATTATGAAAGATCATTATTCCCCCATTGCATTGGCTTAGCACTCTTGTTGAAAAATCAAATGACCATATTCATTTCTAAACTCTCAAGTTTACTCCATTCACCTATATCTATCCTTATACTAGTAATAGACAGCCTTGATTATTGTAATTTTGTAGCAACTTTAGAAATCAGGATGTATGAATCGTTCAAGTTTGTCTTTTTTATTTTTAAAGATTATTTGGCTATTCTGGGTATTGTGTATTCCCATATGAATTTTAGGACTAGTTTGTCAATTTTTTCCCAAAAAAATCACCTGTGATTTTTTTATAGGGATTGTGTTGAATCTATAGATAAATTTGGAAGTAATTTCATATTAACAATGTTAAATCTTCCAATTCATGATATATTTGGAATATATGATATATTTCCATTTATTTAGGTCTTTTTAAATTTCAGTGATGTTTTATAGTTCTCAGTATGTAAGTCTTACCTTTGTTAAAACTACTCGTATCATTTTATTCTTTTTGACAATACTGTCAATGGAATTGTTTCTTAATTTTATTTTTCTGATACTTCATTGCTAGTATATAGAATGTAATTGATTTAGTTTTATTAATCTGTAAACTTGCAACTTACTGAACTATTTTTTTTGAAGATCTTTGTGTGTGTATAGATTCCTTTGTTCTTGTACATACAAAATCATGTCATCTGCAAATATAGATATTTTACGTTTTCCTTTGTTGTCTAGCTGACTTTCATTCCCCTTTTTTGGCTTAATTGCCGTGTCTAGAACCTTCAGAGCAATGTTGAATATAAATAGGGAAATCAGAAGTTCTTGTCTTGTTCCTGATCTTAAGGGGAAAGCTTTCAGTCTTTACCATTAAGTGTGATGTTAATGTTCCATAGATATCCTTATCAGACTAGGGATATTCCCTTCTATTCATAGTTTGTTCAGTACTTTTATCATGAAAGGGTATTGAGCTCTCTGAAAGCTCTATTCTTTGCCTATTGAGATGATTATGTAATTTTTGCCTTTTATTCTCCTAATATGATGTATGATGTTGGTTGATTTTCATATTCTGAATCAGTCATCTTTTCAAGGGATAAATCCCATTTGGTCATGATGTATAGTCCTTTTTAACATATGTTACTAGGTGAGTAATTTGTTGTGTCGATATTTATAAGGAATATGGGACTGTGTAAATGTGTGTGTGTGTGTGTGTATTTTTCTTGTGGTACCTATTTTTGGTATCAGAGTAATGCTGGCTTCATACAGTTACCTGGCAGTGTTCCTTCCACTTTTATTTTTGTTTTGGAAGAGTCTGTAAAGATTTGGTGCTAACATTTGGTAGACTTCATGAGTGGAGACATCTGGTGACCCGTTGCTTCATAGGAAACGAAAGCAAGGTCCGTGGGGAAGGACGTCACTCTAAGTCATAATGTTGATCAGGGCACAGCTGGAGGAGTCCGAGGTTCAGAGTACTGTCTCTAATTTTCCTAATGCTACTGAAGCAGGTATTGTTGTCACAGTGTAACTGTTAAGGACACAGATTTAGAGGCAGAGTCTGACTTGGCTGCTCACCAGTGGCTGAGCTAGAGCTCTAACTAAACCTTATGCAAAGTGGTGGTTTCATGGCTTACAACACCCGCCAGGTGACTGCCTTTGTCTATGGGGTTGATTTTCAAAACAGCATCATTCTCACTTTATCTCACGTGTTGTTGTTGTTGTTCAGTTGCTAAGTTGTGTCTGACTCTACCCCATGGACTGCAGCACATCAGGCTTCCCTGTCCTTCGCTATCTCCCAGAGTTTGCTCAAACTCATGCCCATTGAGTCAGTGATGCCATCCAACCATCTCTGTTGCCTCCTCCTCCTGTTCTCAGTCTTTCCCAGCATCAGGGTCTTTTCCAATGTGTTGACTCTTTGCATCAAGTGCCAAAGTATTGGATGGAAGCTTCAGCGTCAGTCCTTCCAGTGGATATTCTAAGTTGATTTCATTTCGGATTGACTAACTGGTTGATCTCCTTGCTGTCCAAAGGACGCTCAAGAGTCTTCTCCAGCACCACAGTTTGAATGCATCAATTCTTTGGCACTCAGCCTTCTTTATGATCCAACTCTCAAATCTGTACATGACTGCTTGAGAAGACATAGCTTTGACTATACAGACCTTTGACAGCAAAGTGATGTCTCTGCTTTTTAACACACTGTCTAGGTTTGTCATAGCTTTTCTTCCAAGGAGCAAGCATATTTTAATTTCATGGCTGCAGTCACCATCCTCAGTGATTTTGGAGCCCAAGGAAATAAAGTCTGTCACTGTTTCTATTTTTTCCCCATCCATTCGTCGTGAAGTGATGGGACCAGATGCCATGATCTTAGTTTTTTGAATGTTGAGTTTTAAGCCAGCTTTTTTAAATATCATGAGTAAGCAAAAAAAAGATAAAGATAACATGTACTGAACTAAGCATTGTTTTAGGTGTTTTGCATGTTATTACATTTTTACAGCAGTGTTGTCAGTCAGATATTATTGACTCTAGTTTACAGATACAGAAACTGAAGCTCTTAGAGATACCAGGAACAAGAAACAGCGTTGTGATCTAATTCAGTCCTTCAGACTCCAAGCCCAGGGGTTGTGCGCACTCCGCACACCAGCCCTATCACGCGCGGGGAAGCGATGCTCACACATGGGGTGCACACTGGGCACAGCTGGAAGTAGATAAGAGCCACCCTGCCTGTAGTTCCCTAACTCAGTGTCCAGGGGTGAATCCAAGTCGGTGACCTCTACTTGGCCTCCTTTCCTCTGTACTTGGCTTTGGCAACATGCAGCTTCAAAAGGCACCACGGAGGAAAAGAAAGTCTTTCGGGTCAGAAGTGGAAAGAGGCGCAATGGCAGGGTTGAGAGTGGGTGATGGTGGTCCTGTGCTAGGATCGCTTCCTTGTCAAAGGTCGGGAACGTGGAGTCACCCTCCTAATAAAGTCTAGCCTCCTCTGAACTGTGACTCAAGACCCAGTTGGGACCAATGAATACCTAATAATTCTTTCTGGAAACAGCACTGGGCTTTGAGTTAGGAGACCTGCGCCGGGGCCTGGCTGAGCTGCTCTCTGCACAGCCTTGGGAGAGTCAATTCACATTTCCATGGTTCACTTGCCTCCTTGTAAATATGGATTTAATAATACATATCCCTTAGACAGTTGTAAAGAGAACAGAAGACAACTATATAAAAGTTCCCAGCTATGTGCCTGATACAGAGTTAGGTGCTCAAGAAGTGTGTGTGGAATCTCCAAGGTGCTTTCACATTCACGATGATTACTTGATCTCACAGCAGCCCTGTGGAGTTATCACTAGGTTCCTGAGGCAGAGAGAAGTCAAATCACGGGGCCAAAGCCCATAGCTTGCTGACAAGGTTAAACCTACAAATCATGTCCCCTGTCTCTCAAATCCACATATTCCCAAGTTATGCTTTCCTGCAAAAAAATTTTTATAACTGAAGTCATTTAAAAAATTATTATTTTTATCTGAGATTCAGAGAGGCCGTACAGCACACAGTAAAGATATAAGAGAAAAGGCCACACATTTGCTTTAAAGAGCCTAGGAATACAAGTTGAAGTGGAATTGGGTGTTCCATGCATAATTCATTCCCTGGTTTGAAACCATAAATTTAACCCGTGTCTGCTCTACCCTAAAGCAACCTATTAAAAGATGAACATCCTCCAACTGAGAGCTCAAGTCAGTCCAACTGTGTGTTACCGTGTCCACTCCCTGAAAAAAGAGAAGTTAGAAAACAGGAGGGGAGAAGGGGTAGAGATAGAAAAGAAAAAGGAGGAGAAGGACAGGAACTGTTGCTCAAGTCAAGTGCCAATTAGAATCTTCTCTCGAGGGATCAGCTTATGCTTCATAGGTGAGTAAGTGAGTTTAGACAAACCATTTGCATAGTCCTTGGATATCACAACCCGTTGGCAGAATCACACCGTTCAGGTTTTTGGGTGGAGAAGGTTAGGATTTTCACCATGTTTTGGTAGGAGAAAGTGAGACTCTTATAGGCAGTCGGCATCCCCTGTAGGTGGCAGCTGACAGGAGGTCCAGGTGGCCCTTGAACGCATTCCCACGGCTTGGTCCACTGTGTAAAGTCGGGAGAAGGGACACGCCTGAAGGAACGTAGGGGCAAGGACACCTTTGTATCTGAGTTCTGCAGCACTGCATTCCACTTTTTGTTCACTTAACCATCCCCGGCTCTTCTGGGAGCTCTGTGAAAGCACGGACCACACCGTTCTTCTGCCCGAGTGCTTCCTCTCCTGCTTAACACCGGCTGGGGCATCCATCAGGAGTTCCGCCGGCGGCAGGCACACACAGAGCAGAGGCATCCCCCAGTCAGGTATCGGAGATGTACTCAACGTGCTCAATGGTGAATCAGTTTGTAGTTATTTCATTTTGAATGTCAGTACATGCATCATTCATTTCTGGTTCTGGTACTCTGGCACTCTGGGTGTTAGGGTAATGCTCATAACCCAGTGAATGTGGGGGGTCTTGGCAGGCAGAGCAGTGCATGGGTCTAGATTGCTGTTGCCTCTGCCTGAGCCTGGGCCCACACTGGTTTCCAGACTTGGCCTTCCCCCAGAGCTCTCTCTGCCGGCTTCCTGCCTCCCCTGATGCTTTACCTGTTAGCTCATGCAGCTGGAGGGGTTGAAGGGAGGGCAAGTCGGGGGTGCTGGTGTTGGAGCCCAGCTGCAGACCACCTCACCTTTGTCCCAAGCAGGGCCTCTCAGTCACAGCTCAGATTGGGTTGTTTTGAAAGTGGACACCAGGGCTAGAGTCCTGATACCATGACAGTCTCTCTGTGCCCGGCACTGGAACTAAATATGTATGTTGGCAGAAAGCACAGGTTGTCCGCCTGAGTTAGGAGATAAGAAGGTTGGGTTTTGGGGGGTAGGTGAGCTGCCTCCGGTATTGTACCGCCCCTGGCTGATCATCTTCAAGTCCCGCTTTGATGTACCTGGACTAAACGAAGTAGAGACATTTTGCCCCGTGGCCAACACCCAGCTGGGGGAAACTGTGGACATCTGAATTCCGGCAGTCAGTCCACACCATCTTGCCCAATGCCCTCATTTCACGGGCTGGGAAACCGCGGGCAGGGCATGGTTCAAGATTACACTGCTCATTCAAGGGGACGAAACTAGGGTCTGGATCTTCAGCAGCCTATTGTAGCCTTAGGCCTGGGGTCAGAATAGCTGTGTAACCTGGGACAGGTCACTTGAACTCATTGTGCCTACCTGTAAAATGAGAATGACTTCTAACTCTGGGATTAAATGAAATCATGGAAGCAAATGATTTTAATGTTAAGTACTGACAAACCTCTAATTCAAGGGTCAGTAATGTCCAGATAGTAAATATTTTAGGCTCTGTAGACTATATGGTCTCTGATGCAATGACTGAGTTCTATCACTATAGTGTGAAAGCATCTATAGAAAACAGATTATAAGAAAACCAAAGAAGCTATCCGTTAAAACTGTTTATAAAAACAGGCAGCAGACCAGATTTGTACTACAGTTTGCTGACACCTACTCTAGATGCTCGGAAATTGTTCTAGTTACTACTGATGACATAACAAATGACCCCAGAATATAGTGACTTAAAGCAACCATGTGATTATGCTAATGGATTCTGTGGGTTAGGCATTCAGACAGAGCACAGAAGACAGTGCTCTTTGCTCCATGAAGTCTGGACCTTTTGCTGCAAGGGTTCAAAAGCTGGAGGTGACTCCACTGCTTGAAGATTCCTTTACTTTCTTTCTGGAAATTAGACTGGAATGACCTGAACCCCATGACTTGGCCTATCTGAGGGGTCTGGCTTTATAACACCAGGGTAGTCGGATGCTTCACACGGGAGGCTCGGGACTCCAAGTGAGAATGTTTCAGTAGGCAAGGTAGATGTTGCATAGCCTTTTATGACCCAGATGAACAGTGTCCCTTCTGCTGTGCTCTGTGAGTGAAACCATGCATGAACCTGCCACATTCAAGGTGAGTGGACAGCTCCTCTACCTCAGTGGGGTCGATGGCAAAGGATTAGGGTTGGGGGAGCTCATTTTAAAACTGTTATAGAAGAGCTTCATAATTTAAGCACACACACGTTGAATAATGGTGAATGCTTATTATGTAGCACTTACTCTGTGCCAGGTACCATTTTGAGTTCTTTATTCCTCCACCATCCCTTTGAAGGAGGTAATATCATCATCCACAGTTTAAAGGCAAGAATGCCAAAGAACAGAGAGGTTAACTAACTTGCCCAAGGTAATAAAGATAGTGGGTTATAGAACCAGCATTTTGGCTTCAGGTAGTCAAATCCAAAGCCGGTTCGATTCAGAACCCATTCTGCTTCTTTGTGATTATCAAAATGAGAACGCTGTTTCTACTCTTGAAGCAGAACTAGGTTAACAGGAGGAAGGTGGGTGGGGGGGTTCAAGGGAGGGAGGGACAAATACTTACCTGTGGCCGATTCATGTGATGTATGGCAGAAGTCATCATGGTATTGTAAAGCAATTATCTTCTAATTAAAAAAAAAAAAACACAAAACTGGATTAAGATCCTGAGTCTTTCAGCTGTCCAGTGTCTAGCAGGTCTTCCTACCAGCAACCAGTTATGATCATTATAGCACACCCACTCTGGGTTCAGACTGTCCTGAGCATCATGTGTAGGCCAAGGAAAGAAGTATGATGCTCAGTTTCAGTCATAAGAAGCCTGAAATATGAGTGGGAGAGATTGAATTCTGGTTTAATTCTCACAGCCCTATGAGATGGAATCTTGATCACATTTTACTGATGAGGAAACCAAGGCCCTAGGGTTCAGTTGTTCCCATCCAGTAGCTGATGGAGTTCAGACTCAAGCCCGGATTCTGACATGCAAGTCCATGCTGTTCACCATGGACTCCAATGGAGAAAGCTCTGGAAAGGATCATACCAGCTCTTTCAGAAGCGCACATACTCAGTCCCTGGAAGATCAAGTCCAGCCCATCCCTTGGCACTGATCTTGGTTTAGTTCCCTCCTTAGAGATGCTAAATATATGGCTCAGATGGTAAAGAATCTGCCAGCAATGTGGAGACCCAGGTTCAATCCCTGGGTTGGGAAGATCCCCTGGAGGAGGGCATGGCTATCCACTCCAGTATTCTTGCCTGGAGAATCCCATGGATAGAGGAGCCTGGAGGGGACCCTTTCCACGGGGTTGCAAAGAGTTGAACATGACTGAACAAATAACACTTGCAGAGAAGACAGACTGAGCCCCAGAAAAGGGCCTTTGGGTGCCCTTGGAAAACTGACTGCCCAGACCCTGAGCTGGAGCTGGGACTCAGGGTTTTTTCCACCACCCCTGCCTTCCACATTGTGCTAGGAATGCCAGGGAGGGGAGTGATGGTGGATGGCGGTGGCTTGGTGCGGGGGGAGGTGAACTTATGGGAAGTTGTTTGCCAAAGCTGTGTGGGGGAAGGAGGATTTTACAAGACCAGGGCCTCTGGCCTGGAAACATCTGTTTCCCTTCAAATCAGCCAGGAGACTCTTGCCTCCCCAGAATGCCTAAATCATGCAGCGGCTGGGGAAGGGCAGGCGTTGGCCTGGAGACTTCAAACGCATTTTCCCGTCCTCTCGGGGACGCAGTTCTGACGTGGGCCTCTGAGCCCCTGTCCCTGCTCTTACCCCCGTCAGATCCGTGAGAAGCTCTCACCGCCAATTAAAGTCTCAGTTTCATTCTCTCACCCCTGCTGTGAGGGGGTCCCGGGGTCTCGGATGGGCCCAACAACAGCTTCCTCTCCACCTACTCTCCGGTGGTCTCCACTAGGAGAGCTTTCTCTGGGTGTCGGGGGAGGGCATCAGAGCCTTGGGCAGTGGCTCAATAATAATAACAATAATATTGATGATGCCCACAGCTCGCTCTCATTGACTGCTAACATGCCAGTCATCATGGCGAGCAATTCAACAATGACCCCTTTTAGTGGGTTTTAATGTTATGATTCCTATTTTCCAGGTGAGTTAACTGAGGCAAGGCCTCACATAAATAAGAAATGGAGAGCTAGGACTTAAAACTGATTGCCTGATTCCAAGGCCGTGCTTTGGGCCACTCTGTTATTCTGTCTCCTTTAATGGCCTTTTAAGCTATTCACATTTTGCTCATTTTGACAGATGGGGAAACTTGATTTCTAGATAGTAGAATCACTACTGGTGCCTTACAGTTGACGGAGTCACTCGTTCAGTCACTCATTCATTTAACAGTGTTTGCAGAGCACCAGGTGGAGCGTCAGGCAGAGAGATGGGCAGAGCCCTGTTCTGGTTCTGAAGACACTCACACACTCATGCGGGCTTGAGAGAATTGTCTGGGCACCAACCCAGTCATGCCAGATGGGCCAGGACCTGGCACTGTACAGGGAGGGTGGGTGGAGGAGATGAGGGCTGACTGATGCTCCAAGGACAAGGTGGAGGAGGTTCAGTGGAGCAGGAGTCAGGGGGCCCTGATGAAAGGTGCGGTGTGTGCAAAGACAAAGGTGAGGTCCTTTAGCAGCTGGATACGGTTCCACTGTGAAACAGGGTGGGCAGGGGAGACCAGCCAACAAGGCTGGACCTGTGGCCAGAGTTTGAGACTCAGTGATGGAGTCCCACAACAGATAGTGTCAGAGGGAGGGGCATCAAGGAGTCACACTGGGGCGGGGTAAGGAGTTTGTGCTTTGTCCTGAAGGTGGTAAAGAAACATTGAAAAATACTTTGCATTTGAGTAGTCGGTCCCAAGGTACGTCCCCACTCATTGAAATACCAATACACCGAAACCGGATTGAGATCTCACAACCCACAGTCTCTGGGACATGAACTCAATTTTCAACCACCTTGACCAGTTTCTTTCCCCTGAAACAAAGTCAGAGGAAGGAGTAGCAAGGATTTGAGCCTGGGGTTCCAGGCTCCTAAATAGCCCATCCCACTTGATCCTTGGAGCCACCTCTTCTGTGATTATCCCAGAGGGGCAGCTGGGCCCCAGTCAGTCAACTATGCGAAAAGCAAGGTGGCATGGAGAAAGAGCGCTAGAGGAGGCTTGGGGAAAGCCAGGGCCTTTATTCTGAACTATTGGCAGCAGGTCCTTGGGCAAGTCTGTTTCCTCTCCAGGCTGTGGTCCCCCCACCTGTAAAATGAGGCTGTAGAGCTTGGTGATGGCTCGGGAGTTCTCCTCCTCTGTCACCCCCTTCTCCTTCTCTGTCACCTCCTTCTCCTCCTGCCCTCACTGAATTTGAGTTTGAGTAAACTCCGGGAGATAGCGAAGGACAGGGAAGGCCGGTGTGCTGCAGTTCACAGAGTCACAAAGAGTCAGACACGACCGAGCAACAGCAGCCGTTCTAGTTCACATTATCAGTGGGTCTCAGCCCACCTGCACAGGTAAAGATGAAAGAACCGAGCCGAGGTCGCCAGCAGCCTCCCAACCCCGGAGGAACACAGGCTCTGACTGTGCCCTCTTCCCCCTTTCCACTCTGCTTTCTGGGTGTGCACGTGTGTATCTGTTTCTCAGTCTCTCTCCCTTCTCATTCTCTCCTCCTTCCCCACATCAGGGGCTGTCACTTTCTTCCCCTCGCAAAGAGCCCCTCCAGGGCTGCCTGGTCCCCTAACAGCTTTCAGATGTGGCTCTGGAACAGTTCTACAATTACTGCTGAGACAGGCAGAGAGCGCATGGCCTTGTGACTTCTGACCCAGGCCCATGAAGCTAACATCTTCCTCTTTCTCCCCCGCTCCACCCCCACTGGCAGGGTGGCCCGAAGACTCCTCCATCCTGAGACCTCTGCTGACACGTTGGGTCACTCTACTAACACAAACAGAAACTACCTTTTAGGGAACAAAGATTAAACCAGGCTGGCCACAGTCATTAACATCATTGGCTCTGGATCCTGAACTTGTGAGATACAGTTAATTTCACCCTGTTTGACAGATGCAGAGACTGAGGCTCAGAGACAGGGAAATGACTTCCCAAGAATACTCAGCTGGCAATTGGGGAAGCAAGATTCTACCAAGATTTTATCATTTGAAAACCTAAGACTACCTCTTTCCCAGCATGCTGTTCTTCATGCTGCTTGGCTAAGCAGGGAGGTAATGCCGGACCTCTTGATGGAGGAAATATATTACAGGAACACCTTGGAAACATAAGTTGCCAAGGGAAAAGCAATGTTTAATTTTTTTCCAACTCCTCACATTTGGAGATTCATTCACATATTTTATTAACTACAGCCTTCCATGTTCCCCTCAGATGAAATGTCTCTCTTTCTCTTCTACTCCAAGAAAGTACTCTTGCCCGAATAAGTGCTCTTTATATGACCTTTATAAAAGTCTGAAACTTACAAGCCACTTTTCAGGCGTCACTGTGTAATCCGTGAGACTGCCACAGGCTGTCCGTAAAGTTATCCCCATTTTGTTGATGCATAAACAGAAATTCAGCAATGAGATGTGGTATGTTCAAGTTCATCCATTTACTCACATAGTTAAGAGCGCCTTTCATGTTCCTAGTTCTGTGTTCAGTGCCAGGATGTCTCTGTACCCGAGCTGCAGGCCAGGGTTTGGTGTCTGCCTCTGCCACTTTCTAGGTGTCGTATATGTAGCCAGTGCTTACGCCATGGCATAAAGGCTGTCCTTACCTCTATCCTTGCTGCTGCTGCTGCTGCTGCTGCTGCTGCTAAGTTGCTTCAGTCGTGTCCAACTCTGTGCAACCCCAGAGACGGCAGCCCACCAGGCTCCCCCGTCCCTGGGATTCTCCAGGCAAGAACACTGGAGTGGATTGCCATTTCCTTCTCCAATGCATGAAAGTGAAAGGTGAAAGTGAAGTCACTGAGTTGTGTCCAACTCTCAGCGACCCCATGGACCACAGCCTACCAGGCTCCTCCATCCATGGGATTTTCCAGGCAAGAGTACTGGAGTGGGGTGCCATTGCCTTCTCCGACCTCTATCCTTGCCCCTTGCTTATTCTCACATCCTCAAGTTTCACTATGATCTTGCTTCCAGCCCTTCTGCAAGGCTCCTTAGCCAGAACTCACCTCGTTAAGCACTTGTATTTCACATTCATCCACGTTGACCTAGGAAGTGGACAGCAGCCTCCCCACCCCAGACGCGTGATGCAGAGAGGTGACCTAACACAGAGGGGTGAGTGACTAATCCCCTGTCACAGAGCAAGGGAATAGAATGGAAAACGAACCCACACCTGGCCATCTCCAAGACCAGACCTCCTCCTCCGTCACCCTCTGCTTCCCTGGACTGAGACAATAACTGGATATAGTAAGGGCTAGAACAGAGCTCTGCTCACAGTGCTGAGATGTAACAGGTGGAGAGAGATGATGCCCACATATCAAGTGCTATTGTTCTCATGACAAAGGTTGAAGCCAAAAGACCCAGAAAGCAGATGGATAGTTGGGCTTCTGTCTGAAGATGGGGCCAAAATCTCCCATATTTAAGTCTCTAAAGTCACACATATGAAGTTTAGACCCACACTTGTTAGCATGCCAAGCTAGCTGATGAAAGATAAAAGGTGAAATTAGATTTGACAATATAGTATGACTCATTTGAAACGACCTTGATTTTGGGAAGGATTGAGGGCAGGAGGAGAAGGGAACGACAGGATGAGATGGCTGGATGGCATCACCGACTCAATGGACGTGAGTTTGGGTGAACTCCAGGAGTTGGTGATGGACAAGGAGGCCTGGCGTGCTGCGGTTCATGGGGTCGCAAAGAGTCGGACACGACTGAGCGACTGAACTGAACTGAACTGAAGAACATCATCCTTGAATACAGACAGGCCTCACTGCTGCTTAGTTAATACGTAAAAATAGATCAATTATTTGACCTCTTTGGAACCAGCATCCCTATCGATAGAATTCAAGCAATCCCACCTGAGTGATATGTTTCAAAGATTAACTGGAATATGCATGTAGAGGACAAGCACTGATGAGCAAGTACTGGACAGCAGCCGTGCCTCCCAGGATATTCAGGCACTGAACGAGTTTTCCTGCACTTGGACCAGCAATGGTGCAAGGAAGAACGTGTTTCCTTTGTTTTACATTTCAGACATAGGCTCAGGGAGAATAATCAACTAGCCCAAGGTCACACATCTCGTGAACCTCAGAGCTGAGGTTTGAGTAGATGGTGATTGGGCTGCAAGGTGCTTCTGGGCTCTGAGTGACCTGTCCCCTGCTGGACCCCTCACTTCAGTCACCATGGCAGCAGCCTGGTAGGATGTTAGCGCTGACATTCCTCCAGGGCTGGGAGGTGTCTCCATGGGTCTGTCATGGGCCTAGTGTGAGTGACTCATAGCAGCAAAGAATGTGGAACATACATGGTTCTGAGCCTCGCTGTCAGCTCCGCTCATGGCATCTTAAACACAGACCAGCACAACAAACTGATGAATCCCCACATGCACCAACGCTTCCTAGAAAACTCAGGATGATGTTATTGTACTGTCTGAATTACAGTGAAACTCAGAATCAATATCAAGGAATAAATTAGACACACATTCTCGGGATGACATGAGTACCTTTCACTGCTCTTCAAAAGAGAAAATGCATTATTGTTAAGAAAGAGATTTTAACACACAAAGAAGACAAGCAGTCTTTTCTCCAGAAAGATACTGGCTTCTGCTTACTGTGACCCTTGCACCAAGAAGTTCTGATGCATGGTGCCTTTTACGAAAACCACCTTTGGGTTGTCAAGCCGTGAGGTGTTAAGCTGAGAGGGGCTGTGAGAGTCCCAAGTCCTGACCGTCTGAGCCTGCCGTGTGGACGCGCAGCAGCAAAGCAGATCTGAGAGCGCCCAGCATCCGGCTTTCAGAGGGAGACAAACCAGGGGACAGGTCCTGGTTCCTTCATTGTCTGACTCTGCTTTGGACACATTGCCTAACTTTTTCATCTTCAGTTTCCTCTTCTGAAAGATGAAGATAATGTGGGTGATTATTTTCTCAGGTTTTCATAAGATTAGAAAAACATGTGAAATGGCACTGTTTCAACATAGCTGGAATTTTGGCAAGTGAACCTAGTGGAATTGTATTTGTACAGAGGTGACATCCACAGACCTTTAGCAGAAGACAGTAGCTGATAGTGGATCACCGCATGGGCTTTGGACTCAGACACACCTCGACTTAATTTCCAGTCCCAGTAATTACTATATGGTTC
The DNA here is from genome assembly GCA_006408695.1 of Aepyceros melampus. Classification (NCBI taxonomy): domain Eukaryota; kingdom Metazoa; phylum Chordata; class Mammalia; order Artiodactyla; family Bovidae; genus Aepyceros; species Aepyceros melampus. The sequence continues at coordinate 801,962 of SJXQ01006667.1, read as the reverse complement.
TGGGCAAGTTGCTTTCTTCCCTGAGCCTCGTGTATAACATAAAGAGAATAATAGTAGCTATCTTTTAGGATTATCTGGGGTAATGCTATATATACAGTAATACCTATGAACTGCATAGGTCAGTGCTTGACACGTGTTAAGAACTTTGCACATAGTTAATTTGGAGAACCAACTCATATATATTAGCTGCCTAATATAAGCAGTCAGTCAGGGCTCACCATTCTGTAACGTGGCAATTGTAGTGTTACGACCATTGGTGGCACTAGAGCCTGCCTGCCAGTGCCGGAGACCTAAAAGACGTGGGCTCAGTCCCTGGGTCGGGAAGATGTCCTGGAGGAGGGCATGGCAGCCCACTCCAGTATTCTTGCCTGGTGGGCTATAGTCCTTGGGGTCGCAGAGTCAGACATGACTGAAGCGACTTAGCACACATAGCACGAGGCAAGTTGAGGTTTTGGAGAAGGAGGAAAGGAAATCAGACCCCTGGGACTGTAGTTTCTTGTGCTTGACCCGGGGAGCCCCTGTTCCCACTCCACACTCCCGCTCCTACCCATGAAGGCGGGTGAAGGAGGGTGGCACAGCAAAGATAGGACACTCAGACACTTAGCCCTTCTCACTTCTGTTCAGATTGTCACTGGCCTCCAAGGATGATCTCCTCTTGAAAGTTTATTCACTCTTTTGGTTTTATTCAATTTCAGACCTTGGAGATCTGGAGGTGTGAAGTGTCAGAGAGCCTTCCCAAAGTAGGCCAGAGGCCAATGTCTCCTCTGGGACTGGAGCCTACTCCACCATGTCTGTGGTTTACCAGTTCTCTCCCTCTAATACCACACAGACTGCCTGCCCCACTCTCCTCATACATCATGGAGCTGCAGGTGCCAACACTGAAAGTTGGGGACATGCCTTGTACCTGGACTAACTCCCAGACTTCCTATCATGGCCCACTAGGTCCCTGTCATCTCTCTTTGCTACAGCCACACCAGCTCTCTATTCCTTCAACAGTCTGGATCATTCTTTCCTCAAGAACTGTGCACTTACTGGTCTTCTGCCTGGAATACTCTTTCCCCCAGGTCTTCCTCCCATAAGCTAGTTCCTTCTCATTTTTAGGTCCCAGTTCTAACCTCTCAACAAGAAGGCCTTTCAGGACACACCTGTCTAAAGCACTCACACCCCCCTTCACTTCAGGCTTTGCTGTGTGATCCTATTATATTCTTTCTCATATGCACCATTGTCTAATTTTTCACTTATGTTTTGTTTAGCTTTATGCAAGCAAGGACCTTGACTCTCTTGCTCATCTTTGTTATCTTAGCTCCTAAAGTAATTCCTGGCATGTAGTTAATGCTCAGCTAGTATTTGTTAAGTGAATGAATGAAAGAGTATTTAAAGGAGTATACAGAGTCATAGCAGATAGCATCAGGGTTTACTTCTCAAGTCCTGCCTGGACTCGACTCAGACTGCTCTACCCCCTAATAAGTGTGAGACCACCTAAAAATACACAAATAAGTCCGTTTTCTCATTGGTGAAATACAAGTGATAATGACCCCTGCCTTCTAGCCTTGCTACTTGTAAATCAAGAAAGAAAGAAAGTGAAGTCACTCAGTCATGTCCGACTCTTTGTGACCCCATGAACTATAGCCTACCAGGCTCCTCCATCCATGGGATTTTCCAGGCAAGAGTACTGGAGTGGGGTGCCATTTCCTTCTCTAGTAAATGAAGAGATTAACTGCAAAATGCCCGGCAATCAGTTGGTTTTTGATACACACTTAGTGACTATCTTTTTTCTTCTTTCCAGATCATTTCTCCTGCAGCCTAATCATCCCCGAGTTCTTTCAACCATCACTCCTGTGCTATGCTTTTTGTGTTCCTCCCTGCAGCTTCCAGGGCCTTTTGCTCTGAAGTCACAGCCTTGTGCTCTCTTTGCTTGTTATACCACAGGTTCACTCTCTACGCGGTGGATACACGAGGGAGGCACTCTGAGCTCAGCACAGTGACCCTGAGAACCGCCTGTCCACTGGTGGATGACAACAAGGCAGAAGGTAGGTGACCTCCCACTGCCCCCATCCCATTTCTTCACTTCCAGGGTCCTTCCCATATTTTCAGCCTCTAAATTCTGCACCCACCAGTCACTATCCCACTCCTTTTCTGCCTCGCACACACACACATGTTGGCACAGGGAGAAGAAAGCCGAAGGACCGGAGAAAGGACATAGAGCTAAATGAATCAAAGCCATGAAGGAAACTGAGATTGGCCGGCAAGATCTTTGCCAGTGTACAGACTTGCTTCTCTTTTATAGAATATGTGTTCTGGCTTTGAGGAAAGGAATGGTGGAGAGTCAGGACCACATGACTGTGTTCTGCCCCTTGGCCCAGGCTTTTAGAAACCAATCCCTTTCTTCCACTTCAGTGTGCCCTGCAGCTGGCAAGTACATGGCACGTGGAGGACCGCTAGACTTTGCTGTACCTGTGGCAGACATCATTAGCTGATCGTGGCAGACATCATTAGCTGATCACAGCACACCTTCCTATCTAGCCCAGGGGTGGCCTCAGAAGTCTCAGCAAAGAGATGCAGTCAGTAACTATCTGTCAGAATCAGCATGCGTGTTCCAGGTCTATGAAATTGTAAACATTAGACAAAACACCTGAAAGAAAAAAAAAAAAACAATAAATCAGATCCACCATATACTTAGTTCTTAGACCACATGTAGATACAGTTTCTACAAAGATGTGATGGTAGCTCATGAGTCCTGATGGTGAGCAAATATTTTCTGAGAGCCCTGGTAAAAGCAGTGTGGAACAGACATGCGCTCCGTCTTTCAGGAGTTTCCATTCTTGCGGGACAGAGAGAGGCATTTCTTCAGGTGGCTCGGTCATCAACTTGATGATGAGGCTGCGTACCAGATAAGAGGAGACACTGAGATACTGAGTCTTATTAAAAGAGGGAATTTGAGATGGATTCCTGGTAATTTTTTATTATTTTAAAAGGACACATGAACATTTTTTTTTTTAAATAACAATTAAAATCAGAGTAGAAAACCCTAGAAAGTAAATGAGCCTCCCATCCTGAATTCAAGTCCCTCAAGTTCTCCTGAAGCAGTCGTTGTTGAGCAGTGACATGGGGGCATACATAAATTTTGTTCAAAGTCTTAAAAGATGAAAGAATGTGTGTTCTATTCAAGAGAGCAGCCCACAATGAATTTTAGTTACATCAGTTAGCAGGAATAACTGAAAGAGTAGCAATTGCCATGAATGGCAAGCAAAAGAGTCTAGATTTTTCTTTGAAAGATTTTCGAATGAAGAGTTGTTAGACCTGATCACAGAAATATGTTGGAAATATTGCAGAGAGGAGATAGAAGTAGACCATTGAGATGAGCTCAAGACACTTATTGGAAGCTTCTGCACTTGTTTGGAGTTTTCTGTTAAATCGTAGACACAGACCTTATGTTAACGAGTGCAATCATAAGCGCTAACTTTGTGCCAGACCCCATATGAAGTGCTTTATATCCACCTTTTGATTTAGCCCTCCCAATGGCCCTCCTGTGTCTGGATTATTATCTCCAACTGATGGATAAGAAAATGGAATACAACTGGTCAATGACATAGGATGGAGTTAAGGTTTATTTGCCCCAAAGTCCATACAGGTGAACTGCTTCTTGAATACGCCTTCCTAGCTGTGAGGTATGCCTCCACCCTCCCGTTTTCCTACCGCCCCGTGATCTGTGCCTGCACCTCCTCCTCTCCCCCAGAGATAGCTGACAAGATCTACAATCTGTACAACGGGTACACGAGCGGCAAGGAGCAGCAGGCCGCCTACAACACGCTGATGGAAGTCTCGGCCTCCATGCTGTTCCGCGTCCAGCACCACTACAACTCCCACTACGAGAAGTTCGGCGATTTCGTCTGGAGGAGCGAGGACGAGCTGGGGCCCAGGTACGCCCCAGAGTGCGAGCGGGGCAGCAGGCCCTCCCTGCTCCCGTTCGACCTTATTGGCGCCTTTTCTCCCTAGGCTGATGATGGGCTTTATGAAACAAAGAAGGGAGGCAGTCACTCAAGTCCTGTCAGGACGCAAGGTGGGAAGCGGGTAAGGAGAATGAAAGAAATCTCGGAATTTTAGCTCTTGGACTTCTGGAACGTTAGATAAGAGAGCGACTTCAGTGCTTTCTCAGTCCGACCCCTCACCTTCCACTGTCAGTTTTAGAAATGGGAAACATAGCCTCCTTGAGGAGGTAGGTCCTACCCAACATCATAGAAGAGCAGGTGGCAGGGTCATGGACCCTAATCTAGGGATTTTCCTTCTCTTTCATAAGAAATCCGAGTTGTCTTTTTTTTTTTTTTTCCCTAGAATAAAGTCCATTAGTGACCATGACTAAATGCATTCATAAATTCAACATGTATTAAGGCGTGATTTTTTTTTTTTTTTGTCACCAGCAGTGACTATGCCAGCCACAGTGATAGGTGCTACAGAGAACTCACCCATAACTGACGCAGTCACTATCTTCTGAAGCTTCCCAAAGTAGTATCTGCAGGGGGGCGAGGCTGTGTTTCATATCCTGCACCCAACAGTGACATCCATTCATTTATTCAACACAGACTTAACAGCCCCCTTTTTAGATTGGTTGTTGATCATGCATTGTTAAAAAGGCAGAAGCAGTCCCTACCTACGTGTAGCTCACTGTTCCACATAATTAAGCAGTTGCAAAGAACAGGAAAAACAAATATCATATACTGATGCATATATATGGAATCTAGACAAATAGTACTGATGAGCCTTTTTCAGGGAAGGAATGGAGATGCAGACATAGAGAAAAGACCTGTGTACACAGCCGGGGAAGGAGAGGATGGGACAAGCTGAAAAAGGAGCACTGGCATATATACGCTACCATGCGTAAAATAGCTAGCTGCTGTATAACACGGGGAGTCCAGCCTCGCGCTCTGTGACGACCTAGCGGGGTGGAATGGGAAGCAGGGGAAGAGACTCAAGAAGGAGAGAGTGAAAGTGAAGTCGCTCAGTCATGCCTGATTCTTTGCAACCCCATGGACAGTAGCCTGTACCAAGCTCCTCCATCCATGGGATTTTCAAGGCAAGAGTACTGGAGTGGGTTGCCATTTCCTTCTCCAGGGAATCTTCCCAACCCAGGATCGAACTCAGGTCTCTCTCATTGTAGACAGATGCTTTACCATCTGAGCCACCAGGGAAGTCCAAGAAGGAGAGGATATATATATATATAATTATGACTGATTTGTGTTGTTGTATGGTGGAAACCAATACAACATTGTAAAGCAATTTTCTTCCAATTAAAAAAATAGAATAGGAGTAATAAGGGTCAAAAGGACAGAGAGGAGCCCGTTGGGGAGGCAAGGCATAGGCACCGAGCCTGGGTAACCCAGTAAAGGCCACCCAAGAACTGAGACTGGGAGGCCTACAGGGTAAGTTGGGGTCAGGCACGTGGGAGAAGAGAACTGGAGGGTCTGGGGCCAAAGGAGTAGCCTGTGAAATGTGCAGAGGTATAATACTACGTAGAGCAGGGGTTGCTGCTGCTACTGCTGCTAAGTCGCTTCAGTCGTGTCCGACTCTGTGCGACCCCATAGACGGCAGCCCACCAGGCTCCCCCGTCCCTGGGATTCTCCAGGCAAGAACACTGGAGTGGGTTGCCATTTTCTTCTCCAATGCATGAAAGTGAAAAGTGACAGTGAAATCACTCAGTCGTGTCTGACTCTTCGCGACCCCATGGACTGCAGCCCACCAGGCTCCTCTGTCCATGGGATTTTCCAGGCAAGAGTACTGGAGTGGGGTGCCATTGAAGACCTCATAAATTTTGAATTTATCTTTTGCCTCCACCTTTATGATTTTTGTGTGCTTCCCTAATGGCTCAGATGGTAAAGAATCTGCCTGCCATGCAGAAGACCTGGGCTCGATAGCTGGGTTGGGGAAGATCCCCTGGAGAAGGAATGGCAGCCCACTCCAGTATTCTTTCCTGGAGAATCCCATAGACTGGCGGGCTGCAGTCCAAAGGGTCGCAAAGAGTCAGACACAACTGAGCAACTGACACTTTCACTTTATGATTTTTACTGTATTCCCATATCATCTGCACTTGATTTTCTATTTGTCCATAGGCCCACTTATTGCAAGTATATTTTGAAAAGAAAGCACTGTATCGCGTGTGAAGGGAAGACGAGCACCGTCTACCTTTAATAAAAATTAAACTTAAGCATTCAGTACAATGGAAGAAAAGCAAAATACCAGAAAACAATGCAGTTTAAGCCTCGCAGAGCCTGAGGCTTTCCATTTAAAAGGGAAGATTAGTGAGTGTTAGAGAAGTACTTTAAAACACAGTCCTGAATTAAACCTTTCCTTCTGAAAGTAATCTGGAGGAGGGCAAGGGATTGAAAAAGGGAATCTGAATGCTTTTCCCCCTTGTGATTCATTGTTATTTAATACTGGACGTGTGATCTTCCTGAGTACCACCTAAAATCCTTTCTCCTGCCCCAGGGGGACCCCTTCCACACTTTGGTAAACACTGTGTGTGGAGGGACTGGAAGAATTTCTGTGTAGTCAGACCAAAGTGTGTAACAGCAGGAGTGGGAAGAGATAAGACAGGAGAGGTCAGCAGAGGCCAGTTCCGAATGCCCTTTAAGTAGGGTTAAAGAGTTTGGATTATCTCTCTAGGGTAATGGGAAGCTTTTCAAGTGTTTTTCACAGGGGGAGATGTTATCAGATCTTCAAGGGAAAAAGATCCCCCTGACAGCCTCTGGCAGCCTGGCCAGAGGGAGGCCGGGAGACCCCAGAGGCTGCTGTGGCACTGAATCCAGGAGACAGAGGGCAGTGCTCCAGGCCAGGATCGTGTTAGTGGTACTGGAGAGAATTGCACGACTTCCTGAAGTACTTAGTGGGCAGCGTGTAATGCTTTAAATAGCTTTAAAATTACCCTGTAAAACAGACAAAATAGGGTATCCTCCCCATTTTATGAATGCAAAGGAATTGGGGTTAAATGAGCTGCACGGAGGCACACAGAGTTTGCTGTGGGGTCTGCTTCTGCCCTGAGCATTCACCCTGAGCCCTTGCAACACGTGCAGTAACCTTCGAAGAATTCAAGGCTTGGTCGAGGGATAAAAGGGGTCTTTCCCTGGGACAGACCTTATCTGTTCTGTTGGATCCTGGGTTTGTAACTGTCTCCCTCTCGTAGATAAAAGCTAAAAGAGAGCAGACAGACAGACAGGAGCACAGAGCTTCAGATGAAAGCTGCGGCATGAGTCACCTCGGCTACCATCTTGCCCAGGCTCAGGGAAAGGCGTTCTCCCTTTATTGGGCTTTCCCACAGGCTTCAGGGAATTTGGCTGGAAACTAAACCAGAGCTTTACTTTTGACTTTGTCTTTATCATCTCCTGGGATCCTTTAAGACCCTCCAGGCTGTCAATGTTCTGGAAAGCCTTTCTGGTTACTCAAAGAGGCGGAACATCCCACTCAGTAATGGGCAGTGATAACCTGCTCACCTCCAGCCAGCTGGTCACCAGCCACTGTCTGCCAGCCCCCCGCCTGTGCCACCCAGCTTCCTCCTTCTTAGGTCTTTCTAGTCTCTGGAGGGAATCTGAGGCTTCCCTGATGTCCCATGCTGGCGTGAGCGGGAATCAAGACGGCTGCCTCCTGATTCATCCTGGCACTGCTGATAAACTAACCAGGCAGCCTTAGCCTCTCTGGGCCTGAGTCTCTTCATCTACAAAATGATAGTAGTCCTTTCTTTCTTTCCTTTTTTTTTTTTTTTAAAGCAGTGAAAAATCTGTTTTCTAAATAAAGGTTACAAAGAGCCCCCAGCTCTTAGCTAGAATGCCACCTCCTCGGGGAATCCTCTAAAATTTCTGCTCTGTCACACCCTCAGGTTTTAATTTTCTGTGTTGTAGCTACTAGTTTTAGTATCCTCTATGGCTTATCTATTTCACGGTGGTGGTGGATTAGTCACTTAGTTATGTCTGACTTTTGTGACCCTGTGGACTATAGCCTGCCAGGTTCCTCTGTCCATGGGATTCTCCAGGCAAGAATACTGGAGTGGGTTGCCATTTCCTTCTCCAAGGGGTGTTCCCAACCTGGGGACAGAACCCATGTCTTCTGTGTCGCCTGCACTGGCAGGCAGATTCTTTATCTACTGAGCCACCAAGGAAGTCCACTTCTGTGTTATCTCTAGGATATTGTCCCCACCACAAAGTCAGTTATAGTTTATACTTTATGTCCTATCCACTCAGGTGCTAAACCATGACTTATTGAATAATCGGATAATGGGATGAGTGGATATGTAAGCCAAATGACTACAGAGCTGTTCTGGTAGGAGTTAGAGGCAGTGACCTGGAGCCCCCTTGCTGGGTCTCCTCTTCAGCTTCCCCACTCCAATCCCAAGGATCCATGAGGTCTACCTGAGCTATCAAGGATCACAATTGGAAACAACTGAACTCTACAAAATCTAAATTTTTCTAACTTAGAAATAACATTACCAAGAAATACATTGCCCTTGCCAACATGAAGAGACTTGAGGAGACACTCACTTATTAATTTATAGAGCCACTGATTCATTTAATGTCCTTGCTATGTGCCAGACCTTGGGCTGTGGGCTGGAGATAGAACAGGGAAGAAGACAGCGCCTATCTCTGCCAGGCTCAGCGTCTAGTGAGAAAAAGAGCAGTCAGCAGGGAGCTACAGTGAAATATGTCACAAGAAGCATGCGATAAAGAGGGTGGGCAGAGCATTTTAGAGCAATGTCTGTCAGACTTCCGTGCAGGAGAATCACTTGGAGGCCTGGTTATGATTTAGATCAACTCAGCGTCCTGGAATGGGCTTGAGCGTCTGCATTTCTGACACACTCTTAGGTGATACTGGTGTTACTGGTTTAAAAACCATGCTCTGAGTGACAAGGTTCTAGATGCAGCGGATCCAGACCTGGAGCTCAAGGAAGAATTCCTAGAGGGGAAAGCGAGTGTCTGCTCCCAAGTCCAGAATAAGCAGGAATCCTAAAGGTGGGAGAGGAGGCGTGCTCTCGTTAGAAGGAACAACTAGTGCAAGGGTGTGTGTGTGTGCGTGTGTGTGCACGTGTGTGTGTATGCATGTGTGTATGCGTGCACGTGTGTGTGTGTACTCAGTTGTATCTGACTCTTTGTGACCCTATGGACTGTAGCCCACCAGGCTCCTCTGTCCAGGGAATTCTCTAGGCAAGAATCCTGGAGTGGGTTGCCCTCTCCTCCCCAGGGGATCTTCCTGACCCAGGGATCGGACCCTCATCTCCTGCATTGCAGGCAGATTCTTTACCACGGAGGCATCAGGGAAGCCCCAAGAGTGAGAGAGGGGCAGGGTAAGAGGACATACTTCAGTCAGGAAGGACAAATCTCAGGGGAGTGGAGAGTTCAGGGTGAGGAGGAGAAGGGAAGACCGAAGACTGTAGCAGAAGTCATGTCATAATGGTTCTTTATGAGCCCTATTCATGAGTCATTTTTCTTCCAAAAGCTGGGTCAGTGTTTTAAACAGAGGATCCATGTGGGTAGATGTACCATGCCTCTCAACGGTTAGCAAGTCTGCAGAACATCCAAGTGTAAAGGAGAAAGAGCAAGACCCTGCCTTGGGTTTCTGTTCTAGCTTCATCACCAGCTTGCTGTGTAACCCTGGACAAGTTGCCTCTCCCCTCTGGGCCTCATTTGCAACATAAAAGGGCTGGACTCCAAGGTCCCTTCCAGCTACAAAGACAGGGAACCAGGCAGCCCTGAAGGGCATGGAAACCAGAGAAGAGACACACCAGAAGTGTCCTTTCACCTCTAGCCGCATGGCAGGAACCTAGGATGGCTAGGACAGTAAGAGTTTTTCCCAGGAGCACCCTAGTATCACGAGATGAGCTCTGTTAGGATTTCGTTGGCCTCTAACCACCAAGCCCCCAGATGTTCTCTGCTTCTCCATGGATGTTCGGTTGGATCCCCCCATAAAATTTAGTGACAAAAGGGTGACTCTTACTGCTACCTAAATCCATCAGACCAATGTCAGGAGCTTGGTTCCCATGGCAACAACAGGTTCCTGCAAACAACTGCTCAGAGAAGACCTGCTGACACCCAGCTGTCCCAGCCATAAGGTTCCTATTAGGAGACCTGAAAAACTTTACTTATAGGTGGTCAGGGGTCAGAATTTGCTCCAATCAAATACCCTTGAGCACTCCTGAGCTTCTCAATCCTCTCAGGTATGTCTGATGAAGAGAGAGAAGAGAGTCAGCATTTGAAGAGATTTGTTTCAGTGAAATTGATCTGTCTAGAGTACATGTATGTCTAGATATTTCTGTTTTTCTTTATATCATATAATGCTTTATTTACATTTTTACAAATCACTTTTACATTAATTAATTTGAAAATATTTGCTGCATTTTTCAAAATATCTTTCTTTTCTTTTTTTTGACTCAGTTATATAAGTATATATGTTTTTTTTTAACTAGTGGAGAATCCCAGGGACAGGGAAGCCTGGTGGGCTGCCGTCTATGGGGTTGCACAGTCAGGCACGACTGAAGTGACTTAGCAGCAGCAGCAGCAGCAGTAGCAGATAATTGCTTTACAATGTTGTATTGATTTCTACCATACAGAAATTTCTGCCACGTGACTCAAGTATACATATGTCCCCGCTTTCCTGAACCCCTCCCACCCCACCCTTCTGGGCTCTCACAGAGCCCTAGGTTGAGTTCCCTGTGTTATACAGCGACTTCTCACCGGTTATTTTGCATATGGTAATGCGTGTTCTTTCGGAGAAGGCAATGGCACCCAACTCCAGTGCTCTTGCCTGGAAAATCCCATGGACGGAGGACTCTGGTAGGCTGCAGTCCATAGGGTCGTGAAGAGTCGGACACGACTGAGCGACTTCTCTTTCACTTTTCACTTTCATGCATTGGAGAAGGAAAGGGCAACCCACTCCAGTGTTCTTGCCTGGAGAATCCCAGGGATGGGGGAGCCTGGTGGGCTGCAGTCTCTGGGGTCACACAGAGTCGGACACGACTGAAGCAACTTAGCAGCAGCAGCAGCAGCAATGCACGTTCTTTACTGCTGCTCTGAATTGGCCCCACCCTCCCCTTCCTCTGCTGTGTCCACAAGTCTCTCCTCTCTGTCTGTGTCTCTATTCCTGCCCTGCAAATACTTTCATCAGCCCTGTTTTTCCGCATTCCACCTTTGTGTGTTAATATGTGATACTTGTTTTTCTCTTTCTGATGGACTTCACTCTGCGTAGTAGGCTCTGGGTTCGTCCACCTCACTAGAACTGACTCAATTCATTCCTTCTTATGGCTGAGTATATTCCATTGTATCTACGGACCACAGCTGCTTTAGCCCCTCACCTGTCAATGGACAGCTAAACTGCCTTCCGTGGCCTGGCTGGGGCAAATAGTGCTGCGATGAACAACGGGGTGCCCGTGTGTCTTTTTGAATGATGGTTTCCGCAGGGTATATGCCCAGTAGTGGGATTGCTGGGTCATATGGTACTTTTACTCCTAGGTTTTAAAGAAATCCCCATACTGCTCTCCAGAGCGGCTGTATCAGTTTACATTCCCACCAACTATGCCAAAGGGCTCCCTTTTCTCCACATCTTCTTCAGCACTCATTGTTTGTAGATTTTTTGATGATGGCCATTCTGATTGTAGGTTTGATTGCATTTTTCTAATCATGAATGGTGTTGGGCTCTTCTCAAGAGTTTATTGGCCATCTGTATTTCTTCTTCAAAGAATTGTCTGTTTAGGTCTTCTACCCATTTTTCGATTGGGTTGTTTGCTTTTCTGACATTAAGCTGCATGAGCTGCCTGTATATTTCGGAGATTAATCTGTTGTCACTTGCTTCATTTACTATTATTCTCTTCCATTCTGAGGGTTGTCTTTCATCTCATTTATGGTAGAAACACTATATTTCTGTTATCAGCCCCTGTTGTTTCCATGGCGGACCCTGCTAATAGATAACAGAAATCATTCCAGGCTTGATTCATTCTAGGCTGTTTCTAAACATAACCAGACAAGAAGCGTTTCCCATCTGAAAAGGATTAGAACATGTTATGAATTGTCATTGCTTTGTTCTTTGTGAAAATATTCAAGCCCGGGATGTCAGTATACATTCTTCGGTCCAAGATTATGTTAGCTCTTTCCTTAGATATCTTGGATTCACTCTCCTGGAATTTCTAGGATGTTGGAAACAAGAGCAAACTTCGGCTCCTAGAACCATACTCCTATCATTTCAGACGCGTTTTCATTTTCCCTGCACATGTTGACATTTCAGAAATCAAGATGGATTGTGCACAATCGACGGCGCCTTATGTTGCGTTCTTTCTTCATTTCTTGAAAGGCTGTTATTAAATCAATAGCATGTCTTAAAATCGACAGTGTCTTAGAAGAGAGAAATACGAGCAAGACACACCATGAATTTGAACAAGTGTCCCACAGAACATCCCCCCACTAATAATATAGCAATGTACATAATTATCTTGTTGTCGTTCAGTTGCTAAATTGTGTCAGATTCCTTGTGACCCCATGGACTGCCGTACACCAGTCTTTCTGGACCTTCTCCATCTCCCAGAGTTTGCTCAAACTCATGTCCATTGACTTAGTAACGCCATCCAACCATCGCATCCTCTGTCACCCTGTATCCTGCCCTCAATCTTTCCCAGCATCAGGGTTTTTTCCTAATGAGTCGGCTCTTCACATCAGGTGGCCAAAAGTATTGGAGCTTCAGCTTCAGCATTAGTCCTTCCAGTGAATATTCAGGGTGGATTTTCTTTAGGATTGACTGGTTTGGTTTCCTTTCGGTGCAAGAGACTCGCAAGAGTCTTCTCCAGCCCCACAGTTTGAAGGCATCAATTCTTCGGCGCTCAGCCTTCTTTATGGTCCAACTCTCACATCCATACGGAAAAACCATAGGTTTGACTACATGGACCTTTGTTGGCCAAGTGATGTCTCTGCTTTTTAATATTCTTTGTCATAGCTTTTCTTCCAAAGAGCAAGTGTCTTTGAACTTCATGGCTACAGTCACTGTGTGCAGTGATTTTCGAGCCCAAGAAAATAAAATCTGCCACTGTTTCCATTTTTTCCCCATCTATTTCCCATGAAGTAATGGGACCAGAGGCCATGATCTTCGTTTTCTGAATGCTGGATTTTAAGCCAGCTTTTTTACTCTCTTCTTTCACCTTCATCAAGAGGCTCTTTAGTTCCTCTTCTCTTTCTACCATTAGGGTGGTATCATCTGCATATCTGAGGTTGTTGAAATTTCCATCTGTTCCAAACTGAAATACTTTTGGGTTTGTTGAGATTTAGTCATTCTTACCATCAGTTTAAAATGAGTTCTTGGAAGCCCTCATGGTTTCTTATGAGAGAACAAGGAGGACACAAAGCCAAATGTAAATATTTTTGCTAGTCACCTTACAAATCGTATTTCAAACCTGGTGTTGAGGAAGTATATTTACACGGCAGTACCCGAGCTTCTGATTTTCTGTTTAATGGGGGTGGTCTGAGGCTAAACTGGATGTGGATGTTTGGAAAGTAACCCCAGTGAACCACTGGGAAGCCATAGAACCATGGCTTCATTGCACACATTCATCATACCAGCTTGAAAATGTGCACATGTTTCAAAATGGAAGTGCCTTCTAGTGTATTTTGTCCTAAAAGTAATTCTTGTTCATTCTGTAATGTGTAAATGGGACAGGTGTGTATATATATAATTGCAAACTAAAATGCTGTTCCCTGGACTCCTAGTCTCTACCCAGAGATAAAATCCGTAACAACGTGCACATATTTCTCCAGAGATCGATATGGACGTGCCATGGATATGCTCATGAGTAAGGATAGGTTGACATCTATAGACCACATGGTTCCACTTCTGTCCACTCGGCCATGTTGATCAAGTACATTCGTTTTGCTCTGTTTTCTGCCTGTTTACACTTAATAGCACAAGTCTTTTCCTACGGTGCAGATGCACTCTGTTGGCTTTTTAAAGTTTCCTTCAATTATATGAATTTATCACACATTAACTTAGGCCTCTGTTAAATAAAGACCAACTAGATTTTGTGCTTTTTTATTATAAACAAATACGTATAAACGTTTTGCCCAGTTGCCTAGTGACTTCCTTAGGCCCGTGGGATGCTCCTGTGTCCCTGAAGGGAATGTTACCCAGGTTTCTGGCACCTGGTGGGTCCTTGGTCGCCCGTCATCATTGTCAGCCCTGGTCCTCAGGGCTCTCCCCTCTTATTTTCATTTAGTAGAACATCATAACTATTTTCCTAAATACCCGGCCCCCTTCAGGGACACACTTGGTTCCTACTTGCAGCACTTCCGCAGGAGACTTGCTTTTGAGACAGCCTCGGCCTCACGATCTGGCTGCAGTGAGCGTGTGCCACTCTTACCAGAAGTGACTGGGGTTCTCCAGATGTGGCCTGACGGGGCAGCTCAAATGGAAGACCTTATTTCCCTGAATCTGCCCTCTCTGCTTCCAGAGGTGGGGTTCCAGTTTGTTGCAGCCACGCCACGCCATGGACTCTCATCAAGCTTGAGGTCAGCTAACACAGAGAATTTAAGCTTAGCTCAAGGAGACAGAGATTAGGGAGAGAGGCCAGCGGACGTGTTCCCTTGCTGTCTCTCCTCTTTTGCTCCATCCCATGGCTCCCTTAGCATTAGATTTCTGTCCAGTAACTGTGTCAACAGCGAAGTGGGTAATGGTGCTGGGAAGAGTAGTCACTAAAGGTCCTGCAGTTCCCGGAGAAGCGGCATCCGAGCCCAGCCACTGAGTCCTTCACAAGCCATCCCTGCCTCAGTCTCGCCTGCTGGTACGGTGATAGATTAATGGGCGCTGTCCCTCCTTCCCCTCCGGCTTCCTATCCTGCTGGGCCCACGTCCTTTCTCCAAGGAGGAGGATTTCATTTCCGGTATTTGAGAAAAGTGGTCACTTTGACCTGTGCTTTCCCCCTCCAGGCAAAGCTTGGGGGCATGCCTGGCCTTTGATTTATGAATCTCCATTGCCTGCAATGTATTACCCAGCAATCTCACCTTCGGTCTCTCACCCCGCACCCCGCTCCAGCCTCTGAACACCCCCAAGCCTTCTCTCCGTGGCTTTACCTTCTGAATTCTCTTGCCTTTGTCTCATTGCATATCTCACTGAAGCATCGCATTTGGCAGAGAAAGAGCAGGAGACAGTTAAGCGAACTAATGTTGGTTTAGTTCCTATTATGTGAAAATTCCTTGTTGGACGCTTATGGCAGTAATTTTACTGCAGCTGAGCAGCAGTCCTACAAAATAAGCATCTCTATCCCCAGTTTACAAATGAGGAAACTGAGGCTCATAGAGAAGAAATGGCTTACCCTAACATACTCAGAGCCTATGTCCTTTCACTGCAAAATATCTTGGCTAACATTACTGCTGCTGCTGTTACTGCTGCTAAGTCGCTTCAGTCGTGTCTGACTCTGTGCGACCCCATAGATGGCAGCCAACCAGGCTCCACCGTCCCTGGGATTCTCCAGGCAAGAACATTGGAGTGGGTTGCCGTTTGAGAACTAAGCAAATCACCCAGGTCCTCTCATCTTCCAGAAACACTGTCGTTGTTCTCATTTTACTGATGAGGTAACTGGGAGTTAGTAGCATTGAAGAGCTTGCTCATGATCCACGTAGCTAGGTGATAGAACTAGGATTTGAATCTGGGACTTCAAAACCAAATATGTCATTTCAGCTCTAGACACTTAGGGCCCTGATTCTAGTTTTGCTTTTATTACTAACTTAAGGTGGTCCTTTAGGCAAATTGTTCTCTCATTTCAGTCTTTAGTTTCCATCTATACAAAGGCTTGTCCAGTTGAGTTCCAAGATTATCTCTGTGGAAATGGCTGGGCCCTTGGAGACAAAGCTTTTGGACATCTTAGAGGACTTGTCTCCCCAATCTCATTTTGTGTGTGTGACTTCTGTGACTGTCTAGATCAGACAGTAGGGGCTTCCCGGGGGCTCAGTGGTAAAGAATCGACCTGCCAATGCAGGAGACACAGGAGATGTGGGTTCAATCCCTGGGTCAGGAAGGTCGCCTGGAGGAGGCAATGGCAACCCACTCCAGTATTCTTGCCTGGAGAATCTCACGGACAGAGGAGCCTGGTGGGCTGCAGTCACTGAGGTCACAAAGAGTCGGACATGACTGAGCATGCTTGCACACATGCAGACCAGACAATGACTCTCCATTGCCCTCAAAATAGAACACTTTACCATGGCTCAGAAGAGTCCGGATGGTCTGATCTCTACCAGACTGACTCGTCTCCCACCTATGCTTTGCACTGCTGCTGCTAAGTCGGTTCAGTCGTGTCCGACTCTGTGCGATCCCAGAGATGGCAGCCCACCAGGCTCCCCCGTCCCTGGGATTCTCCAGGCAAGAAACTGGAGTGGGTTGCCCTTTCCTTCTCCAATGCATGCAAGTGAAAAGTCAAAGTGAAGTCGCTCAGTCGTGTCCGACTCCCAGCGACCCCATGGACTGCAGCCCACCAGGCTCCTCTGTCCATGGGATTTGCCAGGCAAGGGTACTGGAGTGGGGTGCCAGCGCCTTCTCCTATTCTTTGCACTAACCGTTTCAAAAGCACTGATGGTTTATCTCTCTGTAAACCAGCGAGCAACTTCCTCTGCCTTCTCATCTGCCTGTGTCACCTTTGAACAACTAGCTCAGATGTTACGCCCCTGGGAAGATTTGTCTGAGTCCCCAAATTAATAATTGAATGTCCACTTTATATATTCCCAAAGCTCCGAGCATATCCTCAGACCTGGAATTCTGCTTCTGCATTAGAAGCTGTTACTATTTCTCTCTGTCTCCTGGCAATGGCTTATAGAAGTGCTCAGAAAAAAAAAAAAAAGAAGTGCTCAGAGCTTAAATCAGTACACAAATCTTGATGGTGGTGGTGGAGCTAATGATGCTTTCTACTAAGAGTTTTGCACATATTATTTAATTATTGCTTCAACTCTATAATGTGGGCAAATGTGATCCCCATTTTATGAATAAGGAAACAAAGTAGGCAAAGAAGCAGGCCTGCACCCTAAGTACAATGGCAAGAAATGCGCACCACCTGGACGGGTCTCTTCCTGGTTCCTTTCTGTTGGTCTTATCCTCCCCCAGTTCGATCCTCCTCAAAGCAGCCAGAAATGTTTTTAAGCAGTTTGTCTCTGAACACTGTTGCTTGAAAGTCTTCAGTAAGGCCCCAGTTACCCCTATGGAGGGCTGATTATGAATTCATTGGTTTCTTTTTTCATTTTTGAAACAACCTTTGTGGTAGACTTCCCTCAGAGCTCAGTCGGTAAAGAACCTGCCTGCAATGCTGGAGACTTGGGTTCGATTCCTGGGTTGGGAAGATCCCCTGGAGGAGCAAATGGCAACCCACTCCAGTATATTCTTGCCTGGAGAATCCCATGACAGAGAAGCCTGGCAGGTTGCATACAGCCCATGGGTTTGCAAGAGTCGGACTGAGTAAAGTCTCACTACTCTCTGCTTTGTGGTAGACTATATTACCTGGTTTATTATTACCTAGATTATTGCCTAGTCATTATTCCCATTTGTGGGTAAGGAAACGGAGGCACAGTTTGTGAAGCAGTGTCCTCAGTATCACAGAGCTAGTAAGTGTCTGGGGCAGGATTCGAACCTCAGCAGTCAGGCTCTCGCGCCTGTGTCCTGCACCATCACTCTATACAACCCATGCCCGCGTGTCTAAGCTCCAGTGGCCTGGCCCCTGCCACTTCTCCAGTTTCCCACTGTGAGCCCACTGGCACACCATCTTCCGCCTCTAAACCCCCTCTGTCTGTGACTTTCCCTAGGCGTCCTATTATGCCTTTTCCCTCTTCTTTGTCCAAACCCTCCTCATCGTGGAGACTCAGCACAAGCTACCCCCTTTCCAGGAAGTCCTCTCGGATTTCCCAGTCCCCGCCCGGGACTGTCCTCCGTCCCGCACAGCTCCCACATCTCCTTTTATTGTTGCCCTTGCCACCTGCCTTGCAGTTTTCCACTTGTGTATCTTTCCTACTGAATTGGGAACTCTGCCATGCGACAAATGCTCAGCAAAGGTGCGAGCAATGACTGTCTCCTTCAACTTCACCCCCATCCCGTTCGTCAAAGGAAGAAGCGAGTTTGAAGATGTTAAGTCAAGTTCCCCAGGACACAGAGCTGCTAGGGAGCAGAGCAAGAGCTGAAATGAGGAGGCCTGGGAGTAAGCCCCTCTGGTTCCCCCCGCCACCCCGGGGAGGCGCCTGCCAGAGGCGAGAGAGCCCTGTGGGGCGAGTGTGATTATGAAGCTATGAATTCTTGGCACCTCAGGAAATATTCCACCCGAGTGGTGAGCTATACAAAGAGGACTTTTTGAAAGGCACCTCATAAATCATGCCCACAAGACCTACACACATAAGCCCGGCCCTTTTCCAGCCGCCACGCAGGTGCCTGACACATCTCCCATTTGTGGGGTCTGCTGTCGTAAAATGCCTCCCTGCTGGGGTTCTCCAAGGGGCATGCAGAGGACAGCAGGAGAGGGCCTCGCCTCCGGCCCCTCAGGATCTCCAGGCATCTTGAGGCTGCGGAGATGTAGCAGAAAGTGGATCCCACATGGAGACAGACACCTGAACAGCAAAGCTCACTTCTGGTGTGACCCTCTCGAAGCCTCCGTTTCCACACCTTTCATGAGACCATGTTGTCGGTTGTCAAATGGGGTGATTTTTTTTTTTTTTGACTTATTTTTGCTGCGCTAGGTCATCACTGCACACGGGCTTTCCCTAGTTGTGGTGAGTGGGGGCTCCTCTCTAGTTGCGGGGCTGGGGCTTCTTGCTGCGATAGCTTCTCTAGTTGTGGAGTTCGGGGGGCAGGACATGCGGTTTCAGCATTATGCTGCACAGGCTTAGTTGCCCCATGGCGTGCGGGATCTTCCAGGACCCCCCTCATGGCAAGGTGGATTCCTAACCATGGAGCACCAGGGAAGCCCTCAAATGGAGTGATTTTGCTCGGCAGAGGATATTTGGTAATGTCTTGACACAGTTTGCTTGTTATGCCTTGGACTGTGGGAGCAGGTATCTTGCAGGCGGAGGTGTAGGGATGCTGCATGACTGCCCCTCCAGCAAAGAATGACCCAGCCCACGTGTCAGCAGAGCCCTGTTGAGAAACCTTGGGCTAAGTGATCTCAGAGACACTTGCCTTAATTTTCTCTGCAGCCATCAGATCTCCTTGAGGAGCCTCTCTGGTGCTGCATAAAGAGCTCTCGATAAATTCCTAATGATGATCACCATAGTCCAAGGCAATGCTTGCTAGGACTAGTGTCCTGTATGACCTTGATCCTGAGCCATCCTCACAACAGTTCTCTGGAATAAAAGCTACCCTTTCCTGAGAGTGTGCTCGAGGCCAGCCTTTGGGCATCTCTCTTAGTTAATCTCACAACCAGTTTCTGAAGGTAAGGCTACCATCACTGTTTTAGAGACAAGGAAATGGGAGATGTTTGATTTGGGGATACAGATATAAAGGCTTTCATGAAGTAGAAGCCCAGAAGGCAAGCTTTTTTTCTGACTGTGAGAAAAGAGTCTGAGGGAAGAGCAGTGAGACAGCAGACAGAGAGGGACGTGGTGACTGTTCAGACCTAGTGGGGGACCACTTCACTGGTCACCTTTATGTCTGAGCTTGGTTAAGTGGTGTCATCTCTCTGAAACTTGGGTTTCATACCCATTAAATCTAAGGGGAAAGTATTTTCAGGCTTGTTGTGAAGGTTAAATACAGATTTTAAAGTGTATATACATTGCTTACCCAGCATCTAGCATGTGGTGTTAATTTATTTTAGTTACTGTTCTTTTTGTCATTTATCATCATTATAATACTTATTATTGGCCAGAGTTCTAAGGCTTATAAATTTTATATTGTAGAAGTGAATATGTTAGGTCAAAACTTACACCTGTCTCTATTTTATTATTATTATTATTTATTGTAATTGCTTTACAATGTTGTATTAGTTTTTGCTGTGAAGCAAAATGATATAAGCATATCAACCACACGTATAAGCACACATCCCCTATTTCTTGGATTTCCTTCCCATTTATTTCACTGCAGAGCACTGAGTAGTATCCCCTAAGCTATACAGTAGGTTCTCATAAGTTATCTATTTTATTCATGAAAGTGAAAGTAAAAGTCACTCAGTCATGTCCGACTCTTTGCGACCCCATTGACTGCACAGTACTCGGAATTCTCCAGGCCAGAGTACTGGATTGGGTAGCTATTCCCTTCTCCAAGGGGTCTTCCCAACCCAGGGATTGAACCCAGGTCTCCCGCATTGCAGGCGGATTCTTTACCAGCTGAGCCACCAGGGAAGCCCAGAGTATATATATGTCAATCCCTATCTCTCAATCCATCCTACCCCCGCTCCTCTCTTGGTATCCATACAATTGTCCTCTCTTTCACTTTTTGCACATGGCACAGTTGAGGACAAATTACAAAGTGATTTTTGAACAAGCATTCACATATCACACTTACAACTAGGAAACTGTTGGGACAAGAAGCCCTCATCCGTCCATTGACCTTTACTGACCACCTCGAAGTCCTGACCTTTTGACCCGGGCTTCTCCAGCTTCATCACCGTCCCCTCCTGTCTTCCAGGAAGGCCCACCTGATCCTCCGGCGGCTGGAGAGGGTGAGCAGCCACTGCTCCAGCCTCCTGCGAAGCGCCTACATCCAGAGCCGCATGGACACGGTGCCCTACCTCGTCTGCCGCAGCGAGGAGGTCCGGCCTGCGGGGATGGTCTGGTACAGCATCCTCAAGGACACCAAAGTCACGTGCGAGGAGAAGATGGTGTCCATGGCTCGGAACACGTACGGGGAGTCCAAGGGCCGGTGAGGGCGGGCACCGCCCTCCGTGAGCACAGGGACTCTCCAGGGGAGGGCGAGTGGTGCTCTCGTGGATCCGGGGTCTGGCAGGGGGTGGAGGACCCTGAGGATGGGCTTGACGGAGGAGGCTTGCCAGCAAGGCCAAAGCAGACTCTCTTGTGGATAGCCAACGGAGAACTTTGCCACCACTGGATTTCTTCATTTGCCCCCAGCTTTTATTTTTTCTAAGGTATTATTTGACTCTATCAAAGTCTCTCCTTTTTAAACTTTTTCTTACGGATGGCGGTCAGTCCTGAGGCAGGAGCTTTCAGTTGGAGACCCAGCGGCCTTTCCTCTTCGTCCTTCCTCCTGCCATCCACCCCCCGGCTTCCTTTCTGCCGTGGACCCCAGGAGGAGCCCTGTAGAGAGCTAGGTGGACCCCCGTCAGCATCGGGAAGGTGGCCCCGAGGATCACTGGCAGTGAGGAAGCTTGGGTCTTTAGGACGTTCCTTTTCCAGACATGTTTGGGTTGGCAGGACCCCTGCCTCTTCCTGCTCCCCGTGGGTCTGCCCAGAGTCCCTGCAGGACTTCCCATGCATTAAAAATTCCTATTGTCTCTCTCTCTCTCTGCCTGGGTCGTGTTTCTTACTGATGGGGGACCTCTGTTTATTCACTCAACAGTATTTGTTGATTCTCTATTATATACCAGGCACTGGGCAATCAGCTAAAGAACAGATTCTCCCTGTCATCAGGGAGCATACAGTCCACTGGAAATTATAGAGAAGCAGCCGGTTACTTTGGGCTGTGGTAGGGGAGGAATGGAGGCTCTTTGAACTACTTGCTGGGTCATGAGATAAATTAAAGGGGTTCCAAAATGCTTTCTTGAAAAAGTGATGCCAATACCCAAAAGATGGGGGAGGGGGAGGGGATTAACTCCAGGCATGTGGGACACCGTGAACAAAAGCCCAGAGGTAAGAGGAAAGGTAAGTCAGTCAATGGACATGAGTTTGAGCAAAGTCTGGGAGGTGGTGAAGGACAGGGAAGCCTGGCGTGCTGCAGTCCAAAGAGCAAGACACAACTGAGCAACTGGAAAACAGCAAAGTCATTCAAAGGCTGAAAGCACTTCCGTTGGGAATAGAGATCAAAACAGGCAGAAGCAAGAGGTAAGGCTGGGAGCTGGGCAGAGCATTGAAAGCCGTGCAGAGAAAGTCTGACTATGTTTCAAGTAACTGAGAACCACTGCAGAACATTAGCGGAGGAGTCAACATGCTCTTTAAGGAAAACCACTCCAGCGCCAGCATGGAGGTTAGACTGGAAAAGGCGTTGCAGAGAGTGACTACTGTCATTTTCCAGAAGTGATGGCAGATTGGGTCCCGAGGTAATGAGGGAAACCTCCCACCATTAAGTCTCCTTTGAAGTGGCAATTGTCTACTTCCATTGTGCTGCATACCAGGAAGGGTAATGAGTCCGAAGAGGCTTTGTAAGTCCTTAAGCTCCTGGCAGTAGCTCAGAGATGCTGGCTTACTGGAGGAAATGGGATGTACGTCAGTCGTTTCATAATGCAGACATGATACCTGTTAAAGAGTGAGGAATACACCAGAAATTCAGAGGGGAAAACACTGAAGATCAGTAAAATAAAAGCAGTTGAAAATAAGCTTCCTTCTTAATTTTGATGAGTGCTGATGACATCCATAATCTCCCCACCCCCAGAAAAACCTACCTGCTGTGTTGTTTTTCCCTCTATGATCCTAATAATCCACACAGGGAAACAGAGCAGGAGAGTCTTCCAAACGACTCTGGTGCCTAAAGATCTCAACCTCCAACAATCGAAGCTCAAAGGTGCTGTTCTAAGAAGTTTTACTATTATTGGATTTACATTTCTGCAAGCATATAGATGGAATTTAGGGCTTCCCAGGTGGTGCTACTGGTAAAGAGCTTTCCTGTCAAAGCAGGAGACATGGAGATACAGGTTCAATTCCTGGGTTGGGAAGGTCCCCTGGAGGAGGGCATGGCAACCCACTCCAGTATTCTTGCTTGGAGAATCCCCAAGGATGGAGGAGCCTGGCGGGCTACAGTCCATGGGGTCCCAGAGAGTCAGACATGACTGAAGTGACTTAGGGTGCAGAGGTGGAATTTAGATGGATACATTCCCACCAGTGTCGGTGACCCTTCTCCTTCCAAGGATAGTATACTCAGAGAAGAATAAACATCTTAAAAGGAGGATGAAAAGAAAAGGAATAGTTATGAGTCACTGAGTACTTACCTGTCTTAGTTATGGTATAACAGAACACCATAGACTAGGTGACTTATAAAGAATACAAATTTGTTTTTCACAGTTCTGGAAGCTGGAAAATCCAAGGTCAAGGCATCAGCAGATTTGGTGTCTGGTGAGAGCTGGTGAGTTCACAGGCAGCCGTCTTCTTGGGGTGTCCTCACGTGGTGGAAGGGGAGAGGGATGTCTCTGGGGTCTCTCAAAAGAGCACAAATCCCATTTGTGAGGGCACCACCCTCATGACCTAATCATCTCTTAAAGGTCCCACCTTTAAACACCAGCAGAGTGGAGATTAGTTTCCAGCATATGAATTTGGGGAGAACACAAACATTCATTGTATAGCATTTCCAGGCTCTATTCAAAATTGCTATCATGCGTGCACTTTCCTGAACCCTAGGTCCCAGGCCTTACCCCACTGCTGTAGTTTCCATTGTCTTGACACAGTCTGAGGAAGGTTTAGCTCAACAGTTGCATAAAGTTAAGCTCCCCAGTGTTCTGGGGCTGTTATCCGAGCCCCGCTGTTTGAATCTGAATCTGCCACCATTCACCAGCTATTGCCCTTGGATGAGTAACTTGATGTCAGTGTCCCCATCAGCAAAATGGGGTAAATGTCAGTCTGTTCTTATGGGGTTATTATGAGGTTTGAGTATGATAGCAGTTGTAATGCACTCAGCACAATATATGGTAGGGTCTTTTTCCCTTCCCAGGTGGCCCAGTGGTAAAGAATCTGCCTGCCAGTGCAGGAGATGATGCAGGGTTCGATCCCCAGGTCGGGAAGATCCCCTGGAGGAGAAAACAGCAAGCTGCTCCAGTATTCTTGCTTAGGAAATCCCATGGACAGAAGAGCCTGGCGGGCTACAGTCCATGGGGTCGTGAAGAGTCAAACACGACTGAGCAGCGGCTGCACACACACAACCCAATAGCAAGAGCCCCAGGAAGCCTGTGCTGCTCTTGGAGGCTCGCGCAGATGGCGGTGGCTGCTGCGTAGCCGCCCAGTTTGCCAGCAGCGGCTGGCCCCTGAGAACATCCACCACCAGGCTGTCCCCAGCTGATTCCCCCATCCATGCCCCTCCCTGCTTTCAGCCTCCTTTCCCCAGCTCTCTGGAGCCTCTTGCCATTCCCAGTCACCACAAGGCCCTCAGAAGTGAGACTGAGAAGCCTAGTGAGACAGGTGTGTGTTGGGGGATGGAGTGGCTTGCCATTGCAGGCAAGTAGATTAAGCCGATATTTGTTAAGATGTTCTCTGGAGAAAAGGAAAATTCTTGAGGTGCCAATGACGCTTCTGGATCCAGTGCCTGGGCTCTGCACAGCCAGACGGATTCACGTGCTGCCACCGAAAATGCCAGGGAAGCTCAGGTCCCACTGTACTGGCACCGATGACTTTCCATGTGGTTTCCACCACTGAATAGAGAAGTTGTGAGCACACAGAGGTGTGCGGTAGGGGTGCACAAGAAAACGCCTATACGTGACTCCCTCCTCTGTACCATCTTTAAGTGTCTTCTCTATGCAGGCCTCATGGACATATGCTGGTATCTACCATTCAGGGAGTTCTCTTCCTAGCAATGAGTCTGCAGGGTCATGAGGGTGGTGCCCTCACAAACGGGATTTGTGCTCTTTTGAGAGACCCCAGAGACATCCCTCTCCCCTTCCACCACGTGAGGATACCCCAAGAAGACGGCTGCCTGTGAACTCACCAGCTCTCACCAGACACCAAATCTGCTGATGCCTTGACCTTGGATTTTCCAGCTTACCACATTTAACCAAGTACAGAAAAGCCATGTGCGAGTATGGTTACCATTTCTTCAGCTAAAAGAAAATGTGGTTTAGGCAGGTTGGATAACCTGCTTCAAAGTCATGGTGTGGAGACACTGAGCTCTAAAGCTGGACAGACTAAGTATTTCCAACTGGTGAGTTCTGTTTTACTCCTTCCTAGAGAAAATGGGTATAACGCCCCTTCCCTGTCTTATCTTATCCCTCTAATTTCCAACAAATGCTTGAGTACTAATTTCTGGGTTTGGGGTACTAAGACAAACAGGACCCAGATCCTGCCCTTACGAAACTCCCAGAACTTCACTAACTAACTGCAGAGTGATAAAATCAGACATTTTGGAATCAAGCCAATCTGAGTTTAAATATTGGCTTTGCAGTTTACAATGACGAAGAGCTAGACCCTGAGAGAAATGTATAAAGCTAACTCAACAGGCCTTGCTAATTCAGAGGCTTGGGTTAGCTGACATTAACTTCTCTAATCCTCTCTTTCTTCATGGGACGAATGTACCATCTTGGAGTACTATTGGGAAGATTAAATTAGATGATATATATAAAGCCTTGAGAACAAGGCTCTCAATAAACAGTTATTACAATGGCTTATTTACATGAGAAAAGATAGGTGAGATTCACTTTGCATCAGGAAAGCCTTTACAGTCAAAGGATAATCAAGTTCAGTAAGTAGATCAGTAGAAAAAGGACATCACGGACAGAGAGACGGTATGTATTGAGAGAGTGTGCTTTGTCTGAAGGATGGTGAGCAAGCTGCGTGGGCTGAGAGGGCGGCGTGTGTCTGGAGAGGTTGGCAGTGCAGACCACACTGGCCCTGGAAGACCTTAGATTGAAAGCAGGGGTGTGACATAGGCAGGTAGGCATTTTGCGAAGATACTCCGGTTGCAAAGTAGGAGAGTGGCGAGAAAGGAGAGAGCCAGTGGCACTAGACAGCATGGGGTAGGGTAGTTAGTGTTGTTTAGGAGGGAGACGAGGACACCGGAGCTTGGCCATTGCAGAAGTGAGGCTGGATCTGAGTGCTAGGAGAGAGGTTGACGCAACGGGATTTGTTATAACTCAGAGGCCCAGAGACTCAGATCTTGCCTTTCTCCTCTGATGTCTGAGTATTGACTGGGCAGAATGTGGGACATGAAGTGGATGGATAAATCCCCTGGGTCTCAATGGACAGTGCATGGATGAGGCAGGATTTGAATCATGCCAGTATAGTCATTGGATTGAAAGGGAGCCCAGAATATCATTTAGCCTTATGTGGAAGCCATGCGTGGAGCTGTGTGTCACTGTGTGCAGATGTATTATGAGTCCCAGTGCCCCATCGCAAGGATGTGTAAGGCTGGCTTAGAATCCGTGGAAGAGTTAAGTACTGACCTTGTGAAGAGAGCACTGAATTCTTCAGCATCACCTGTCCTCTTCCTTCTCCTTGCCACCATCATCAATTTCCTCATCACCATTATCATTTAACTGATTGACTCCTTACCATATTCCAGATTCTTTGCATATATATATCATATACTTCTTACCACAGCTCTATGATATATAAGTTAACACCCCATTTTATAGATGAAGGAATTAAACCCCAGAGATTTTAAGAAACTTCCTGGTCTCAGGCAGCTGGAACCAAAGTTGGAATCCAGGTATCATTTGACCCCAGAATTTTAACCATTGTGTTCTGCTGCCTTCTGAGGTGGGGAGCTCTGGATTCTAGTCTTTCCTCTGCAGTAATCAGTTAACCTTGAGCAAATCCTCACCCTCTGTGGGCCTTGGATTCTCTGTATGCTCCCGCCGTATTGGGAAAGATGTATGTATCATAGGTATGATGAAGTGTGTTGGATGATGACTCGTGTATAAAGAACATTTTTCACCTCTCTCTCCCTTTAATCTTCACACCTTCCCTTTGAGGTTGACAGTGGCAGAATGAATGACTCCATTTGGCCAGTCTAGAGAGGCAGGCTGCAGTCCATGGGATCGCAAGACTCAGACATGACTTAGTGACTAAACCACCACCACCGCCAGAGAGGGTTAAGATCTCAGCAAGGCCACAGATCTTGGGTCTACAGCCAACTCTAGTGCCCTGGAGACAACTCCAGTCCCACTCATGGTCATACAAGCCCCTGGTTACTAAGAGTCTAGTAGCCTTGGACAAGTGACCATAGCTGGGTTTTCTCCTCTGCCTAACTGGGGAAAATAGTAACAGCCCTCCTAAGGCTATGTGCTGGTGGTTGAGTCATTAAGTCGTGTCCAACTCTTGCAACTCCATGGACAGTAGCCTGCCAGGCTGCTCTGTCTGTGGGATTCTCCAGGCAAGAATACTGGAGTGGGTTGCCATTTCCTTCTCCTGGGGATCTTCCTAACCCAGGAATCGAACCTGGGTCTCCTGCATTGCAGGCAGATTCTTTACTAACTGAGCGACAAGGGAAGCCCTCATAAGGTTAGAGTGAGGGTTAAATGAGTCCATGTAGGTCAGATCCACAGGACAGTACTTGGCGTGTGACAAGGACTGTGTAAGTATTAGCTGCTCTTGCTATTTTTGTACTCAGCATCCTGCTCTGCAGCCATGTTGAAGAATCCCCATCAACGCCCTCTCACACCTTCCCTCTTAGTCTTTGCATGTGCTGATCCCCCTTCTCGGAGTGCCCTTCCAGCCTAGGCCTAGCCAGCTGAAACTTCTCTCACTGGCTTCTGAGGCCTTTTGCCTCTCACAGAGGGAATCAGTAACGGTCTCTTCTGAGGTATTGTGGTGAGAATCCCCTACTTCTATTCCAGCTTTTCCTCACTCAATGTCACTGTCCTGCATAGGACCGCAAGGACACAAAGGTGAGCACTGGGTATGACCCTCTCTGAGCTGAAGAGCCTTTCATTGGCCCTAGCTCAGAGCAAAGTGCATATTCATCCAGCGCAACAGAGCTTGATGCCTAGAAGGGAACTTAGGGCGCTCCTGGGAAGCACAGTAATCCCCAAGACCCCTTGAGAACAGAGGCACCATCGGAGCCAAACAGGAGGGTTCTGGAGAGAAGGCCACAGCCAAGCAAAGCCCATGGACTTTGTATGGCGGTGCACTTTCTAATTGGCCTCGGCTAATAAACCTGCCAGACCCTGAGAGGTGCTCACTGTCTGTCTGCCTTTGGAAGCTCTGCTGCGTGTGTCTGCCCATGTTACAGCCAACGCCAAACCGCTCTGTTTTCCTGTTTCACCGGAGTTGGCAGAGGGTAGGGCGAGCGGCCAGCCATAGGTGTGCTCTGCTGGACGTGTGTGTGTGTGTGTGTGTGTGTGTGTGTGTGTGTGTGTGTAATGAGGCTGGTGAGGAGGTTGTCAACTCCGGTAGCACCCAGTGCCCCAGATGGAACGTTAAGGGTTCAGACCCTAGACCCAGCTCCGACACTAACAAGCTGGGGGACTCAGGCCAGTCCTTCCCCAGTCTTGCCTTGGATGTCTTTCCATAAACATATTGTTCTAACTAGCAGGTCCCTGAAGAATCCTTCAGCTCTAATGTTCTAGGTTCTCCAGCCTTCAGGGCCCACACCGGAATGGAGAGAGTCAACAGTCCTTTGTATTTGTTCAAGATGCTGTTGTTTAGAAGTCAAACCCCCAGGGAAGTGTTCCTTATTCCAAGAAAGCTGCTCGGACTCTGACTCCCACATTCAGGATGGGAGCCCCCCTTGAGCTTCTCACAATCTCCACACTTCTATGATGCTGCCTGCTCAGCCCGCTGAGTGCTAATTCTGCCCTTAGGATTCTGCTTTCTCCTCATGTGTGCGAACTCCTTCACGGGGCCAGGCTTCATGTCTTTGTGCCCAAGACGGGTCAGTCCACGTGGCAGGGGCCTAGAAACTGTGCTCAGGCAGCTCTACGTGGTCGCGAAGCTGTGTTTATGTGACTCTTCGAGGACAAGTCTACAAGATCTGCACATGGAATTAATTCACCAATGTGGTCCCATCTTGCAGCCCAGGGAATCTTAGTTCCCTGACCAGGAATCGAGCCCTGTGCCCCCTGCACTGGGATCTCAGCGTCTTAACCCCCGCACCACCAGGGGAGTCCTGCTCTGCCCTTTAGATAAGGAAACCGAGGCTGGGTTTGCATTACACAGGACCTCCAGGCCAGAGCAGGCTGGTCTCTTGGGGATTCAGACCAGAGATGACAAACTTTGACAACAAGAGGAGCAGTAATTAACCTTTGCCAAGTGCTTTCCAGGGCCAGGGCTTCCCTGGTGGCTCAGATGATAAAGAATCTACCTGGGTTTGATCCCTGGTTTGGGAAGATTCCCTGGAGAAGGGCCCAGCTACTCACTCCAGGATTCTTGCTTGGAGAATCCCCGTGGACAGAAGAATCTGGTGGGCTGCAGTTGGGGTAGCAAAGAGTCAGACAGGAGAGAGCGGCTTTCACTTTGCTGGGGCCAGGGTCTGCGCCAAGCACCTCAGCTGCACTGTCTCGTCTATTTGGCACGCCGTGAGGCAGCTGCGGCAGCCCCATTTTACAGAACGCGTCCTGAGGCTCGGGGAGGCCAGGGAGGCCTGGGCCACACCGTTTCTAAGGAGCTGGGGTGCAGTCTGCCCGCAGACATGGTAACTCTGCCCGCAGACATGGTAACTCTGCAGCTCTGTTCTTGGAACCGCACCGCAGGCTGATGCTCCCAACCTATCAAGGGGAAGCCTGAGGGCCAGAAAAGAAGCGGTGCCTGTCCCAGGCCCTGGAATATTCCGATCTTCTCTCCAGTGCTTTTCTGACCCTTGGTAACCTCAGGCCCATCCCCGTTCCTGACGTCTGGGCGGGTGGGGAGGGGCAGAGAAGAAAGCCTTACCTCTGTTGAAGGACAAGGACCTTGCCAAGCCAGCTCGGCCTCCCCAGGCGGTTTTGTGGTCCAAATACCAGCCTAGTTGCGGTTCATCGGGTTTTATGATCGGGGGTGACGTAGTTTCTTCACTCACTTGCAAGCTGTTCAAATCACAACTCACAGGCACAGACTTCCCGGGGCAGACCAAGAGCTGTGTGTTTAAAGGGGCTGCCTGATCGGAAAATAAAATGGGACTCATCGGCCGTGGGGCCTTGGGCACATGTCCTCCCCTCTTTGCATCGCGATCCCCCTTGTAATGTAATTTGGAGAATTGGGTTGAAACTTCCGAATAACAGTTTAGGGGAAATGCAGATTTTTAGTCCCCACTCGTTGAGGTTCCAATGAAGTAAGTCTTGGGGGAGACCTGGGAATCTGTATTTTTACATCTACCGGGGTGACTTTGAGGCATGCCATATAAGAAACACAGATCTGGATGATTTCCAAGAGCCTTCCAACCTGAGCACAGAGAGTTTGTGGCTTCCCATGGAGGATTCATGGAGCCCCAGGCTCATCTTTCAATATAGTAATAGTAGGCACACAGCTGAAGGAATGGACTCTTTTTAAACCTTTCTGTTTATGGATTTATTCACGGCTGTTCTGGGTCTTCTCGTTGCACGCAGGCTGTGTCTCACCGTGGCGAGTGGGCGCTGCTCCTTGTTGCAGCGTACAGGCTTCTTATTGTAGCTTCTCTTGTTGCTGAGCACGGGCTCAGCAGTCGTAGCCCACATCCTCATGGCATGTGGGATCTTCCCGGATCAGGGATTGAACCCATGTCTCCTTCATTAGCAGGTTGATTCTTTACTACTGAGCCACTAGGGAGGCCCCAGGAATGGGCTCTCTTATTGAGGTTTAGGAGAATAGAGTGGAGACGAGAAGTTTTCCCAGAGAGGTTGGTTTTGTCTCCATATAGACGGCTGCTTTTTGTGTGAGGTGGTGAGCAACCTAGATAGCGTATTCAGAAGCAAAGACATTACTTTGCCGACTAAGGTCCATCTAGTCAAGCTATGGTTTTTCCTGTGGTCATGTATGGATGTGAGAGTTGGACTGTGAAGAAGGCTGAGCACTGAAGAATTGATGCTTTTGAACTGTGGTGTTGGAGAAGACTCTTGAGAGCCCCTTGGACTGCAAGGAGATCAAACCATTCCATCCTAAAGGAGTTCAGCCCTGGGATTTCTTTGGAAGGAATGATGCTAAAGCTTAAACTCCAGTACTTTGGCCACCTCATGCGAAGAGTTGATTCATTGGAAAAGACTCTGATGCTGGGAAGGATTTGGGGCAGGAGAAGAAGGGGACGACAGAGGATGAGATGGCTGGATGGCATCACTAACTCGATGGACATGAGTCTGAGTGAACTCCAGGAGTTGGTGATGGACAGGGAGGCCTGGCGTGCTGTGATTCATGGGGTTGCAGAGAGTCGGACACGACTGAGTGACTGAACTGAACTGAACTTCCCATCACTAGGGAGGTACAAAATGAGAGTCAGCTGAGTTGAGGTTCAGGTCTCTGTGGTAAGGGGCAAATAACCACAGAAAGAGCTGTTAAGAGACAGAGTCATTCCAAGGAATGAAGAATAGGGATCTTTGGAGTCAATAAACTTAAAGTCCGGCTTCACCAAGCATGGGGATTGTATAGACCTGAGGCTAGATTTTCTCAACAGAAAAATAGGCAGCTCCAGATTTCACCTGTCTCACTGGGACATTGTAGGGAAAACATAAATAAATAACAAAGGGCCTGGTGTAGAACCCAGCACACAGTAGGTGCTCAAGGAAGGCCTGTGGTCTGGCTTTTATTTCGTTTTCACTTGCTCATTCCTTTGGCTCCACTCTTAGTTCCAGGAAAACCTAACTTCGGGGAGAGAGAGCTGCTCACCCGACCACATGTCCTATTACGTAAGAAACCGGGGCTTGTGCTAAATACAAAATCAACAAACAAAAACAGAACACGGGATGATTACTGGATGATGGAGTTTTCTGTAGCTGGCTGAGGGCATGGGGTGTGGGCCGCTGATGAAAATATGTTTTGCCTTATTCTTTTGAAATGTTCAAGTGAAACGTCCAGTTGGGGCTGGGCCAAGCTCAGGGCCTGCTCAGCACATCTGTAATGGGTTTAATGGATGTTGGACTTGTTTAGTCTATTTGTCCCAGCATCGGTGGGATATAACAGTCACAGAGCACACCTTGGCCCTTGCCACTGGCCACAGACAACTTCTTATCACTAGGCAGCAGGGACATAGGCAAGAGTGGTGTTCCCCAGCTGCCTCCATCATCCTGATCACTCCATGGTGCAATTTCAAGTCTAGGCATCACCGGGTTTCACCCCTGGCATGACAATAACCAGTCACTTTTTGTCTCATGCCTTATATACCCAAGTGGGCTTCCCTGGTGACTCAGACGGTAAAGAATCTGCCCACAATGCAGGAGACCTGGGTTCGATCCCTGGGTCGGGAAGATTCCCCTGGAGAAGGGAATAGTTACCCACTCCAGTACCCTGCCTGGAGAATTCCATGGACAGAGGACTCAGGCTACAGTCTATGGGGTCGCGAAGAGTTAGACACCCCTGAGCAACTAACACTTATAAATGCCAAGGTGCTTGCAATTCCTGGCCCATCCCTTACTTTCCCCAGACCTCCGTAACTTTGCTCACTCTGCTTCCATAAGCCTGCATACTCTGGTTGTCTTTGTCTGCCTTAGTCTGTTAGGTGGTGGTAGTTCAGTCACTAAGTCCTGGCTGATTCTTTGTGATACCATGGACTGTAGCCCAGCAGGCTCCTCTGTCCATGGGATTCTCCAGGCAAGAATACTGGAGTGGGTTGCCAATTTCTTCTCCAGAGATCTTCCTGACCCAGGGATCAAACCCAAGTCTTCTGCATTGCAGGCGGATTCTTTACCATCTGAGCCACCAGGGAAGCCCTAAGTTTGTTAGGTAGTTGCAGCGTCTTTTTTGGCTGTTTGGCTAGTTACTCCTTCTTGATCCCTGGTCAGGGAGCTTGGGGCTTCCCCGATTGGCTCAGTGGTAAAGAATCTGCCTGCAATGCAGGAGCTACAGGGACACAGGTTTGATCCCTGGATCAGGAAAATCCCCTGGAGAAGGGCAGGACAACCCACTCCTGTATTCTTGCCTGGAGAATCCCATGGACAGAGGAGCCTGGTGGGCTACAGCCCACGGGGTCGCAAAGAGTCAGACACGACTGAAGTGGCTTAGCACACGTGCAGTCCTTCTTAGCACTCCCCGGATGGGAGGAGAGGGCGGGAAGCTCCCCATTGGGTATGATCTTGATGGAATGTAAACCACTGTGTTAGGCTCTCCCTCTGCAGCTGATTTCTCTCATTATCCAGGCAGAGGTGCCAACCAGAGCCGTGTTCTCAGGACTCTTGGGTCTTAAGCAGAGTGATTCAAGAAAGGAACACTGGGGGTCTGTTTGGCTGGAGAGCCTGGAGGAGATTTTTGAGCTCTTCCTGCTACTGAGTCCCTGGCTTTCTTACTCTTTCAAGTCTTGTCCTCCAGCCTTCCTTCCCACCCTGGTGGAAGCCTGGGAGCCAAGCTCCCCAAGATGCTCGTGTTAACTTCTCTCTGTGTCCAACTCTGTTGCTGCCGCTTGCAGCCTGTGCACCCTGGCACTGATATCCTACCATGATGCAAGAGTGCTTTCCTTGGGAAGCCTCCCTTGAACCCTGATATAGGGCTCATGCGTTTATTCGTGATCTTCTTGTGGGACCCGCTGCTATTATTCAGCCATTAGCTGTGTCCGACTCCCAGGACCCCATGGGCTGCAGCACGCCAGGCTTCCTTGCCGCTTGCCTACAATGTGCTTGATTCTGTGCACTGCTCAGGCAACACATAAGCTAGGTATCTGCCCCCTCCTTTGAGAAACAGTCCTCCGAATAAACAGAGACCACATCTATGTTGGCCCTATCTCTGTCCCCTACAGCGGGACAGAGAGCTCTAGGTTTTATGATTGTCTCCCCTCCAGGCTGTGTGATTATCAGGAGCCAGATAATGCTTCATTCACCTCGGGGCCTCTAAGGTCCTGGAATGGTACCCGGAGCATCCTTGATGCTCAGTAATGGAATGGAACAGAACTGACTTACTCTGGGGGGACTCCCTACAGAGCAGTCTCAGCCTTAAGTCCAAAATATCTTTGAGAACTAACAGACTGTGTCATATTTCGGAAAGCAAACAGGGGGAAAAAAAACTTTGAGAGAAAAATCCTGCAGAGGATTTGTGCTTCAGTTCAATGAAGAACTCGTTTGCTGTTGGTCTGTTTTTCTTTTAATCACATTCTAGTGGTAGCCATGACCCACTGAGGGCTTTGGTGACTGGATGGAAAGATTTCATCTAGGCGTTCTAGTAAAAATCCCAGTGAAAGGGATTCCCATTCCCCCTCTCTCCACACCCTTCTATCTTTACCCAAGAAGTCTTAATGGACCTTCAGTGCAACTCTGACATGATGGAAATTGCAAAGAGATGGAATTTCCACCTTGGGCAGAGAACAGAGGAATGTTATTCTTCTTTCTCCAACCCTGGAACTGGCAAGCTGCCTCTGGGTGGGAGAAGGGACTCTGAGAGGGAAGAACGAGAGCAGGAGGAGGAAGGGAGGCAGAGACTGAGATGATGGAAGGCCAGGCCTCCAGCTGTTCACTCCTGGCATCTGTGCCCCCGATGGCATCGCCTTTGCTTCTGGAAGATCATTGTCACTGGGGCCCACATCTGGAGAGCACCACACAGGTTGTGAAGGTCTTTCACTGTTATCTGTGATCAGATTCCCGCAGCAAAATGGGCAGAGCAAATATCACTGGCCCTTGTGACCAGTGAAGCCCCTAAAGTTGTCACATGCCCCTGCTTAGACAGTAGTGATGACAGTGATGATGATGGTAGTAAGGAAAACCAATGCTTCGAAAGCACTTGGAACAGGCCGGGCCCTGGTCTGTGTGTTTGCCTTCATAGTATTCACTATTGAACCTCCATGGCATGTCTGCAAGATGGGTTTTTTTATTCTCACTTTCCAGACAAGGAGAATGAATCACACCAGGGTTTAGCAGTTGGCCCAAGATCACACAGAGCACCCGTGGCAGAGCCAAGATTCAAGTCCAACGGTTTGCCTCCAAAATCTATGTTCTAAACCACTATTCCATGCCTGCCTGCCTATCAAAGCAGGGCAGAGAAACAGGCCTGACTCCTAATTTCACTTCGATGTTGGTAGCATTGTATAAAGAGAAAAGTGCCTTTCTGGTGGGAGACATTCATTCATTCACTCAAATATATGCTGGGCTACTATAACATGTCTGTTCCTGAGCTGGACAATGGGGACCAGGGTTCAGGAAGAGTGGTCTCAGCACCCATCTCACTGGTCATGTAAGTGCCATGAACTTCAAGACTATCTCCAGCTCCCAAAACATGTTAGGTGTTTAATACATAGTGCTGAGTGAATGTGTTGTTCCTGCTTTTGTGTGGTTC
Source organism: Aepyceros melampus (assembly GCA_006408695.1). NCBI lineage: Eukaryota > Metazoa > Chordata > Mammalia > Artiodactyla > Bovidae > Aepyceros > Aepyceros melampus. The sequence goes on along the minus strand of SJXQ01006667.1, from coordinate 766,833 downwards.
ACAGTTTGGAGGAAAAAAACTTTAAATATATACTCATTTTTATAATATATAATTACATCTGTGTGTATGGACACACATATTTATATACATACACACATACATAGACATACACACACATATATAGGAATGTTGAGAGTTGTACTGTGCCCTGGAGAAGGCAATGGCATTCCACTCCAGCACTCTTGCCTGGAAAACCCCATGGACGGAGGAGCCTGGTGGGCTGCAGTCCATGGGGTCACTAAAGGTCTGACACGACTTTACTTTCATTTTCACTTTTCACTTTCATGCATTGGAGAAGGAAATGGCAACCCACTCCAGTGTTCTTGCCTGGAGAATCCCAGGGATGGGGGAGCCTGGTGGGCTGCCGTCTCTGGGGTCGCACAGAGTCGGACATGACTGAAGCAACTTAGCAGCAGCAGCAGCCAGTATTCTTGCCTGGAGAATCCCGTGGACAGAGGCGCCTAGAAGCCTACAGTCTGTGGGGTTGCAAGAGTCAGACATGACTTAACAACTAAGCCGCCACCACCACCATAGTGTGCCCTGGGGCTGGAGTGGAAGAACATGAGTGGAAGGGTTACTGGCACTGCCAGTAGTTCAACACACTTGAAACAGGTATTGTAGATGGGGCACCATCCGATAAGGCTGGACAGGTAACCCGCATGTGTCCTCAAGAGCTGAGCATTCTCTGATAAGGTTGAGTTCAGCAGACTTTATTTAAAGGGTCATACAGTAGATATTTAAAGCTTTGTGGGCCATACAATTTCCATTGCAACTACTCAACTCTGCTTCAAAGGTAGACATAGAGAATATGTCAATGAATGAGCATAGCTCTATTTCTCCAAAAATTATTTACAAAATTGGAGGCAGGCTAGATATGTCCTGTGGGCTGTAGTTTGCTGATCCCTGCTGCAGGGTTTTGGGTTCTCTTGAGGCAGTATGATCAGATGTCTCTCCTTTATTCATCCCTTAAGTATTTCTCAAACACCTAATATGCCCCATGGATAGTAGCAGGTGCTTCCCTCTTGTTGCTCACAGACTAGTGGGATAGAAAGACTCAGAGCACCCTGGCGAGTGCTGTGATGAATAGGGAGAAAAGGAGTCATGGGGTCAGAGAAATAGGCCCTTAAACCCAAATTTAAGGTTTAACACATGCCACATTCTCCAAGGAAATAACAGCTGAGCTCTGGCCCAAAAGAGTAAATGAACTGAAAAAAATAAAGGCTGGGTAGAGACAGAAGATGTTCAAGGGTAGAAGGCCTGAGATGAGTTCAGGAGCATGGATTGTGGTCGGGAGCAGAGCAAGAATTGAGGCTGAATGTTAAGTATCCATTAGAACAGTGTCACCCAATAGAAATACAGTGTCAATCATATATGTGATTTTAAAATTTCTAGTGAAAGTGAAATTTGCTCAATCCTATCCACCTCTTTGCGACCTCATGGATTGTAGCCCATCAGGCTCCTGAGTTCAGTTCAGTCGCTCAGTCCTGTCTGACTTTTTGCGACCCCATGGACTGCAGCACGCCAGGCCTCCTTGTCCCTCACCAACTCCTGGAGCTTACTCAAACTCATGTCCATTGAGGTGGTGATGCCATCCAACCATCTCATCCTCTGTCATCCCCTTCTGCCTTCAATCTTTCCCAGCCTCAGGGTCTTTTCAAATAAGTCAGTTTGTCGCATCAGTGGCCAAAATATTGGAGTTTCAGCTTCAACATCAATCCTTCCAGTGAACACCCAGGACTGATTTCCTTTAGGATGGACTGGTTGGATCTCCTTGCAGTCTAAGGGACTCTCAAGAGTCTTCTCCAGCACCACAGTTCAAAAGCATCAATTCTTCAGTGTTCAGCTTTCTTTATAGTCCAACTCTCACATCCATACATGACTACTGGAAAAACCAAAGCTTTGACTAGATAGACCTTTGTTGGCAAAATAATATCTCTGCTTTTTAATATGCTCTCTAGGTTGGTGGTAGCCTATCCGTTCTCCAGTGGATCTTCCCAACCTAGGAACTGAACCAGGGTCTCCTGCATTGAAGGCGGATTCTTTACCAGCCGAGCTACCAGGGAAGCCATATTTAAAGAGTTCAAAAGCAATGAATGAATTTAAATTTAATAATGCAGCTGGTCCCTGACTTATAGTTTTTCAACTTTACATGTGACTCACACAGTAAAGAACCTGCCTGCAATGCAGGAGCCCCGGGTTCTATCCCTGAGTTGGGAAGAGCCCCTGGAGAAGGGAATGGTTAGCCACTCCAGTGTTCTTGCCTGGAGAAATCCATGGACAGAGGAGCGTGGCTGACTACCAACCAGGAGGTCGCAAAGAGATGAACATGACTAAGTGACTAACACTTTCACTTTTTTCAAAAGTGATAGACGTTTCAGTAGAAACCATACTTTGAATTTTAAATGCTAATCTTCTCCCAGGCTGGCCATATGCTTTAAGATCCTCTTTTATGATGCTGGGCAGTGGCAGCCCCAGCTCCCAGTCAGGTGTATGATCAAGAGGGGAGACGGCCCACACACTTAAACCATTCTGGACCCAGGCACCCATTCTGCTTCCCACTTGCAACACAGTATTCTATGACATGAGATGTTCAAACTCTGTGATAAGATAGGCTTAGTGTTAAATGACTTTGCCCACCTGTAGGCTGATGTCACTGTTCAGATCACATTTAAGGTCGGCTCGGCTAAGCTGTGATGTGTCTGCTCTGTGACCCTGTGGACTGTAGCCCACCAGGCTCCTCTGTCCGTGGGATTTCCCAAGCAAGAATACTAGAGTGGGTTGCCTTTTCCTCCTCCAGGGGATCTTCCCGACCCAGCACTGAACCTGCATCTGCTGCATTGGCAGTGGACTCTTTACCCTCTGAGCCATCAGGGAAGCCCATGATGTCCAGTAGGTTAGGTGTATTAAATGCATCTCCAACTTACGATGACATTCGCAACTGATGATGAGTTTATAGAGAGGTAACCACAGCATAAATCGCGGAAGGTGAGTCTGTCTGATTCAATACAATATATTATGAATATTATCCTATCAACATATGATTAATATAAACAATTAGCAATATCTCTTCTTGGGTACTAAGTCATTAATATCCAATGTGTTCGTTCTGCTTGCAGCACATCTCAATTCAAGCTAGCCGTGTTTCTTTCAGTGCTCAGTAGACACATGTGCCAGTGACTACTGGGCTGGTGCTGCCAGAGTTAGGCCATGCAAAGCTGTCTGGGGCATCAGTGGAGGCTGGGCTACAGCGTAAGTGCAGTGCGATTTTTATATATTAATATCATCCTGGTAGCAGGATAGCCTGTTATTTTTACATTTCTGCCTTGGACTAGGAAGCTCAAAGGAGAGAAGAAAAAGGCAGAAGAAAGGAAGACGGAAGAATGGCCAGCTTTGGATAGGAAGGAAAAAGCATGTGTGTGGCCTTATTAGAAACATGGGGAAACGCAAAAGAATAGAACCAAATATCCAGCTGACCTAAACAGGCGGTGGGTGAGAGGTCAGGTGTCTGGGAGATCTTGCTCACACAATGAGGTGTCAGAGCCTAGGTGTCGAGGCAGTGGTCAGCTCTGCTAACTACCTGAGAACCACCAGCCCTCTCATTCAGAACCTGAGGATGTCAAGAGCGGGAAGGCAGGTCAGCCCAGGAAGCCGCCTCATTCTCCTTGCTGCTAGTTGGCGGTCCAGATTGCAGAACCCACCCCAGCCTGGGGCACAGAAGCTTGGCCTCCCTCATATCTGAGCCTTTGAGGGCCGAGACCCATTTTTCAACCAAAACTCACTAGACCTCCTGGATAGGTGGGCTAGTTTTGATTATAACAACCCCTTCTCAGGTGCTCAGATTTCCTTCTGCTTACCCATTTCCCCACCTATCATCGGGCTTCCCAGGTGGCGTGAGTGGTAAAGGACCCGCCTGCCAATGCAAGAGACACAGAAGACTTGGGTTCCATCCCTGGGTCAGGAAGTTCCCCAGGAGGAGGACATGGCAACCCGCTCTAGTATTCTCACCTGGAGAAGGCCAAGAACAAAGGAGCCTGAAGGGCCACAGTCCATGGGGTGTCGGACATGTTTGAAGCAGCTGAGCACACCACCTGCCACCAACACTTTAAACAAAGGCTTCCACTTGATTATCCATATTTGACTGTATTTATTAAGACACAGGTAATCAGGCTGGGCTAAGTGTTAGAATTACTGATTATTTCTTAAAATCATCTTTTCTGTCTCTAACTACATGCTCGTCTTATTTAAGCCTTAGCAATCGAAAGTCTTTGGGGCACCTTTAATGAAAAAATGGAAAAACTTGGTAATTAACATGTGATCTCTGTGTGTGTGTGTGTTTGTATACTTCACCAAAGTGCTGAAAAAAATGTTTTCTTAATTGAATTAGTTACAGCCTGGAGTTTTACAACACTAATTGGATTAGCATCATGAGTGGCACTTAACACATGCTCTGTCCAAATTTATTCCTGTCTCCCTCAAACAAACATAGAAGACCAATGTGAGCCAGGAGATAGAAGTGGAATGAGAAGCAGCTTGTGTGTTCTGAGAAACAGGAGAAGTAAATGGACAGTTAGTCTAGTCTGAGGTGATTTTGGAGGTCTTTTAGGCTTGGTTGAGCTTGGGTAAGACTTCCAGGAGCATCACTAGGCATAGTTATGTTGGGGGTTCACATTCAGATTTCACCCCTCAATGGTCTTATGACCTTGGGAACGTTATTTAAAATTTCTTGCCTCAAGTCCTCATGTACAAATGAGAATATCGTGTCAGGCATATAGTGAGCCTGTGATCAGTGTAAGCGATACTAATACATATTAATGTACTTATCTAAGTTGAGGCTTAAAGGATGGATGGGAGTGAGCTCTGGGTAGTCAAAGGAGAGTGTTCCAGGTAGCACAGAGCTCGAGCCCGAAGCTCAGATCTCAGACAACATTTTGTTGTTGTTCAGTTGCTCAATCGTGTCCAACTCTGTGACCCCATGGATTGCAGCACGCCAGGCTTCCCTGTCCTTCACTATCTCCTCAAGTTTGCTCAAACTCATGTCCATTGGGTCGGTGATGCCATCCAACTATCTCATCCTGTGTTGCCCCCTTCTCCTGCCCTCAATCTTTCTCAGCATCAGGTCTTCTCCAGTGAGTTGGCTCTTTGCATCAGGTGGCCAAAGGATTGGAGCTTCAGCCTCAGCATCAATTCTTCTAATGAATATTCAGGGTTGGTTTCCTTTAGGATGGGCTGGTTTGAGAGGACATGGTATGTTACAGGAACCAAAGAGAGTTTGGTTTGGCTGGAGCATAAAGTGAGGAGTGGGTAGGTGGCAGTGGGGTTGGGAGCAGAAGACAAGTCTTGCACGGTGGGCAGAATCTGAAACTTTGGGCTGCTGTATCCTTGAGATGTGAGCCTATTTCCAAATCTCAGGCTCTGGAGACAAATTTACAGGTGAACAGAGTCCCAACAACTGGTGCTTTGTATGTGTTAACATGAGTTACAAGAGAACCACAGATGTTTGAGATGAAAGCCTTTGGCAGGGAGCTTCGTGGAAAATATTTTTTTAAAAATATCAGCACAGAGAAAAATTAGCAATGACTTGACAGAGAGCCATTCCCCTAGCGGAAGGGAAATATCAAGGTTTTGGGTTTGGGTCTTGGATGGTGTACTGAATGTCTGGAAACTAAGTTTTCTCTTTGGCTGCTTGGGAAGAGGTTTTGAAATTGGTCCTTGGGAATTCTGCCTCCCTGGCCTGTACTGGTAGAAAGGGTGTGTGTGTGTGCGTGTGTTGTGTGTGTACAGATGAATGGATGCTAGGATGGACAGCCCATGTCTATCCAGGAACTGGAGAAAGTGAGACATCTGGTTATGTCTTGTCCTAAACAGAGTCCGTGTTACTTGGCAGGCTTTAATCCTGGAAAGGAATGTTCATACAGTGCAAAGGTATCAAGGAGAATGAGCTGCTGCTTTTCCTTGTGAAGCCCAGACGGGTTCCTGAGAGGAGCCATAGGGCAAGACCTCACCTCCTAGATGAACTTCTGTCAAAGGACAACATGTGTGTGCTCCCTATTTGAAAAAGGAAGAGGAAATAAGGGAGGCAGCACTGGGTCCCCAGAGTCAGACAGACCTGAGGTTTTCCCAGCCAGACTACCCTTCCTTCTCTCTCCTAAAGCCCTGCTTGTTCTTCAAGGCTCACCTCCAGGCTCCTCGAGGAAGCCTCCAGGCACCTTTCCAGCCCCATCTTCCCTGCTTGCTCCTGCATTGACAGTATTCCGACCTAAATTCCTCACCATGCATTCTCCCACCACCATGCTCTTAACCAGGCTCCTCCCTCTGCCTGGAACACCCTTCTCTCCCTTCTTGTTCTATCTCACTCCTCCTCAATGTTCAAAACTCCATGTGATCATTACCTTCTTCCCTGGTGGCTCAGATGGTAAAGAATCTGCCTACAATGCAGGAGACCTGGGTTCGATCCCTGAGCTGGGAATATCTCTGGAGAAGGGAACAGCTACCCACTCCAGTATTCTTGCCTGGAGAATTCCATGAACAGAGGAGCCTGCTGGGCTACAGTTCACCACGTCACAAAGACTCTACATGATTTCACTTTCGTATCCTCAAGTCTGAGTCCCTTTCAGGCTTGGCCTTTGATATTATAAAACAGATGTGGTATGTCTTTACCAATAGACAGAAAACTCCCTGAGGGCCATATGGTGTTTATTTTACCCATTTAGGGTAATCACCTAAGTTATGTCCAACTCTTTGCGACCCCATGGACTGTAGCTTCCCAGGCTCCTCTGTCCATGGAGTTCTCAGGCAAGAATATTGGAATGGGTTGCCACGTCCTTTGCCAGGGGATCTTCCTGACCCAGGGATCAAACCCAGATCTCCCACATGGTGGGCAGATTCTTTATCAACTGAGCCACAACTTTCATAACTTTCAGGATCCTCATTACCTAGCAGAGTTAGGTGTGTGTGCATATGGATAGTTGAGAGGTTGGATCTGTGGTTCTCCAAGTGTGACCCCTTGATCAGCAGCAACTGTATCTCACAGAAAGTTTTCAGAAATACAGATTCTTGGGCCCTACTCCAGGGCTGAATCAGAAACTCTGAAGTAAAATCTTAGTAAGGCTTTTAGGGGTTCTGATGCATGCTAAAGTTTGAGTTCTGCAGGTCTGAAAAAGAGGGTTGGACCATTGTGATGAAAAGGGCATAGTTCCTAGGATGTTCTGCTGACATGATACTTACTTCACTGGAACTCAAGGACATCGCGAACCATGGACAGAATGTTCTTACTCAGTGAGCGAGGCTAATTAGAGGAGCAGTTTTCTGTGGATTTAAACTGTTACAAGAAAAATATGCAGCACATGTCCATCATGACACATAGCCCCAGCACTCAGTTCTTCTTTCCTAGGAAAAATTAATTGCTACTTATTTGACCCCTCATGGCCTTTATACCTTTTCTGACTACATTTGGCCCCTAAACACCCTGGATTCTCCAGCTGTCCATGTGAAGTGTGTGCATTCTAGGTAAATGATGCCACTTTTCCCCTCTAGTCATTAGTATCAAATCAATCACTTATGTTATCCTACTTGGGCTTCCTAGGTGGCTTAGTGGGTAAAGAATCTGGATGCAATGCAGGAGACACAGGTTCGTTCAATCCCTGGGTTGGGAAGATCGCCTGGAGGACAGCATGGGAACCCACTCTAGTATTCTTGCCTGGGAATCCCATGGACAGAGGAATCTGATGGGCTACAGTCCATGGGGTCGCACAGAGTCAGCCACAGCTGAAGCGACTGAGCATGTGTGCTTGCTATCCTGCTACCTCCTGCCGCCTCTTCATCCCAGCTGCTTTTCTTCCATTATTGCCCATCACAAGCTGGTCATTTCTCACCTGGACCACTGCTCCAGCTCCCTTTTGGTCTCAGCAGATCCTAGTTCTCCCCTATTACCCTTGTTCTCCACAAAGCAGTCTACCTCAACATTTAAATTTTGTTTCTTACTCCCTTTCCCTAAAAATGTGGAGCATGTCTGTCCATCATCCTCAGAATGATGTTCAAACTCTTGAGTGCTACAGCAGAGTCCAGGGAATCCCTGCCCACTTCTCTGAGCTTAGAGAGTATTCTGGTCCAAATCCCCATGGTCAGGATCCACATCTCTTTGCCTGAGAGTCTTTTCTGATGCCCTGAGTCTCTTCTTCCCATAAGCATGAAATACAAATGTGGTGAAGGATAAATGGTCCAGGGGCAGCCCTCCATGGGAGTGACTCTATCCCACTTCTGTAGCATCTCAGGGCGGGTAACTCTAGAGAGTGTGTTCTCCACTGGCTCAGAGTTTTTAAGGGGATTAAACTGTAGTTGCTCACAGTAGTAACATGTTTGACTATACATCCTCTCTTGGTTACCTTCCCATCTCTGCTTCACATCCCCTCTTCTCTGTCTGTAGCAACTGGAATCATTTGATAGACTACTTGCCTAGGGGTGTGCTTCTGAAGCAACACAGACTAAGACACACAGTTGCAAAGCTCTTGGCAGTTGGGTGTCTGTACAACTCTGGCATCAGATGACACCTTTCCTTCCCAGAGTGGTTCCTTGATTATTCTTATAACCAATCCAACTCCAATGGCTGGAACCCTTGCCATTCCCCCAGACAGTCATGTCCTATTTCACCTTCTTGGTCTGTGCACGAGGCACTAACTATGCCTGCAACATTTACCATTATCCCTCTGGGACGGATTTTCCTATTTATGACTCTGTAAAGCTGGAATCAAGATTGCTGGGAGAAATATCAATAACCTCAGATATGCAGATGACACCACCCTTATGGCAGAAAGTGAAGAGGAACTAAAAAGCCTCTTGTTCCTCTTGATGAAAGTAAAAGAGGAAAGCGAAAAAATTGGCTTAAAGATCAACATTCAGAAAACAAAGATCACGGCATCTGGCCCCATCACTTCATGGGAAATAGTGGAAACAGTGTCAGATTTTATTTTTTGGACTCCAAAATCACTGCCGATGGTGACTGCAGCCATGAAATTAAAAGACGCTTACTCCTTGGAAGAAAAGTTATGACCAATCTAGATAGCATATTCAAAAGCAGAGACATTACTTTGCCGACTAAGGTCCATCTAGTCAAGGCTATAGTTTTTCCAGTAGTCATGTATGGATGTGAGAGTTGGACTGTGAAGAAGGCTGAGCACCGAAGAATTGATGCTTTTGAACTGTGGTGTTAGAGAAGACTCTTGAGAGTCCCTTGGACTGCAAGGATATCCAACCAGTCCATTCTAAAGAAGATCAACCCTGGGATTTCCTTGGAAGGAATGATGCTAAAGCTGAAACTCCAGTACTTTGGCCACCTCATGCAAAGAGTTGACTCATTGGAAAAGACCCTGATGCTGGGAGGGATTGGGGGCAGGAGGAGAAGGGGATGACCGAGGATGAGATGGCTGGATGGCGTCACTGACTCGATGCACGTGAGTCTGAGTGAACCCTGGGAGTTGGTGATGGACAGGGAGGCCTGGCGTGCTGTAGTTCACGGGGTTGCAAAGAGACACGACTGAGTGACTGAACTGAACTGAAATATAGGAAATGATGTACATATGGAAGGATCTATTTGTATTGTGGTTTCAGCAAGTTGACCCCAGAGGTTGTTGAAAGGACATGATTACCATCTCTGCAGCCTCTGAGAATTCTTCATTGCTTGAAAAGCCATGGGTTAAAGAGAGAAATGAAAGCACTTAGTTAGGCAGGTAGCTCAGGTTGGATTCTGTATGGTGCAGCCTCAGAGTACTATACAGGAAGAAACCTCTTACTCTCAGGATGGACCATGGCTGGCCATGTGTCAAGCAGAGAAAAAGAATCTCAAAAAATGATGGGCCTTCGCGCCTCCAATCCCCCTTTATTTCATCTCTAGGCATGCAGTGTAGTCTTTCGAAACCCTTAGGTCACTGCTTCTGAAGATCCCAGATACCATGTGGCATCACGGCAAGTCAGTCAGCAGTGTAACGTGCCCCCTGCTTAGGGGTTCTGGGCACGTGACAAATTCAAGTTCTAACTGATCTGTAAAAAAAGATTAGATTGGTTGCTTTTACCTCATGCTCTTTGGAACCCCAAACCCTAGGGAATTGGCGCAGGGATGATCCTGGTTTTGTTCGAGAAGACAGAGATGGGGTAACCAGGAAGGTTCCTCATCCCCTCTTTGATTATGGAAACTCTTCCACTTGTTCGTATTTCACATAATATTGTGCTTAAAAAATGGATGGCACGGTCCAAGTGTTTGCAAGTCACTGACTGACTGCAAACTACAGTAACTAAAAGAGCATATGACATCGGCACACGCACACGGCCACACACTTTCTCTCTTGATCTCTTCAGGAAGTATCTGCCTCTTTTCATGAATCTATTCTTTAAATCTTATTTCAGTCTTGACAGTGAGTTGAACAGAACTGAGTAAAACATTCTCCTTAATAATTTATCTCACTTTGGAAAGAGTTGTCTGATAGAATTCAGCAATGACTCTTGTTAAATTATTTGGAGCGCTGTCTCCTGTCTCCCAGTGGACTGTGCCTGTAAAGAGTCCAGAACACCTGCCATGGGTAGCTCTTGGCTTCTCTACCCGCCCTTTTAAGGCATTCATACTGGTGTCCCTACACGACTCTTCTGTGCAGAATTCAGCAGTTCAGGTAGCAGCAGATAAACCCATGCTATGGTGGCACTGCCAGTCTGTAGCTCAGAATACAGTGCATACATCGCCTGTGCAAGAACTTGAGTGCTTCTATGAACCTTGTTTTTATGCTTTTGGACATTAGAAAAATCAGTTCATTTATTGATACTTGTCATAAGCAGCCGTGTCTCATAATCATCATAACAAGAGTTAATATAAACCATGTCTGGCACAGCTCTATATCTTTGATATTTATCTTAGCTCATTCTAATAACAACTTCATGGGTGGGTACTTTTATTATTTCCATTGTATAGATAGGAAAACTAAATCTTAAAGCAATCAAATAACTTTCCAAAGATCACATAGCTACTACATGGTGATGAGACCAAAAAATGAGATCCAATGGGCAGATGGAAAATAGCAGAACTCTGGTTTCAGCTTCCAATTCTGAAAATTGGATGACTGAGTGTCCAATTATGAAGAAAAAATGAAAATAATGAATATACTGAAGTATATCATTGAACACAGCATCCAAAAAACTAGATACAGCTAGAAGTGATATGAAAACTAAACTTTCTTGCAACATGTAAGAATATTTCCAATTGTATATGTAAAGTATAGGTGCTTTCAGGAATTATTTCTATAGAAGAGAGGGTGTATATTAGATTCAAATTCATTGATCTTATAATTCTAGGCCTTGGCATTCTATTCCATGTTTCTGTGTATATGTGAGAGAGTCTTTTAGATTTTGCTAATGTGTATATGTGAGACTCTTGTAGATTTCCACAACAGACAACAACCACACCACTATTTTTGAAGCATACAAGCTATTATATATTTTCATAATATAGAATTTTAAGGTATAGTAATCAACAGTGGCAAAATATTTCTGTCTTTGACATTATTTTTTCGTGAGATCCAACCTGTAATTGAGACCAGAGAAAACAGTATGGAGAAACAAATCCAGGAGAACAGGATAAAAATATCATGAACAGCAAAATATGTCTGAGTATTTAAAACCGTATAGAAAAAATAAATTAGATGAACAATTGTGTAAATATAAATTAAAAAAAGATGACATTCTTAATAAATAAAGTTTACTATTTACATTTTTATATATTGCTGAAAGACTTAACTTAGATCCATAAAAACACATAAACAGGAAAAAAATAAAACCCAAAAAAGGAGCAGCAAATTTATGCGCGTGAGGTACAGAAAAAGGATTGGAGTTGTGTTTTGTTTTGGTGATTAGATTATTTTCTTTTTTTTTTTCTTTTTTCTCTCTTTTTTTATAGTAGGCCAGTAGAATTTTCTTGAGAACAGATTTGTAAGCATGTCAATGGAGAGTAATTTTTGGTAGTTTCCAGAAGATGCCAAACAGATTTCAACATCATCATCATTAGAAATACCCATAATAATTATAACAATAATAAAAAGGTATAATATGATACATAAATATGGAAGAGCCGCTTGTGATATGAATACATTTTCTCTAGACGAGATCACAGTTTTATTTTGTAAATATTACATTTAAGTATATATATACACACATATATGTACAACTATATATACATGTGCATATATATGTAAATTTATATTTATATATAATATCTTTATATAGATAGATATCTGCGGACAGGTTATTGATTATAGAGACCCAAGAAAGCAAGTCAATTAATTGTTCAAACTTCTCCTCGCTGACTGCTGGTGTAGAATTTAAGAAGCCCCGAGTTTGTACTCAGAATGCCATATCTTCTTTTAATGGAACACTCGATGTGGAATTTTAAGTCTGAGAAGAAAAAGAGAACTAAGGGACTCCCTTCCTCTGTAAAGTTGGAAGTGGCCTGGAAGTCTTGAATAAACAGTAAACTGACTTTTACACTGTAGGAAGTCACTGTGTGTGTGTGTTTTTTTTTAATCAAATTACAGAACTGGTAAAGGCCCGAATAAGGGGGAGAAAGTCCAATGTATCTACAAGTAAAATATTCTCAAATGCAAGCCTCTCTCAAGGTGGGTTCTAATCTAGGAGCTCACTCCCGTTCCTTGAAATACCGAAGGAGCACTCCCTGTCTTTCTTAAGTGGCCGGTGGGCCTGTGCATTCTTGAAAAATAACCCCTAGACTTTGCGTCAGGCTCTCACAGACTGGCTCTCGTAGATTGCCACAGCCCTTTAGAAGCCCCTTAGAAGCCCCAGAGCCTCACAATCCCCTGCCCCCCCACTGTGAGGTAGGTTAAGTAGTAGTATCCCCATTTTGCAGCTGGAGAAACTGAGGCAAATGGAGAGGAATGTCATGACTTGTTTAAGATCACTGAGCAAACTGCTGCCTGGAGTTAAGAATTCTGTGTTCTCGCTCAAGGGACATAATTCCTCTCTTGGCTATTACACATTGCTCTTCAAGATCAAACAGTTGGGAGGAATTTGGCAAAACGTGAGCAGATTGCCAAGAATAGGCTTTGATTCTTTTGCTGTTGTTTGCTTGGTTAGTTCTGTTTCTCGAAAACCATGGGAATTACCTGTCTGGTCATGTAGCAGCTCCCCAGGAAAGTGGACTGTGCAGTGTGATTCTAAGTGCAGACTTCATAAAGCCCAGTGCTCTAATGGCAAATACAAACACTTTATAATGTGAAAAGCGCAACACAGCATGTCCCCTTAATATTGGAGAAAAGAAAACAAAAACAATTTCAAGCCCTACCCACTCCCTACTGTTACTGACTGATAACCAAACAAATAGACAAAACGCACACCCCCCCAACAATATCAACTACATATTAAGGGGAAAGATGCCTTATTTCCTGAACCTACCACAATGTACAGAAAAGAACAGACAGCAATACAAAACCCCACTCTACTCCTGCTAGGGAAATCTTCAGACTGTGTCTACCTACTCAGTCTGTAGAATAAAGAGTGTTCTTCGGGAATCACAAAAATAGTTTTCCTAAAATTCTTATTTTTAATCATGCTTTACTTTTTAATCTCCCTGTCTTCTATTAATCTCTATCTGTGCAGCTTTGTCACCATCCATTTCTTCTTTTATATTTTCCCTACTTTGAAGTAGTTTGAGGAGAAAACAACAACAAAAAAACACAACACAAAAACCTCAAATCTGTTAACTTGAATTTATGGTTTCCTTTCTTCCTTCCCTCTTTTCTTTTTTTTTTCTCTTTTTCTTCCTCTCTTTCTTTCCTTTCTGAATACAGACAGGTAAGACCTATAACAAACTGACAGAACCAAATTAAACCAAACCTGGAAGGGAGGTAGCCAGAATCTGTCTCAGAGAATTATTTTCAACAAATAGCATCGAAACATGGCCAAGGTGGGAAAAAGACCAAGAGCACCGTCTAGGCAGTGACTCAACATGCTGAAGCCAGGAGAAGCAGCTGGTACCCTCCATCCTCAGAGCCCTGCTAGTTACAACCGCTCATCTCCCCCTTTCACAACACCCCCATTCAGCCTCCAGAACGGACTTCCCAAGGGTCGTCTTCCCTTAAAAGGTGGTTGGCACAGAATCTAGGGGCTAACACAGGTCCTCTGGCAGCGGGTAGGGCTGTGGCTCAGAAAGTCTTCCTAAGAGAAGGCTTGGCGAACTGCCCACCTTATCATTTCTCTCTTGCTGTTAACAGGCTAATCCTTCTTCAGAACCTCAATGTTCTGAAGAAAGTTCTGAAGACGCGAATCCATCTTCAGAACCGCCAAGTGCTTTAGGACCTCTGAGCTGCTGATAGACAACAGTGCTGCAGAGCCTCCTCCTGTGAGTACTCCACTGTCCTAAACTGGAGCTGATAAAGGGGTGAGAGGATGAGTTTATACCCAGAAAGAAATCGAAGCTGCAAGTGCACTGCATACACAGAGCTGACTGTACTCTGCTAAGGACCTGTTAGTGACACCTTGCACGTGGGATTGGAGCTGCCCACCCATCAGGCAGCCTCTCCCACCTAATATCCCTGGCAAATAGGAATTTGTGAGTAGCAGGTGTGAATGATGGTGAGGAGGAGACTGGGAAACACTTTGCTGAGAAGGGCTTGATTAATCTGAGACTCTGAGGGTAGAAGCCAGCTGCAGAATGTGTGTGAATGGAGGAGGAAAGGGCACGAGGGTGGACTGGAAGGAAGCTGGTGAGGTTCTGCTGTGGTTCCTGCCACCTCTCCATTGGGAATGTTGTCTTTAGGTCTCCCAGGCTCTTTGCCCTCCTTACTGATGTTAAAAAAAAGCAACTGGGAGAGCCAGCTCTGTTAACATCTTACCTCATTTGTTCCTTCCCATCTAGCACCGCTCAGGTTGATAACTCAGCAAGGGCATGTTTGTAAGAAGGAAACATAATGGATTTGAGTAGGCCTTAACACTGGCATGCCTGGAACCCAATCTCAGAGACTGTAACATGGGATAAGCCACACAAAACTATCTAAGCACCACATCCTTATTTGTGGGCAGCTGTGCGAAAAGCACCTTGATATATTTATTAATGTAACAGACCACAGATGGCCAACAGACGTCTTCGCAAATGTTCTTGGTCAGCAGTTAGCTGCTGCTGGGAGACAGAACAGTAGGAAGTTTTCTGAAGTTATTTTTGGTCCCCATTGGAAAAAAAAGGGGGGGGAGCTCTAGTTGATGAACAGCGCCTGTGTTGTCAGCCCACATGCTTGGTATCTTCCATTTCTATGCTATTTGTTTTTTGGTTGGTTGTCTTCACTAGACTTGAGATGATTTGTGGCAATATTTATGCAATATCTATACCTTAGACCCTCCCTTCACCTTACTTTCTCAGTTTCAGAGATCAGGTTAAATGTCAGCCTTCTTTTCACCTCATTCTGTATTCCTCACCTCCCTTACTAATTCAAAAGGAGTGGACAGGTAACCGGCTGAACAAAGAGGGCCCCAAAGAGGTGGGGGCTTCTGTGAGCGTCTGGCTAATTTCCTCTCAACTTTTGGAGGCTGAACATGGGAGAGAGGGAAGGGCCACCCTAGGACAGAAGTGGACAGGAGTCTGGGAGCCAAAGGCTGTGTGGAAGGCATGATAGCCATGCTGGGTGGTTGGGGACCGAGGCTGGGAACCCTTGGGCTGCCCCCCGAAGGCCCCTCTAGAACCACAGTCCAGGTGTGGATCCCACCCGAGATGCTTCTTTGCTCCAGAACTATTGCTACTCAGGGCACGCTGAGGTCCTCAGACCCAAAGCCTGTGCTCACCTGGGAGGGGCAGGAAGACTTGGATAAGGATGCTAACCCAAGAGTCCCTGCCATCCCAACAGTCTCCAGAGGGTTCCGGCATCCTAGAAATGTAACACTGTTCCTCTTGCTTATAAAATCTAACACTGGCTTAGACATTCCGGACTCTCGGTGAGGGTTCCAGCATCTGAGCCCCTCACTTCCCTTCCAGGATGAGAAGCCCACCCAGGGGGCCTTCACTTCTCACCATGTGGGCCAATGAGGGGTTTTCCCTCGCAGAAGGACTAAGAAGTGAGGAGCTGTGGGAAAATGTGGGTCACTTTTAAGGCAGACAGTTTGGTTGCGTGGGGGTTTTTCCTCACCTAGTCCTACCACCTTGGGGTACTCAATGTATAGGATGGAGCAGCCGGGAAAGTAGCAGCAAGTGTGGTCCCAAGGCAAGATGTGGGGGGTGTGGGGGATATTACGGCCTCAAGCCGGGGGCTGTTATAATACCTTGACATTGCAATCCTAAGCCATTTCCAGCTTGGCCTCGAACCCTGGGGGCTTCGCATACCTTGGATTCTTTACCTCTTCCTCAGGTCCTACTTCCCTAGAAGAGAGGTGATCAGAGACCATTTCACCTCCAATCCCAGAGGACTACGCACTCAAGCACACCTTACGTATTCTAGGCCTCAGGGTGTGAGCTATGTTGGCATTTAACACTTGGTCTTAGCAGTTTCTGTAACTCTCTTTCTCCCAGGCTGGTTTGGAGCCTGGGAGAGAAAGGACTGAGTCTGGCCCAGTCTCTCTCTGCGCAGTCTCCAAAATTGCCCTCCCATGGGTGTCTGCATGGGTGCATAAGCATGCATGTGTACTAACCACAGATGGGCACACTCCTAGATACAGAATATGTTTCTCACTGCGGTCGTGTGACAAATGGTTAGAATTTTAGGAGGCTCAGGGACTGCACGCTGTATGTGCAATCTTTCTAAGACTTTGAGATGGGATTCCATTCCATCATTCAACATGGCGAGACTTGGTTCACGCGCCCGTACTACGAGTCCTTCCTGGGTGAAATTAAAGGCAGACCGGTTGGGTGCTAAGGATCCCTGGTGTGGAGAGGCCATTCCGTTGAGCAGCTGACTGTGAAATCAATACCAAAGGGATGCGGGTCCTGGCGTTGGGAATTCTTTGACAACTCCTTGTTCTTCCTTAGCCATGGCTGTATCCCGGAGGTCTTTCCGGGTATGTTCTTGGGCCTGGGGGTCCCGGCAAGCACAGTCATCCTGTAGGTCACAAGACATGGGGAAGGGTGTGACCTGCAGAGAGAAAGGCAAAAGAGATGAGCCAGGTGCTTGGGGCTGAAACAGAAACTTCTAGAGAAGCAGTGCAGGGTTCATCACTGGATGTTGAGGCAGCAGATTCAAGCTCAAGTCATGCTTCTGCTTCCTGCTGGCCTTATGATAACTTCTGTCAGGATCACCATGGTCATTATCATAGCAGTTTACATTTTCAGGGCCATGTATTATAGGCCAGGCAACCTGCTAAATGCTTTACAACTAGGAAAGAACTAAATTCTTCAACAACTCTGTAAAGTGAAAGTGAAGTCGCTCAGTCGTGTCCGACTCTTTGTGACCCCATGGACTATAGCCTATCAGACTCCTCCATCCATAGGGTTTTCCAGGCAAGAATACTGGAGTGGGTTGCCATTTCGTTTTCCAGGAGATCTCCCCGACCCAGGGATTGAACCCAGGTCTCCCGCATTGTAGGCAGACGCTTTACCATCTGAGCCACCAGGGAAGTCCATCTCTGTAAGACAGGCACTAGAACAGCTGCCCTTTTACAGGTGGGGAAACTGAGGCTCAGAAAGGGGCAGGCATTCACCCTAAGTGGTGGTAGTGGTGTTTAGTTGCTTCAGTCGTGTCTAACTTTTCGCAACCCTATGGACTGCAGCCCACCAGACTCTGCTGTTCATGGGATTTCTCAGGTAAGAATACTGGAGTGGGGTGCCATTTCCTCCTCCAGGGGATCTTCCCAACCCAGAGATCAAACCAACATTTCTTGTGGCTCCTGCATTGGCAGGTGGGTTCTTCATCACTGAGCCACCAGGGAAGCCCAAACCAATAAGTGACAAATCCAGTATTTAAAGTAAGGCAAGCAACCTCTAAAGCTACGACCAGCCTGGGCAGCACATGCCAAAGCAGAGACATCACTGTGCCAACCAAGGCCCATCCAGTCAAGGCTACGGCTTTCCCGTGGTCATGGATGGATGTGAGAGCTGGACTGTGAAGAAGGCTGAGCGCCAAAGAATTGATGCTTTTGAACTGTGGTGTTGGAGAAGACTCTTGAGAGTCCCTTGGACTGCAAGGAGATCCAACCAGTCCATTCTAAAGAAGATCAGGCCTGGGTGTTCTTTGGAAGGACTGATGCTGAAGCTGGAACTCCAATACTTTGGCCACCTGATGCGAATAGTTGACTCATTGGAAAAAAACTCTGATGCTGGGAGGGATTGGGGGCAGGAGGAGAAGGGGACGACAGAGGGAGGATGAGATGGCTGGATGGCATCATTGACTCGATGGACGTGAGTTTGGGTGAACTCTGGGAGTTGGTGATGGACAGGGAGGCCTGGCATGCTGTGGTTCATGGGGTCACGAAAAGTCGGATACGACTGAGCAACTGAACTGACTGAAGCAACATCTCCCCGAGCCTCAGGTTCCTCCTAGCTGTGAAGTCTACTGTGAAGTAGAATAAGACCTGCCTTGCACTGTGGACTCTGAGGGCTGAATGAAATCATGGGTGGAAAGCTGTCATGTACCACATGAGAGTTGGTTAATAGACTTGTACAATGGGATATCTAATTTCTTGGACTGTTGTGATCCACTGACATAAACAATGTGGTAATGTCTTTTAGGAAAACCTAACTCTCTGCACATAGTGGTAACTTTGATTTGGGGATTATGAAAATGGCAAAAGCTTTTGCCAGCAAGCTCCGACCACCTTCCAGGACAGTGATCCCCAGCCTTTCTGGGACCAGGGACCAATTTCTTTGAAGACAGTTTTTCCATGGTCCTGGGTGGTGGGGGATGGTTTGGGGATGATTCAAATCATTACAGTCAATGTACACTTTATTTCCATTATTATTACATCAGCTCCACCTCAGATCATCAGGCATTAGATCCCAGAGGTCGGGGACCCCTGTTCTAGACCGCCTGAAATCCTGGAGGGGAACATTTCACAGAGAGAATTTTTTTTTGCAGAAAACTAGGTTGAGGGACCTAGGAGCAGATTTTGGCATAAGAAACAGTGAGAGGTGCACAATGTGATAATTTGATATATGTACAGATTACAAACTTGGGGAAAAAGAGAAAACATAAGGGGCCCAAATTTCATTTCCCAGTCCATCCCTTCACATGCTTTGTGATCTTGGGCTGGCTTTCCTTTCTAGAAACTGTGAGAAAGAGCCCAGCAGAGTGAACGTCCTCCCCACACGGCAAAGGATCTGTCTTTGCAAACAGCACAGAGCGGTCCCTGCTTGAGCCCCAGCCTGGGCTGACGTGAGTGGATTTCACCTCATTGCATCATGACATTTGCATAGAACTTTCCCCAGAGGGACCCCATCTGCGCAGATGGAGGTAATGGCCTCATTCACCTCCTGCCTGGGCAGGGTCTCGAGTGCTCACAAGGCTCAGAGAGCATCTTTGTCCCTCTGGCTGTGGGCTCGTTCTCCTGAACACTTTTTCTCCCTGCTCTTTCTTCCCTCTTTGCCTCCCCAACCTCTCTCCATCCTGCAACTTTTCAATAATTTAAAAGTGTAGGAATGAACAGGAAGACTGAAGTAGAAGCCCCAGCTCTCTCACCTAATTGAGGTGTGACCTTGAATAGGTGACAGTGTCTCTGAGCCTCGGTGATCCTTCCTGAAAGGGGAGAGGCGAAAGCATGCCCCTCCAGTAGCTATGACGAGGAGTAATGAATTAGCTGATAAAATGAGCATAGCAAGCAATGCTTGCCACATGCCCGGTGTGCCTCTTTCTCGGTAAGCAAGGCGGGGACTGTGTCAGCCTTGCTCACTCTTGTGTCCCCAGTGCCTAAGCTGCAGAGTACGGCTGCAGGCCCGTTCTCTTCTCCCTCTCTCTGACTCTCACTGCAGTACGGCTAGTGCGGCTCCTCGTTTCCCTTATCAGCCCCAGCTCACAGGTCTGGGAGGCCCTGGTGAGCACCCCTACAGCTGCCACTTCCATGCAGAGCCCTGCTGCTTTCAGCTGCTCACTGTGCCCTGATTCCAGGACACTCCCCAGCTCCATGCGTATGCAGCGGCTGCACCGTCCCATCTTAAATGTTCTTCTGCAACTTCTTCACCACCCTAAGAAGCAGAGAACGTTAGACTTGGAAGAGACCTAGAGAAAATCCTCCAAAGTGGGGAGACTGAGGGCGGAGCCAGGTCCAACCTAATAGCTGAGGTCCAGTGGGGAGGCCCTGTGAGCAGAGGCCGGGATTAGCATCCTTCCTTGCTGAATATTTCAGCAAGGCCTCATACTCGCTGAACAACTGTGGGAAAAACCCCTTCACTGCCATCACCCTGAATTTGTGTATCTAGAAAACAGTGATTAAAAAAAATACATATATATAGTAAGTCCTCTCCATATGAATGACTCCATTCCCAGAGCACGTCTGTTAAGTCCAGTGTGACCCTAAGTCCAACAAAATTAGTCTAGGTACCCAAAATTAGCCTAGGTACCCAACTAACAAATGTCTATAGTACTACACAGACATCCCCTTGCCCGCGTTCTAGCGTTAGGATGAACCAGTGACCGCTCCCGTCTTCTGCACACTGCGTTCTCTCACTCTTCCCACTGGGCTCCATGATTCTTTCGGGACAGCCTCACATATGGTTTCTCTCTCCTGCTTCCTGCTGCACCTCACCCAGGCACATGTGCAACAGATTCTGTCTCTTAGGATAAGACACAAAGTCCTCAGCGAGAGTTCAAGGCCTTGCCTGATCCCCACACCCTTCTTAGACCTCATCCGGTTCCCTTCATCCCCTCGCTCTCTGCGGCTTGTTTGTTTCCTGTTTCCTCAAAGACTCCAGGTGTTTTCCTGGGTTTAAGTCTTCAGCTGTTCCTGTTCCTCAGCGCTCCTGCACTTCCCTGGCCAGCTCCTCTTTATCCGCCAGGTTTTACTGCAAGCCCTGCCTCCTGCTTCCTTAGTCTGACCAAAGACGGGACCATCACGCTCCTCCCATACCCTAGCGTTCTATCCTTACGCCATTCTTGGACGGAATCACGTCTGCGCCTTTATGCCTGCGCCGTCTGGGCAGGGGCATGTCTGTGTTGTTGTTTTTTAAAATACGCATTATTTGGCCGTGCTGGGTCTTAGCCATGGTACGTGAGATTGTTTAGATGGGACACATGGGATCTAGTTCCCTGACCGGGGATAGCAGCTGGGCTCCCTGCATTGAGAGCGTGGAATCTGAGCCGCTGGACCGCCAGGGAAGCCCCCGTGTCTGTGGGTGACCTCTTTATCCACCACGCGGCAGGCATTCAAAGGACCCATGACGGGAGGGACATGTGAAAGCACAAATACCCAGGGACACCACCAGTCGGGGGGCCTCTGCTCTTGCACTCCTGTGCTGCGCAACTTCATACAAGTCACCTCCCTTCTCGGGCTTCAGGTTCCCTATCTGCACACCGAGCTGATTTTAATGATCTCTACCTTCCCTTCTGTCTGAGACTCCTTCTTAGCCCGAGAAAGGTGGAAGGCGATGCCCTGGGCAGAAAAGACCAGGAAATGCTACCCTCCTCCACAGCTTGTGTCTTGCACGTCCTCCTTTCTGCCACCCCAGTCCCAGGGGCTTCTCCAGAGTGATCAGCCGGCAGGGCCCTATGATGCCGGGGAGCTTCTCAGGCCCGTGCGGGCACCCTGGCTGTGTGGGGCATGGTGTGTGCACACGCTTTCCTCCTAGCCCGGCCCAGGCGGTTTCAGCGTTCCCCTAAAGACATGGATCTGGATCCGCAGGGCAGGAACCTTAGTCAGAACACAATGAAGTCTAGAAGGTTTGGTCTCAGGGGGATGACTGGGGATGCTCCTTGTGCCCTTCCATGCCTGTAAACGCAGGCGCATCAATGGAGCCCTTGCTAGGGGCCTGGGAGCACCCTGCTCGACCTTCGGCAGGTAGGTACCCGTGGAGCTGGACTCCCCATCAGTGAGACAAGGGATCTGGTGAGGAGCAATGCCATCTCCACACCAGCCCGCAGAGGTCCCAGTGCGGAGGACAAGCATGGTATCTCGCCCTTCTTCCCTCCTCTCCCTGACCTGCCTGTTCAGAGCCTGCCTCAGGGGTCTCTCTGCTCACAGGCATCCTTACTGACTGGGCGTCTCCAACTTGTAAGAGAAGGTGGAGCTCGCCTGCCCACCCACTCCCGCAGGCGTCCCCAGGTCTGACCTGGAAGAGACGCGCCCAGGTCGGGTCCATGGCCGTGTGCACACACACGCAGCCACGGCCTGAGGCTGTCCATGTGCAGGATGATTCCCATGTGGCTCCACTCAGTCTCGAGAGGCTGCTGTCCTTTAGCTACTCAGCTTACAGATGGTAAAATAGAGGCCTCGGCCTGTCTCAGCCCTGCCCCGGAACTCACGACTTGTCAGCCCGGTAGATGCTGCAGGATTTTAAGCCCCGACTCCGGACATCGAGAACTTGTCGGCAAGCCTGGACGAGAGGGGGAAGGCAGCTCTCCATCCCCCGTCCCGGCCGAGTGCTGTGGGGTGTGCTTCATGGTCATTCGCCTCCTACCTCTTATTATGTACCTGGCGCCCTGTTACTCACCCTTCCCAGCAGCTCTCATAAGGCAGCTATTCTCACAATCCTTGTTTTACATCTTAGAGGAAAGGAAGATGCGAAGGGGTGAGTCATTTTTCTGGCAGACCGCCTTGGACCTGCGCCCCCATTTGTAACTGCTCCCCGGCACTGTTCCCCCAGGAGGCAGGGTCCCCTCTCACAGAGGAAAAAGCTGAGGTCTGGTAGAGACGAGTCCTACCCCGATAAGGCTGGCTCCAAGCCTGACTCCTAGATGCCCGGATTCCCCAGGCAGCTTTCCACCTCCTCCCCCGGATGCCTCCCAAGCAAACCTACCACCCACAGCATCAAGGTCTCGGCGGCCAGTTCACATTCGGGATTCCCAGCGTCGCGCAGCTAGGCTGCTCCATAAATGGCTTGGCCACCCACTCTGGGATTCTGTCAACAAGCCCAGGTCGGTGACGGAAGGCCAAGGTGCTCGCCTTTTCCTCCAGGCTGGAGACAGTGCTCAGCACAGGGGTTTCAACTCGTGGGTGAGCTGCCCAGGGTCACACCTCCACCCGCGTGTGTGTAGCGGCTCAGGAATGCAGCCTGGCCAATGCCACGGGGCCCTGGCGGAAGGGCTGTCTGAGGCTGGCTTCTGACTCACTCAACAGGGAGGTCACAGCAGAGGGTGGGCGGCGTGGGGGAGCGGGAGGCGTGCTGCAGTGAAGGTCAGAAAGCCTGACTGTCCACCCGCCCACGCGGGGCCCCGGGCAGCTCGCTTCACCACCGTGAGTCTCTGGGTCGCTGTAGACTTAGTGACCTCAAGCAGACCAAGGCCCGATGCTGGGGCTCCTCTGTAGCTCCCTTGGGACTGTGCAGATCTGTGCCTGGCACGGGGCATGCAGCAGTCAGGGAATGCCAAAGCTCAGAGGTTAAAGCGTCTGCCTCCAATGCAGGAGACCCGGGTTCGATCCCTGGGTCGGGAAGATCCCCTGGAGAAGGAAATGGCAACCCACTCCAGTATTCTTGCCTGGAGAATCCCATGGACAGAGAAGCCTAGTACATTACAGTCCACGGGGTCGCAAAGAGTCGGACACGACTTCACCTTCACCTTCACCTTCACCTTCCTTCACCTTCACCTTCAAGTGGAGGAGAAAACACGAAGTGTGGGTAATGTGGAGGAATGCACCCAGTTAGGCAAGGAGACCTGGTCTGATTCCTTGTGTTGTTAGCGGTGTATTAGTGCAAGCTACTGAAATGCTAGAAGGCAAGTGACTTCTTTGTGGGGAGGGGGATTCAGTTTGCCTATCTGTAAGATAGAGGAAATAACAGTCCTGCCGCGGAGAAGTATTTTGGATAAAATATAAAATCAAGGATAGCACTTGCATAAGGCCTGGTGTAGAATTCATGCTCACTAAACAATGTCGGTGACAGTGGTAATGGCATTGATGATGGTTGTGATGCTCGTTATTCTAGGGGGATAGAAAGGCCTGGTTCTTTTCATAGGATCAAGTTTGAAATGAGTGTTGAATTCACCCACAGGAAAAAAAAAAGTCAAAGTTATACCCCAAGTAGGGGAAACCCTAACACTCCAGAAACCAGTGGGTGGAGAATTATTCTATTTGGCTTAGTCATTTGCCTACTGTCTTACTAATCTTCCAAGTTGAACACATGCGTTCCCACTTCCAGGAAGCCTTCTGGGATTCTCTCGGCTGGTTCAGTTTTTAAAATCATTGAATACTCCCATCGCTCCCTAGATAAAGTTCAGACTCCCCAGTGTGGCTTATGGATGACTTGCTCGCGCCCCAGGTTCACCTCTCACGCCTTCATCTCTTGCACTGTGTTCTGGCTCTTTTCAGGGAATCAGAGTTTCCTGACTGTGTTTCCTTGTTCTGGGCTTTGCACAGACTCTGTGCTCTGCCAGGAACATGCTTCTCTCTCATCTTTCTCTCTGGCCTTCCCCCTTTTACCTGGGTAAGGCCTGCTGCGACTTCCCCGCCTCACCTCTAACATGGTCTTCTCTGAGGAGCTCTGGTGATTGGCCTCAGTTGTTGTGTCTCCATTTGCATTTCCTGGCCTCTCAGCGCCTGCCCACGGGTCCCCATGACTGCACGGCTGGGCCTGGCCCCTCTGCTCGTGGCCTAGCACAGTCGCTATCAAATAGCAGGTTCTCAGCAGTAGGGGACATGGGAACTTGGGATATAACAGTGACTAAAATAAATGCACCTTCTCACTCTCATGAAATTTTCCTTCCAACAGTGAGAGGTATCCAAATAGCCAGGCAACGAATAACACATACATTCTTACAATATGTGCCAAAGTGATGCATGTTACGAAAGGAAGGAAGACATGGAAGCCAAGGTCAATGGGTGCAGAAGGGCCAGAGGTGATGGAAGGTGGGTGGTCAGGGTGGGGCACGTTGAGCACACAGCACTTGGGCAAGAGACCTGGAGTGAGTCATAAGGATGAATGGAGAAGAATGTTCTTGGCCAAAAGATCAGCTCATGGTAAAGGCTGGAAGGTAGGAGGATGCCTGGCCTGTGTGCAGGGTGGCAAGGAGTCCTGAGGGCTGGAGGGAAGTGGAGGAAGGCACCAATAGTGGGGGGTTGGTGAGGTCTTGGGGTGGGCCGACACTCAGGGCCTTGCAGGCTGTGTGGAGGACCAGTGTTCACCCTGGGGAAGTGGAGAGGCACAGAGGGCTGTGCGCAGAGATGCGATGCCATCCTGACTCTTTTTCAGAGGACCATTCAGGTTGCTAAGCTGAGATGTTAGACTGTTGACATGCACCCCCAACTCTGCAAACAACCCTCTATCAGCTCTGCTGAGATGACTGCTTCCCATCTAAAGTTCCTGACTGTCTTCCCCTATCTTACAGAATCACTAGCCTCCTTAGACCAACGAGCTCCACTGGGGTTTCACGTCCTTTCCCAAGAAACCAGGTTTTCACTTAGATTTGAGCAAATACAGGTGGCAGGCCTATGCGTCATCTCATCAGTTGGGCATGTCATCCTGTGCCGAGACACGCTCCTGGGACCAATTTTTAACTCTCTCCTGGTCCCCTGACCCTGATCAGCCTTCAAGTTCCTGCTCGGGGACCACCTCACTCAGGAAGCCACATGGACAGTCCTTAGACATGAATCTAATCCGAACATCAGGAGATGAAAACTCAAGGCCAGCCTGGCCTGGCCAAGGCTGCAGAACTGAGCTGTAGAGTTGGGACCACACCGCAGCTCCCCAGACACCTTCGTGAATCTGTCTCTTAGCAGTCAACCGAAGTATGACCGCCACCATCGTTCCAGGCCCCATGCCTTGGCAAACACTGGTGTGTCAAATACCTGAAGGTTATTTCTCCTTCCTCCCTTACAACCTGCTATACATGCGGACCTAGAATGAGTCCAGTTAGAAAGAATGATCATTCATCATTGGTATAGGGGGAAGCTGTTGAAGCAACCATTCTGGAAATCTGCTTTGCATGCTAGACTCCTCTTGGCTCCAAGAAGAAAATACTGAGTCCCACCTCTTCCAGTCTGCCTTGCAGTGCACACAGGTGCCTGGGCAGGAGGCTGGGCATGCCTTGCGGGGAGAGGTTCCTCAGACAGTCCTGCACAGTCCTGTCTCGTCTTCCAGCAGGGCCCAGGTCACCCCACAAGGCAATGAGGGGAACAGCTGGGGTCTGTACAGACAAGTGAGGGGGAAGGCTGGAGGGAATGGACAGACATCATTCTGGCTTAAGTGACAGGGAGGCCTCAGCTCCAGGGACCAGAAGGAGGTTTTAGGTGGAGAGTAGGAGGAAGGATCCACACAGTCAAAGGCTTTGACATAGTCAATAAAGCAGAAATAGATGTTTTTCTGGAACTCTCTTGCTTTTTTGATGATCCAGCAGATGTTGGCAATTTGATCTCTGGTTCCTCTGCCTTTTCTAAAACCAGCTTGGACATCTGGAAATTCATGGTTCATGTATTGCTGAAGCCTGGCTTAGAGAATTTAGAGCATTACTAAAGCATTACTTTACTAGCATGTGAGGTGAGTGCAATTGTGCAGTAGTTTGAGCATTCTTTGGCATTGTCTTTCTTCGGGATTGGAATGAAAACTGACCTTTTCTAGTCCTGTGGCCACTGCTGAGTTTTCCAAATTTGCTGGCATATTGAGTGCAGCACTTTCACAGCATCATCTTTCAGGATTTGAAATAGCTCAAGTGGAATTCCATCACCTCCACTAGCTTTGTTCATAGTGATGCTTCCTAAGGCCCACTTGACTTCACATTCCAGGATGTCTGGCTTTAGGTGAGCGATCACACCACCGTGATTATCTGGGTTGTGAAGATCTTTTTTGTATAGTTCTTCTGTGTATTCTTACCACCTCATCTTAATATCTTCTGCTTCTGTTAGGTCCCTACCATTTCTGTCCTTTATTGTGCCCATCTTTGCATGAAATTGTCCCTTGGTATCTCTACTTTTCTTGAAGAGATCTCTAGTCTTTCCCATTCTGTTGTTTGCCTCTATTTCTTTGCATTGATTGCTGAGGAAGGCTTTCTTATCTCTCCTTGCTATTCTTTGGAACTCTGCATTCAAAAGGTGAAAAAGTTGGCTTAAAGCTCAACATTCAGAAAACTAAGATCATAGCCTCCAGTCCCATCACTTCATGGGAAATAGATGGGGAAACAGTGGAAACAGTGCTGACTTTTTTTTCTGGGCTCCAAAATCACTGCAGATGGTGATTGCAACCATGAAATTAAAAGACACTTACTCCTTGGAAGGAAAGTTATGACCAACCTAGACAGCATATTAAAAGGCAGAGACATTACTTTGCCAACAAAGGTCAAGGCTATGGTTTTTCCAGTGGTCATGTATGGCTGTGAGAGTTGGACCATAAAGAAAGCTAAGTGCTGAAGAATTGATGCTTTTGAACTGTGGTGTTGGAAAAGACTCTTGAGAGTCCCTTGGACTGCAGGAAGATCCAACCAGTCCATCCTAAAGGAGATCAGTCCTGGGTATTCATTGGAAGGACTGATGCTGAAGCTGAAACTCCAATACTTTGGCCACCTCATGCGAAGAGCTGACTCATTGGAAAAGATCCTGATGCTGGAAAAGATCCTGATGCTGGGAAAGTTTGAGGGCAGGAGGAGAAGGGGATGACAGAGGATGAGATGGCTGGATGGCATCACGGACTCGATGGACGTGGATTTGGGTGGACTCCGGGAGTTGGTGATAGACAGGGAGGCCTGGCGTGCTGTGGTTCATGGGGCTGCAAAGAGCTGGGCGTGAGTGAGTGAACTGAACCGAGGAGAAAGGAAGTGCAGGAGAAGAAGCCATGGAGTGCTTCACCCTGGGGCTGGAGTGCCTACCCGGGACTCCAGTCCAGCAGGGCCAGGAAGCTAGAGGAAAGGGACTCCAGGAAGGGCGCAGTGCAAGCCCAGAGCAAGCAGATGTTCAGAACAAGGGTCAGAGGCAGGTGCTGTGTGACTTGGAATCACATGGTTTGTGTCTCAGCTCTACCACTTACCAGCTGTGTGACCTCAACCGTCTAAGCCTTAGTTGTATCATCTGTAAGCTGGGGCTAAAAAAGACCGTGCCTACAGCAGGGCTGCTGTGCTGATGAAATAAAACGACACAGGGAAGAAAGGGTGACACTGTGCTTGGTGGACAGCAAGCTCTCGAAACACAGTAGCTACTATCTGTCATTTGCTTGGTGTCAGGAATCCTAAATCTTACACAGAGAGCTGCCACCTTGTATGAGTGATCCCACCTCTCTGAGTCTGAAATGTGGGCTTTGTTGGACGGTTCTGGTTCTGGAGCCTAAACGGAATAATATGCACAGATGCTAACCCACGGCCAAGCACCTGTAAGTGCTCGATTACGGTCATTTTGGAAAGTGCAGGGAGTCATCAGTCTATGCTGTCAATGAGATTCTGAGCACCAGGCTGGGAGTTTACGGGCAGGGGACTTGCCATGAGATGGAACTGGGGCCATGAGTACAGGTGGGAGTGAAATAGGCCAGCAGGTAAGAGAAAGGAGGGGTATGAGGGGGAGAAAGCCAGCCTCTGGCCCCTCTCCTGCCCCAAGAGGCTTCCTGCTGTGGAAGCTAGAGACAGAAAGGCAGGACTTTTTTGTGCTCAGGGGAAACTCCTGTCTGGGCAGTCAAGGATGACTGGCAGGGCTGGGAGTCTCCGCTATTCCCCACCCTGGGGAAAGCTGCTTTTGCCTTGTCAAAGTGAGTGAGCAGGGGTCCCATGCCCAAGGCTCCCTGGCATTCTGGGTCCACAGTGCACTGTCTCCAGCTGGACCAGGTAGGGTCATGCCCAGGTGCACTGAGGACAGGCTCTGCAACCCCCCGCCCCCGCTTCCCTCTTCTGTGGCGCAGCCCCTGCAGCAGAACAAGCTGGGCTTGGGACTTAGACGGAAGTGGGTTCGACTCTGGCCCGTGGCACTTGCAGCCAGTAAACTCAAGTCTTGGAAGTACTCGCCAAGCCCGAACTTAAGGGCTTCCCTGCTGGCTCAGCTGGTAAAGAATCTGTCTGCAGTGCGGAGACCTGGGTTCGATCCCTGGGCTGGGAAGATCCCCTGGAGAAGGGAATGGCTACCCACTCCAGTATTATTGCCTGAAGAATTCCACAGACTGGGGAGCCTGGTGAGCTATGGGCTACAGCCCATGGGGTTGCAAAGTCGGACTTGACTGAGTGACTAACACACAAGCCCAAACTGGTTCCCAGTGCCCTGCCAGGTTGACGTGAGGATTAAAGAAGATAAGGGAGGACACGAGTCTGACGTGCGGCAGTTCACTAACAGGCGTCTTGTATTATCTTCTGTCTCTATAAAGCAGCCACCGCGAGGACAGTTGGCTAGAGATGAGAGAGTAGAAGGGTTTCAAGAAGTTGGAGTTTATGTAGAAGTTAGGTTGGGGAATTTAAACTGTAGGAGTGTGACTTTAATTTGAATCACCTTTGTTCTCCAGAAGTCAGACTTTAGGAGTCTCGCATCTGAAGAGATGTCCAGACACTTCTGAGCACGGGATAACTACAGTAAAGCCACCCTCACTATGACAGAGGCCACCAGGCTGTCTCAGCCACAGGTGAAGGTCACACAGAGTTCCCACAGCTCTCCCCATTCTTCTCCCAATCACCGTTCACCTGCACCAGGAAAGTTCCTACTCATTCTTCAGGTCTCAGTGTAAATCTCTCTTCCTCGGGAATGCTTTCTCTGACCTTCACACTGTTCTCCAAATGACCCCCCACCTTCCCTTCACTGTCCCTTCTGCAAAGGTCACTAAATACATAGCTATGTTCCTCGGTGGGGCTTTCCTAGTGGCTCAGTGGTAAAGAATCCGCCTGCAAGCAGGAGACGTGGGTTCAATCCCTGGGTTCCAGACGATCCCCTGGAGAAGGAAATGGCAGCCCACTCCAGTACTCTTGCCTGGAGAATCCCCATGGACAGAGGAGCCTGGCGGACTATAGTCCATGGGGTTGTAAAAGACGCAGATGCAACTGAGTGACTAAAAACAGCAACATACCTCACTGCTTATAATCTGGCTCCCCTTACAGACCACGAGCCCCACAAGGGCAGGTGTGGCGGCTGGACTCTGCCGTTGCCCAGCCTGGTCCAGTGCTCAGCCCATAGAGATGCTCCATGAACACACATCTCCTGTCATGGAGGAAGCCTGCTCACCTACATTCCATCGCCTTGGCCAACAGGAAGAAGTAAAAAAGTGGAAGAAGCTAGTCTCTTAACACAAAAGGCTAAAATTAATTCATAATGTAGATAGAAAAGGAGAAAAAGGACTAGGAAACATATTCAGAACTAGCTAGAAAACAGAGTCTGGGTCCTTGACTCAAGAGACAGCACTCCTCTCTGAGCCCTGGAGCCTGAAACTGCTGCAGCTGAACCTAGTATAGGAAGAGAGTCAAAATGACCACCTGAGATATATATCTATATATTCAAATGACTGCAGCCAGCTGGAATCTGCACCTGAGCCTGAATTACGACTGCATGTCCCTACCATGCACTCTGTAGAAATAACAATCCGTTCAAGAAAGTTTCCCAATAAAGTTAGTTTTTATATTTTAATATATTAGTTTTATATTTTAATGTTTTAGTACGTAAGTTATAGTAGGTAGGAAAATTCTTTTAATCAGAGCTGCTGTTTCTCTAAGCTGATGGTCTCAGATGAATCACATGTCATAATTCTACACAAGCTTCACTGTCTATTCACTGTCAAAGTGGCTGACTCCAAGAGAGTGAAAGAGACACACTGTATTCATTTGGCATCAGGAATGGAGAGCCTTGAAAACACTCACTCCTGGAGGGGGGATTGAAATGGAGGATGAGTAGGACATGGAGCTCACCTTCTCCCACCGAACACTACAAAGACATCTACAAGGAGAACCATTCACCCAGAACAGCTACTGAATGCCCGACAGAAGACCGCAGACTCCCAAAGAGACAAGGAGACCTCCTCGTAACCAGGTAGGACAAAAGGAAAAAGAAAAGGAAGGAATCTGAACGGAGCCTGCACCCCAGGGAGGGAGCTGTGCAGGAGGAAAGGCTTCTGCACCCAGGGGCATCTCCTCACCCGTGGGAACGTCAGACTGGAGGGAAGAGGAGCTGCGAGGAGAGCACAGCAGCCCCCTGTGCTCCCCAGTCTGGGACATTCCTCTGTCGGTGCAGGGGGAGCTGGGTTCAGAAGATGAGGCTGTAGAGGTCAGACCCAGGGGGAAGAACACAGTCGGCTGCGCAGAAGAGCCCACAGAGACGCGACCGTGGCAACCAAGGTGAACCTGGAAGAAGCCTGGGCCCAGCAGCATCAGGGTGCTGCTACAAGGGGGTGTATGAGCAGAGGGCAGGACCACCATCGGGGCTTCTTTCCCTGCGCCTGCTCCCAGACACCAGGACTCCACCTGCAGGAGCTCTGTGAGCAGGCATTAGTCCTACCGCCATCGTGGGCTTCAGAGGTGGGCACAGGCCGATGCCACGAGACCTGTGAGTAGGTGCCAGCCCCAACCCCGCTGTTCCAGCAGCCTGCAAAGGGCCACCGTAGTGGCAAACCTCAT
Source organism: Aepyceros melampus (assembly GCA_006408695.1). Taxonomy (NCBI): domain Eukaryota; kingdom Metazoa; phylum Chordata; class Mammalia; order Artiodactyla; family Bovidae; genus Aepyceros; species Aepyceros melampus. The sequence continues at coordinate 735,235 of SJXQ01006667.1, read as the reverse complement.
AGCAAGGGGACAATGGCCAGCACCTGGTGAAGAAAGGGGCAGCAAGCATCCGAACTATAAAACCAGCCCTCGATCCTGGAAAAGATGGCAGAGTGGAAGGAGCTGAGCTCAGCTCCTCCCAGGAAAACACCGAGATCACGACTAACTGCTGACAACCATCAAAAGGAAAGCCTGGAGCCTACCAACACAGAGATCTACAGACTAAGAAGAAGCCACAGTGAGCGCAAGAGGAAGCCTACTTTCCTGACCTAATCAAATCCCATAGCTGCTGGGCGGGTGACCTGCAAACTGGAAAATAACTCTATTGCAGAGGTTCTGCAAGAGTGAGTGTCCTGAGCCCCACGTCAGTCTCCCCAGCCTGAGGGCAAGGCGTCAGGAAGAAGAAACCCCAAAGCATCTGGCTCGAGTGTGGGAGCACCTTGGGACTGGGGGAAATGACAGGTTTCACTCTTGCAGGACACACACAGTTTCACATACACTACAATCAGGACTACTCTGCCCAGTAAAGCCCTCATTCAGATTTGACAGAGAGATCAAAAGTTTTACAGACAAGCAAAAGCTAAGAGACTTCAATACCACAAATCCTAAAGGAACTTCTCTAGGTAGGAAAGAAAAGGCCACAACAAGATTCAAGAAAATTACAAACAGAGACCTCACCAGTAAAGGCAAACATAAAGTTAGGAAATCCTCCACACACAAATATGTCAAAGCCAGCAATCATGAGAAGAAGAGAGTACAGGTAAGGACGCTGGAAATGTGAGAGATCAGCAACTGAAAACAATCTGGTACATATATAGACTGCTATATCAAAGTCTAATGGGAAACACAAACCAAAGATCTACAGTAGATACACACACACACACACAAAGCAATCCAAACACATTCCTAAAGATAGGCATCAAAGCACAGGAGAAGGGGAAACAAGACCTCCAAAAATACCCAAAGCAATTAACAAAACGGCAATAAGAAATATTCATATTGATGATCACCTTAACTGTAAATGGATTAAATGCTCTAACCAAAAGACACAAATTGTCTGAATGGATATAAAAACAAAACCTAGGTATATACTGTCTACAAGAGACTAACTTCAGATCTAGGGCCCTATACAGACTGAAAGAGAGGGAATGGAAAAAGGTGTTCCATGCAAATGGAAATCAAAAGAAAGCTGGAGTTGCAACACTCGTGTCAGACAAAACAGACTTTAAAATAAAGACTAGTACAAGAGACAAGGAAGGAGTCTACATAATGATCAAGGGATCAATCCAAGAAGAAGATATAACAATTGTACATACATATGCATCCAACATAGGAGCCCCTTAATATATAAGGCAAGTGCTAACAGCCAGAATAGGAGAAATAGACACAGTACTAATGGGTGACTTTAACACACGACTCTCATACATGGACAGAGCATCCAGACAGAAAATTAAGAGGGAAACACAGGCCTTAACTGATATTTATAGAACATTCCATCTGAAAGCAGCAGAATACACTTTTTTCTCAAGGGCATGTGGAATAGTCTCTAGGATGGATCACATCTTGAGCCACAAATCAAGCCTTGGTAAATTTTAGAAAATTGAAATTAAACATCTTTTCCAACCACAATGCTAGGAGTTAGACATCAATTACTAGGGGAAAAAACTTTAAAAACACAAACACATGGAGACTGAACAATATGTTACTAACCAAGCAATGGACCACTGAAAAAATCAAGGGAAAAAAAGTACCTACAGACAAATGACAATGAAAACATAACTATCCAAACCATTGGGATGCAGCAAAACCATTTCTAAGAGGGAAGTTTATAGCAATACAATCCTACCTCAGGAGACAAGAAAAATTTCAATAAACAACCTAGACTTATACCTAAAACAACTAAAGAGGAACAAACAAAATCCCAAGTTAACAGAATGAAAGAAATCATAAAGATCAGAGCAGAAATAAATGAAATAGAAATGAAAACAGTAGCAAAGATCAGTGAAACTTAAAGCTGATTCTTTGAGAAGATAAGCAAATTGATAAACCTTTAGGCACACTCATCAAGAAAAAAAGGAACAGGACTCAAATCCATAAAATTAGAAATGAAAAAGACATTACAACAGAAATACAAATGACCAGGAGAGACTACCAGAAGCAACTACTCACCAATAAATTGGACAACCTAGAAAAAAATGGACAAATTCTTAAAGGATACAACCTTTCAAGACCAAATCAGGAAGACATAGAAAATATGGAGAGACCAATCACAAGTACTGAAATTTAAACACAGATTAAAAACTTCCAACAGACAAAAGTTCAGGACGAGCTGGCTTCACAGCAAACTCTATCAAACATTTAGAGAAGAGTTAACACTTATCATTTTGAAAATCTTCCTGAACTGCAGAGGAAGGAACACTCTCAAACTCATTTTATTAGGCCATCATAATCCTGATGCCAAAACCAGACAAAATACACCACACACAAACAAAGAAAATTACTGGCCAATATCACTGATGAACATAGATGCAAAGCTATTAGCAAATCAAACCCAACAGTACGTTAAAAGGATCACACATTATGATCAAGCAGAATTTATCCTAGGAATGCAAGGATTCTTTAATATCTGCAAATCAATCAGTGTGATACACGACATTAACAAACTGAAGAATAAAAACCATATGAGCATCTCAATAGATACAGCAAAGCTTCTGACGAGATTCAGCATCTATTTATGATAAAAGCCCTCCAGAAAGTGGGAATTTAACTCAATATAATAAAAGCCATATAAGACAAACCCACAGTTACATCATTCTTAATGGTAAAAAGCCAAAAGCATTTCTTCTAAGATAGGAACAAGGCAAGGAAATCCACTGTCACCACTTTCATTCAATATAGTTTTGGAATCTAATTTTTAAAAAGATACCAATGAACTTATTCATAAAACAGGAGCAGATTTACAAATATTAGAAACAAACTTATGTCACCAGATGGGAAACATGGCAGGGGAGGGATAAATCAAGAGCTTGGGATAAATACACACACACTAACAGCAGAGGGAACTCTATGCAGTATTCTGTGATAATCTATATGAGAAAAGAATCTTACAAAAGAAGGACTATATGTATAACCGAATCACTTTACTGTACACTCAAAACTAGCAAAACTCTGAAAACCAAATACATGCCAATAAGATTAAAATATTAAAAATGCTCACATCTTATATCCTACTGTCAGTTCCAAGAATCAGTTGTAAATGAATAGAGTTATAGAATATTTCTATGCAAAAATGTTCATTAGCATCATTATCATTGTGAGAAAATGAAGTCACCTAAAAGTTAAAATCAAAAGTTGGACATAAATAGTTTCATTGGAGATAAATAGTTTCATAAATTATTGTACATCACAGCCATATACTAGGCATACTAACAGGACACAGCAAGGCAAACGCAACCAGAGAAGCCTGGCGCCAACCGAGAGACGCAGTAACAAGTGTCCGATTTGAGTGTTTCTTGGGTCTTGCCCTGTTTACCCCTTCATTTAGAATCAGAGCATCTCTCTTGAAGGAACAATGTGTGTTAAGGACACTGCAATACAAAGGGATGAGGATAGAAGCCAGGAACCGTGCTCTATCACTCACTATTCTTCCTTGGACAAATCACCCCTCCTTTATGGGTCTCAGAACCCCCATTAAGGAAATGCAAAGTCTGGACCACATCATCACAGAGGGCTCTGTAGCCAAAATGACCACGAGTCTGTGCCCCCTCCTCCCTCAAGAACAGTTTCCCCTCTTTGAAATGAGAGAGAGGGTCAAATGATTTTTCAGCTGGAATATAGATGAGCATGAAAATAGAAACGGTTCCCGATGAACTCACTCATCACAGGAATACTTTTTAACTCACACTGGGCCAGGTTGGTCACCTCTCTCCCAGCTCTGGGCTCAGGCCCCAAACTGTGGTTCCAGCTCTCACCAGGAGGAAAGTGGAGGTGGCCACTCCTCTGTGGGGGGGTGCTGCCTCAGCTCACCTGGATGCCCCAGTTTTACCATAAACACTGGAATCACTCCCGCTACTTCCTAGTGTGCTAAGGAAGAAAATGGTGACCGAGACCACACACGCTAATTTTCCAGGTGTGAAGAGTGAAAGAGATTATTAAATGCTTAAAGGTCATAACTCGCCTTGTCAGGAACGTCTCATCTGGCATCTTCCCCTAGGCTTTAGCCATACTCCCTAAACGTGTGTGCTCTCTAGGATTCTGCATGCCAGCCTCCTGCCCCAGACACGTCTCCTGGCCACCTCCCTATCCCTTCCCATCCCTCAGTTGTGTGCATCGATGAAGATCCCTCCACAGAGTCTTCTCCAACCCTTTGCCTGGGCCCTCAGGGAACTCTGTCCTTTCCTTTAAAAAGCATCGCTCTTCAACTTGCCAGCTTCCATACCTGACTCTAAGCTGCGAGGTTAAAGGACCTCATCTACAAATGTCATCCCTGCACCTCCACACCTAGTCCAGGGCTCAGCACGTGATATGAGCTCAAGTACTGAGTACAGTGGAGGAGGGCATGGCACTTGCTCCAGTATCCTTGCCTGGAGAATCCCATGGACAGAGGAGCCCAGAGGTGCTACAGTGCCCGGAGTCGCGAGAGTCAGACACGACTTAGTGACTAAACTCCCACCACCAATGCGAAAGAATGAGAAACACAATGAAACCTGCAGGGGAGTGCTGACACAACCAGGACGACGTGCTGTCCAACACCCAGGGGTGATCCTGGGCCAGTAAGTTGGAGACACCTGCAGGGTTGGCTGCAGAGGGGGGCGCCCTGGCCTACCTACCTTTTTGGTCTTCACTGTAGAACGCAGCAATCTCCACCGTCATAGTTGCAGAAGGCGCGGTTGTTGATGGCATCACAGTAATTGTCTCCCATGAAGGGCTGGAGAGAGGCAGGAAGAAGGGAGGCCTGATTAGCATCCTGGACTGAGCGGCAACTGGCTCCTGTAAATATTCAGCTGTCTCTCTTCTACTCACACACCTCTGAGTAAGCCTACCTGGCTTCAAATCCCTACACCCTTTTGGACAAATCATCATGTCTGCCATTTTTAAAGACTCTTAACTAGCCAAGATTTTTCCCCACTCAACTACAGTTATGCTAGGAGACACACACATATATGCTGGGTGCGCAGAAGCACAGGAGAGACCACTCTGTCCTCCTGAAGCACAAGGCTCCTTTCACTTGGAAAAATAAGAAAATCGGACCCCTCGCCCTACTTTCCTGGAAGTAGATATTTACAACCAGAATTTACAATAAAAATATATGCAAATACACTGGGAAGCTGAATGTAAACTAACAAAGAACTAGAGAGACAGAACCTAAGTGTTCATCAGGATTTGGCACAACGGTTGGTGTGTGATTGCGGGCACTTTCTCCTCTAACACGAGTTTATAGATACACTGGACATCACACACTTTCCATGTTTGTTTTCCTCTTGCTGTCAAAAAAATATGTAAGGTAGGCATTGCTCTTCCCACTTTACACATTAAGACTTTGCAGCTTAAAGCAAGAAAGGGACTTGGCCACGAGCAAACTAGCAGAGGCAGAGTAGAGATTTCAATCTAAGCTGACATCTCATTTTTCTTTACCCTTCTAGGTTATATCTAGATTATGCCGATTTCTCTCTTTTCTTCCCCGTGTTTCTCCAACTCTGTGATGCTTGAAAGATGAGGAAAAGATGATGGAGTTATTACTGATCTGAACCCAGAGTCACCTTAGGGCAAAGGCAGGGGTCTCTGCAACCCCCAGCAGCTGGATTTCCCGCCTGAACACTTAGCATACTGTCTAACCGGTTGGCTACTGGTCATTTTGAGTAAGTGGCTTATTGCTCTGGGCCTCGGGGCTCCCAGTGGTAAAACAGAGGCAGGATTAGACCACTGTTTTCTCAAAGCAATGAACATTCCCCTCCTCTCTTCAGAGGTAATACTGTGTAACCCTTTAACATAGAAAGGAAATGAAAGTGAAACTTCTCTGATTAAAGTTTGGGTTGGGAGTCTCTGATGCTCAGTGACTTGTTGATGAGAAATAAGATGTCAACAGCTGGCTAAGACCCCTGCATCCCAGCACAACCTCTGTGATCCAGCAGTCTCTCCCTCCCATCCTGACTTCCTGTGGGCTTGCTTTGGGGAGAACCAAATTCACAAGGAGTCCAGCCTGTGTGGCATCCTTGCCTCTGGCATCTGTGCTCCAGATTCACAGAGTCTTTGTGCCACCAACTCTTGAGGCCTGATTCCATTTCATCACCACCCTATTAGGGTCTAAAAAAGATCTTAGCAAGACAGAGCCAAGAACAGAGAGAGCTGTGCTCGACTGCGTGTGCACATAGGCAAGGCTGTGAACTCAGGTGGGACTCTGCCCTGTGACTGCCGTAACAGATACATTAACCACATTCATATTGGAGCAGAGAGGCACCAACCACAAAGGATAAGCCCTTTGCTCTTTTCTGAGCCTTAGGAGATCCGTCTGGGGGCTCTCTTTTCTATGTTCTTTCTTATATCATATATAAGGACTAATCACAGAAACCAAATGTCCTTTTCATAAAATAAAAAGAACTGGCTTGGTAAAGGAGTAGCTGGAGAAGAAGAGGAGGAAGAAAAATAAAATAAAAATAAAATAAAAAAGTGTTTCTTTTTTTATTGGGCCACTGAAAAGTATCTCCAGGCTCATTACTAGCTACTGTCGTCCATGTATCCTTTCCTGCTGCTATAGCCATCCATCTACCCACCCAACCATCTATCCATTCATCCATTCATCTTCTATTCAATCCTGTCTGTTGAACACCGACTATGTGTCACACATTGTGCTTTTAAAAAAAAAAAAAGGATGTAATAATGAGTTGATGTATTGGGTGGCCAAAACGTTGTTTGGATTTTCCCTACAAGGTTATAGACTAACCTGAATGAACTTTTTGGCCATCCCAATAGAGCCCTTCCTCCTCTAGGCCTTACACTGTAGTGAAGAGGCAGACTTTGTTCAAAGGCTCACTTATCTAATTGCTGATCTTAACTTTGATAAGAGCTTGGGAGGAAAGGTACATGACGCTGTTAGAATTAAGAGCAGGAAGATCTGACCTAATCAGAGAACTCCAGGAAGGAGTCTCCGAGGAAATGATTGTTTCAGCTGAGATCATAAGATGAGTAGGAGTTAATCAGATGGGAGATTAATCAGGGGGTGGAGAAGGGAGGCTTTCTATAGAGAGGGAATCACGTGTGAGAAGCTCTACAACTTAGAGGTTTCTTCTCTCTCTGGTGTTTCTCACGCGGCTACTTCTACGGACAGCGTGTTCCGGAAAACAATTCACCCTTCAAGATAGAGCTCAAACATCACTCTTCCAAAATGCCTTCCCTATAGCCTCTGGGGCCCAGTGTGCTTCTGTAGCTTCCTGTGCCTGCCTTGCTGATAGCTCTTGGTATATCAGTTTAGAATTCTTCTTTATCTTCTTCATCCTATGGACAGGGAATGTATGTCATCCTTTTTTATATCTTAGATATCCTAGCAAAATGCTGGCAATTTGAGCAAACCTTTATCAAATATATTTTCCTTAAATGTTTATCTTGTAAAATGATCAGTAAAAGGGTGGACGGATAGGTGGAGGAAAAGTGAGAAGACACCTAGATGAGTCACGATAACATAGTTACTGTTCTCACGTGACCAAAACCATTGCTCTCTTGGAGCCTCGACCAGTGCTGGGCACAGAACAGGCACCCAGTGAAGCCTTGATAGACAAGCAAGTAAATGACTAATTTAGACACAGACTGGGGCAGAGAGTAGGGGGCTCAAGGGTCCCAAACCATTTATCAATCTTGGCTCCTGTAGATATTCCAGGATGATAGCTCCTCCCTGGACCCAGCATGTGTGTCTTTTCTAAGCATCTTTTCAGCCCAGATAAGAGACAAACTATTAGAAGGCAAGGGGACAAGGGGGCAGCTGCAAGGGCAAAAGCGATAAGCATCGCTTGGCAGAGCTCAGAGCCGGGCAGGTGAGGGTCTCCAAGGCCTTAGTGCTGAGTCAAAGGAGGGATCGAATTCTGCTGTCACACTGGTCGCCCAGACTGCCGACTCGGCAGAAGGCATGCCCAGGTAACCCAAGCTTCCTTTTTCTGAAATGCTGGACCGATCCAGAGAGATGGCAGGATGCAACTGTCTCGAGTTCTTGGCTTCAGTTTCGCCATTTCTGCTGAATCTTGGGAGAAAGGGAGTTCTTAAAAACTATAGTGTCCTGTGCCTTAAGAAGATGCACAGGAGGTCCCTAACCCATATACAGAAAGAACTATGGCCTGGGGACTGTCCTGTGACACTGACAGGTCAGGGGGTGGTCTGTGGGCAGGAGCGGCCAGTGGAGGAGGAAATTCACAGGCCTGGAAGTCAGGAGACCTGGGTTCCTGCTTCAGCTCTATGTCTGTTATGCTGTGCAACCTTGGACTGCTCCATCCCCCCTCTAGCCCTCTTCCAGTCTACCCAACAAACGAGGAGGCTAGCTCACATTAACAGCCATTCCAGGGTGGCATTCCATCGAACATTAGAGCTGGCTGCTAGCTGGGTCTCAGTCTCCCCATCATTTAGAAGAGCATTCTGGTTGTGACATTTTAAGAATTCCATCAAATACAAAGTGTCCTAGAGCAGTCTAGTCCTTTCCACCTGGCTTTTCCTGGGAGGGCTGTGAGGGGACCACAGAGAGTGGACCTCCACCTGGATGGGATCTGGGGCTTCCTTTGTGATGCCAGCCGAAAAGACTCAGGTGGGCAGAGAGGTGCACAGAATGTCTCCGACCTCCAAGGGCAGCACCCCCTTGAGAACACAGGTGACAGGCCAAGTGCCCCGGCCCTGCCCCTCCCCAGGCTTATCACTGATACCCAGGGACAGAGCTCCAAAACGCCAGGTTCCAAGGGAAGGCTCTCTGAAGGGTCAGAGGAGCTGGTCCGCCTCCACCTCTAAGCTGTGGGGATAAGGTGCCCCTGTCTCCTCTGGAGGTGCTGAACACATGAATGACAAAGACGTGAGGCGGAAGGAAGGGACCCGCAGCTAATGGTGTCAGAAAAAGTAGAAATTAAAGAAAAGAAACCTGCCTCACGTGGTTCCGAAAAGGTAAATGAGTCGATGCTGGAAAACGTCTGGCCTAGCACAGCTGCTAAATCATGGACTCTCTCACTCCCAGTCTCCCATTTCAGAGGCAATATCATATTGAGCCAGAGATACCGGGTCTGGAATCCTGACTCTGTTAGCCATTCAATGTGTGTCTGAATGTGTTTGTTGCCCTCTCTGTGCAGCAGTTCCATGAGCTGTAAAACAGGACTGCTGACTCCTATCCAAGGAGTCTGTTAAAGGCATATTTAAAGCACTTAGCAGGCATAGGAAATGTTACCATGATTAACAATAGAGTGATAACCATAGTGGGACCATTTTGAGGAACTCACCTCACAACCTTTGACACAGTGAATCAGAGAAGGGTGAGGATACCACTTGAGACCAGCCGTGCAGACAACTCTCTGCAGAGAGAGGGAGAAAGAGGTTAGATGGGTTTGCGGCTGCGAGGGAGCCATCTCTTCACCGGAATTGCATTCAATGCCCCTGTTCCCTTCTCGGATCTTCTGAGTCCTGACCTCGCCCTGGCATTTACATGGAGAATCTGCCCAGGTTCCTGCCTGAACTGGAGCCACAAGATTAAAATAATGTTTGCGTTCACTGTAGGGGTCGTGATTCTGCATTTCTCTGGCAGGAGTGCGAGAGGAGGAGAAGCAGGCCTGCAGGACGGGGACATGATTGGAAAGGCGCTTGGGGAAATTCCGGGCTGTTTGCCCCATGGACAGAGTCGAGGATAAGGTGGGAGGAAGGGTAGAGTGTGTGTGTGTCTGTGTGTGTGTGCACACGTGTGCGCTTATACACGTGAGCACATGCATGTCCAAGTGTGTGGCTGCAGAGGGAGATGGAGCAGGGCATGGAACAGGGGTGCCCAAGTCAGCGCTGAGGACTACCCTGACCAGGATCACACGGGAGCACGCTGAAACGGCAGCCTCTTCAGCACTGCCTTGGGTCTAGGGAGTCTGAATCCCTGAAGCCAGGATGTGGGACTCTTGTGTTTTAAAAACAAGCTTTCCCAGATGATTTTGATACACACTACAGTTTGAGAGTGGTGGGGTGCAGGATACATGAACGCACCTTTGGTTTTGGAACCCCAGACAGGCAGAAAACCCTCGCTGCTGCCACCTGCTGCCTCCATACAGGCCAGCTCACCATTTGGGGTCGCAAGAGTCGGACACGACTTAGCGACGAAACCACCACGCCCACCATTCCCGAGGTGCCCACGCTCCTATCTCTGTGACTTTGGCCCTGCTGCTCCCCTTCACGGTAGGCCCTTCCTCGTCTTGTCACCTGGAGAATCTTTAGTTTTTTTTCACATTTCTGTGCAAGACTACCTTCCTCGATACTCTGTAATGGCCTGTATGGGGAAAGTATCTAAAGAAGAGTGCTGGGTGTGCCAAGGCGCTTCAGCCCTGTCTGACTCTTTGTGGCCCCATGGACTGTAGCCCACCAGGCTCCGCTGCCCATGGGATTCTCCAGCCAAGAGTGCTGGCGGGGGCTGCCACGCCCTCCTCCAGGGGTCTTCCCGACTCAGGGATAGAACCTGCATCTCTTACGCTTCTCACACTGCTGCTGCTGCTGAGTCGCTTCCGTCGTGACCGGCTCTGTGCGACCCCAGAGACGGCAGCCCACCAGGCCCTGCCGTCCCCGGGACTCTCCAGGCAAGAGCACTGGAGTGGGCTGCCATTGCCTTCTCCAATGCAGGAAAGGGAAAAGGGAACGGGAAGTCGCTCAGTCGTGTCTGACTCTTCGCGACCCCATGGACGGCAGCCCACCAGGCTCCTCCGTCCATGGGATTTTCCAGGCAAGAGCACTGGAGTGGGCTGCCACTGCCTTCTCCTCTGACACTGGCAGGAGGGTCTTTACCATTAGCGCCACCTGGGAAGTGGATATATGTATAACTGATTCACTCTGCTGTACGTCTGAAACTAACACATTATAAATTAAGTATGCTGTTGTTTAGTGGCTAAGTCGTGTCTAACTCTTCGCAACCCCATGGACTACAGCATGCCAAGCTTCACTGTCCTTCATTATCTCCTGGAATTTGTTCAAACTCAAGTCCATTGAATCAGGGATGCCATCAAACCATCTCATTCTCTGTCGCCTCCTTCTCGTCCAATACAATAAATAAATAAATAGCTTATAAATTTAGAATTTAAAAAAAAAAGGCTACCTTCCTTTGTGATGATTTCCTCAACTTCCTCAGGCAGAACTTAAGGTGTATATATATATATATATTTACTTATAGCCACCCTGAATAAAATTATTATTATAACGACAACTAAAATGTATTGAGTGCATTTATGGTACTGTTTACTTTATTCATTTTCTTATTTATTTCTCACCAGCATGCAGGGGGTGGGGGTGGGCATTAATCTTGTGTCATAAGGAGAAGAAATTCCCCAAGCTCCATAGCTGTTAAGTGAAGAAACCAACATATGAGACTAAGCATATTTTTTAGGAATGATTTAAGGTGGCTCATAACATAAAATCCAACACAGTGATTTTTTAAGGAGGTGAAAAAAGAAAGAGAAACGGCATCAGGACAGGGGCTAAGGTAGCAATCCCAGAAGCCCCCTTTTCTATTCTGCCATGGATGCCCTACTTTTCCTGCCAGATTACAATGATTTGTTTATCTATTTATCTATTTGTAATCTTTTAGCCATGCCATGCAGCATCTGGGATCTTAGCTTTCTGAATATCGATCAAATTTATGCCTCCTGTATTGGAGCACAGAGTCTTAACCACGGGACGCCAGGGAGATCCTACAGTGATTTATTTTTTAAAAAATTAATTAAAATAACCTGGAGGCAAATGCTTAGCTTGGTCATGACAGGTAACTTTGTGTCAGGGAGCAGCCATTGAAGTCTCCACGGTCAGGTTCAGCAGAGTGCCAGTTGATTAATTTTAATTAAGAAATGAGCAGTCACAAGGGTCAGACTGGGGAAAATCCATGTGACCAGCCCACTCTCTCCCCAAGGGCAGACCTATATGGGAGCAAAGCTGTGATTAGGTTTCCTGGTGAGCGTGGGATTCACATGACTCCAGGATTTGGCTGAGGTTGGACTGGGTACCTTGCTTCTCTGTCCCATTTCTCTGGTTCACCCTGGGTCTTTTATGCCTAGAATGGTGCCTAGTGCATGCAGGATGATCAGTCAATATTTATGTTATATATGAATGGATCCATCTCAAAATAGAGATGATTTTACCAAGGGACACTTGTTTTCTTATCTTCCTGGGCTCCTCTGGTGGCTCAGACAGTAAAGAAGCTGTCTTCAATGTGGGAGACCCAGGTTTGGTCCTGGGGTTGGAAAGATCTCATGGAGAAGAGAATGGCTACCCACTCCAAATGGCTACCCACTCCAGTATTCTCTGGAGAATTTCATGAAGAAAGGAGCCTGGTGGGCTACAGTCCATGTGCTTGCAAAGAGTCAGACATGGCTGAACAACTAATACTTTCACTTTATCTTCCAGAGCAGCAGAAAAGCCTTTGGAAAGCCCAGCAGAGTGTCTAGCTTAGAGGACCAGTTTAGCATACACTGAATTAATTACAGATCTCGGACAAACAACCTAACTTAGGATCTGCCAACTACAGTCTCTCAATGTGAAATCTACTCGTTAGCCCCTCCTGCCCCTGTTGACACTGTCTGCCTTCTCCTAAATCACAAGGTGATGTGTGGGCAAGATTGAGCACTGGGGCATGACAGGCATGGGTGCATTTCTGACTTGATTTCCACTGAGGTCAGGTTTTCTCATCTGCAAAATGGGTCCTGAAAATGTCACAGGCTTGTGAAGATGAATTAAGAGAAAGTATGTGGAAATGGTTAATCCAAGACTAACAGCTGCGGGTAAGAGGGCAGGCCCTGGTTTTAGACATCTCTGCCCACTCCCATCCCCACCCCCGGGTTCAGGATGGAGCATAGCAAACAAATGCATGTTGATCCAGTGAAGGAATGTGAGAAGTCTAGTCCCTTCCTTCCAGTTCAGCTACTTTCTCACCCCTCTGCTTCCTAACCCTGGGGGCCAGAAGTGGAGGGGACCACCTGCTTTCATCATCTGGCAAGTTTTAACCAGACTTCCATCTCTGGGTCAGAGCGTCTGTTCCCGGCCAACATTCAGGGATGTTGGAGGAGCATTTAGGCTATGGTTCAACATTCAAAAAAAATAAAAGCGCAAAGAGGTGGACATGACTGAGCAACTGAACCGAACTCAAGTAGTAGAAAACAGCAGGGTCAGGACCCACAAGGGATTCAATGCCCATCCCCACCCCCTGTTTACTTGAGACCTAATTTAATCCATCCGTGGGAGTGTCTCGGTGTGGTTGTACAAGTTTCTGTCAGTTGAGGTTTACCTGACGTGAGTTCAGAAAAAGGACTTTTATACTATCTGCATGAGCCTATTTATGTTTCCAAGTCTTCTGGATTTTCCACTATTCCTCAGGGCTGCACGCCCCACCTGTCTCCCTACAGGGCCCCTCTGTCTGCCAGGAGGAGTGGGAAAGGGAGGCAGCAGGAGCTGAAGGAAAGACTCGGCTGTTTACACCATGTGCTGGGAGACCCCAGATGGGTCCCCACAGAGGCCAGCCTTGCTCGTCTTGATGCCAGTGAGACCTCCAGCCCAGTCAGAGCCCTTTCAGACTAGGCTCTGTAAGACAGCTTTCTTTCCTGCCTTGCTGCATGGGGAGAATAGACTGTCTCTTCTTGGCTGCAGTGGCCATCACCACCACCAATACCACCACCGCCATCATCCACAACAGCAGCATCATCATCTCCACCCCCACTACCACCATCATCAACAGCACCGTCTCCACATCATCGGCACAGGACCACTAACAGCTCCGTCACGGCTTTCCCTCGCCTCCTCAACACAAAGCCCTCTACTTAAGCACATGTTACACTCCAAACCTTGTGCTCAGAATTTTCATTTATTTAACATGTACCATAACTATGGTATAGGCCCACATATATGATATATATGATATAGGTACTTGTTTCATGCATACAGCAAAATGCTTCCGTTATCTTTTCAGATTATATTCTGATATAGGTTATTACACTGAGTGTAACTCCCTGTGTGCTTGTGATCAGTCACTTCAGTCGTGTCTGACTCTGCGACCCTGTGGACGGCAGCCCACCAGGCTCCTCTGTCCATGGGATTTCCCAGGCAAGAATACTGAGTGGGTTGCCATTCCCGCCTCAGAATTCCCTATGCTATATATTAGATCCTTATTGCTTATTTACTTGATACATAGTAGTTTGTATCTATTAACCTCATATCTCTATATGCCCTTGCCTCCCTCCCTCTCCCCTTTTGTAACCATAGTTTGCTTTCTATATCTGTGAGTCCATTTCCTTTCTGTATATAGATTCATCTGTATGGTTGCTAGATTTCACATATATGTGATATGATACAATATTTATGTACAATTTTTGATGCTGGTTTACGCAAGAGGAAACTGAGACACACAGAAGTTAAATAACCTGCCCCAAATCATACACATAGGTAACGACAGTCAGGAAGTAAACTCGTATCTGTCCTATTTCCAGATTTATAATTTGAAAACTATATTGTCCTTCAAAACCCTCTTGCTCCCAAACTGGTAAGCATAAAACCACTTACTGTTTTGACAGATGGAAAGACCAAGGTTCAGAAAGGTGGAGGGGCTTTGAGACAAATACAGCAGAAGCAGAGTGTTTAAAAGCTGAACCCCAGAGAAGACGAACCCGAGCAGAGCCAAAGACGAGAGAAAGAGTCTTAGAAGAGCCCCCTTGTTCCAAGCCCAAACCTGATACTCCCTCTGATGCCTTCTGGGACAAGTCCTCCTTCCTTCTCTATTTTTCCTTATTTATAGGACCTTCTGTGGGTCAGCTGCATAAGCTGTTCGTTTTTCCTTTTTTATCAGTTACTGAGCTTCTGGCTCTTCTGCGTAAGTTTTTTTTTTTTTTAAACTAGGTATTTTCCACCCTGTATCCCTTGTTTGAAGAATGCCTTCCATTTTGAGGTACCTAACCTATGTTCATTGAAAGAGTTAATGAATAAATGACCAAATGAGTGAATGTATAAGTGCATCCCAGAGTGAATGAGAAATTGCTGCTCTCGGAACACATCTCCCCACCTCTGGGCTTCCCTGCAGGGCACAGGATGTCTCCTTCTACACGCTGTGTAGATTGGACTTTGTCTTCACTCAGAAAAAACACAGACTGGACTTTGTCTTCACTCAGAACAATCCTACCTCTGATCTTTCGAGTCTGATGCCTTTTCTTCAAGGAGTGAATGGCGCATCCTTTGCCTAATGTATGCACTTGTTATTACTTACACCGTGTAAGGTGGTTGTGTCGTAGGACAGAATGCATCAGCCTTAGTCCTGGGTGCTAATCCTGATTCCATCACACAAGTTACACACATTGGGCAGTGACAACCTCTGAGAACTTCAGCTTCTTCCTCTGTAAAGTGGTGGTAATCTTGATCTCACTGGAGTGCAGTGAATTCCTCACGAAAAGTGGCCGTCATGGCACAGCAGAGGGTCCGTACGTGGCGCTTTCCCTTTCCTTAGCTCCCTCTCTCTCCGCCTCCTCAACCCTCCTTTCCTCTCTTTCTCTTTTCTTTCCTCCTTCTATCCTTCTTCCAGAAGCTCTTAAAGAAGCCAAGATCCCAGCTGTTGTTGTTGTCGTTCAGTCGCTTAGTCGTGTCTGACTCTTTGTGACCCCATGGACTGCAGCACGCCAGGCTGCCCTGTCCTTCACCATCTCCTGGAGTTTGCTCAAACTCATGTCCCTTGAGTCAATGGTGTGATCCTAGCTACCCGGAGGCATTATGCCCCTCTGAGGTTGTGGGCTGCACTTCCTGTTGGGGAGCTTTCTCGGCCCTAAGCAGGGGGACTGCAGGGCAGACTGGAGGTGCTCCTTAGGGGCTAATGCAGGAGGGGCTGCCCCCTGAATTCTGAAGGTCCAGCCTCAAAGAGCATCTCATCAGAGGTGGCCAGCCAACAGCTTCCAGGCTACACAGCCCACAGAAACATCTGGCATGGCACACAAAGTGCTCAGGCAAAGTCAAAATTAGTTGCCCATATTTTTAAAAATGAGAGACTTCATATTTTAAAGACTTCAGATTTCTTATACCCAAGGAAACGAGGAAACTCTGGCCACACTGAGCCCACATTTCCACGCTGTCACACTCAGCTGGCGGCTCCCCCTTTGGCAGCCAGAGTGTGTTTCTCAGTTGACCACAGTCCCCACCATTCCCTGCAGCCTCTCCAGCCTCAAGCCGGAGGGGTATTTGCATCTGTCACAGAGAGTTTGCACTGTCCTATTGATTATATCAGAGGAAGGTTTCTCCGAATCTTCACTGCTTTGTGAAGCACATGTGTGGGAGGAGGCTTGAAAGGGGGAGAGCTTGAAAGAAAGGACAGGACAGAGCGTTTTTCTCTGAAGGTAAAACATATGGCTACAAGAGAATTTCTTGGGATGTGTATGCTAAGATTTCAGCTACATGGAGTTCAAAAGTAAGCAGATCCAACAGAAGAGACCTTGGTGGTGGAGGCGCTGCCTGGCGTGGAAAGGTGTCTGAGAAGCTGTAAGGGTCCCCACCCTGATCTGGACCTCACGAGTGGACTCAGCGTGCAAACTGACCGAGCCTTATGCCTAAGATTAGCATGCGAGCTTTATCTCAATAAGAAGGTGACTGCATTTGCAATACCTCATGTCTTAGGTTGGGTAGTGCGTACACGGGCATTTGTCTTATGTCAGTCTTTCTGTCTGATGTGTCTATTCTACTACCTTCAGTATTCAGAATACAAAGCGCCACACTTGGCCTGCTTCACCCATTTATCCCACCTGCCTGGTTCCCATCCGTTTTCGAGTCTGTGACTCTTGATCTCAGTCTCGCTCTCGCTTCACAGAAGGGGAGACTGGCTCACACAGCAAGCGAGCGCCTGGGCTGTCCTGGACCTTGGACCCTTGACTCAGCCACTGTAAACAGGAGCATCTGCTGGGCCTGCGCCCCAAAGGGTCGCCGGGGTCAACACGGTGAGCGTGGGCCTGCCTTCACAAAGCTCCCTCGCCCTGCACATGAGCTCAGCGTCGATGTTCCAAGCTACCTAGGTGGTCCTTGTTCTTGTCATATGTGCCAACCGATGTCTAATGCTTGAAACAGAGCCTGCTGTGGGGTGAGCGCCTGGGGTGGGCTGCAGCCGGCTCCCAGGGGCTCATGAGAGGCAATGGTGCCCATCTCTTCTGACTTGTGTTTAGCAACAGTCACTTGGAGCACCAGCAGCCAGCTGTGGCGGGAATATTTACACCACAGCAATAGGCAAGTGCTACAGGGTGTATCTGTGGGGAGAGCTGGCTGTCAGCTACTTAAGCAATAGTAAACATTTCCCCTTTATTATTATTATCATGGAGGCTGTAGGCAGCTAGAGTTAGCAGCAGCATCAGACTGACCTGGATCCCTCTTCAGTTCCTTGTAGGGAAAAGGTTTCTACATATGAGATGCCATTTCCTCTACTGGAAAAAGGGAGACTAATTCCTACCTCATGGGTTGTGCATGTGTACGTGTGTGTGTGGTGGGGGGTGGCGGGGCAGGAGTGCAAATAAAGCCGGGAAGGTGTCTGATCCAGTGCGGGTTCACAGTGGGGGTCCATTGCACATCAGTGCTCACCTCTCACTCTCTTACACGGGGACAGTGGTTGGTGCAAAGCCTTGCTCTGACATCCACCTCATGCTGGGGCTTGGAGCACGCCCTCTGAAAGCAGAGGGGTGATCAGGGCCGGCTCGGCCCAGCCCCGCCAGCCCTGAAGCTCTATGTCTGCAGCTCTTGCCACACCAGGGGCAAGAGTGCAGCAGAGGCCAATGTTTCTGCCCGATTCCTGGAAATCATCAATCTCTGCCCTTCGCCCTCCTCCCTTTTTCTACCACACTATTTTTTTCCTCCTGGATAATGAGGCCTCCGGAGACCAGTGGAGGTCTGAACCTCGTTACAGCTCTCCGGGTAGGCCGGCATCAATAAGGGCCGGCGGA
>SJXQ01006667.1:636267-711195 GCA_006408695.1 Aepyceros melampus | reverse complement strand
CACCACTACGCCATCCCCCTCCACCCCCCAGCAGCTCTCGACCAGCCGGCTGGCTAGCGGAGCGCCAGGCATGCGTCTGCGACTTGCACATACACAACAGGCACAAAGCGGCCACGTGCTGTGTCTGCCACGTGTGTGCGTGAGCTACACGTAGCTTTACAGGTGACGTATCTGGGTGGCACTGGCTGATGCATCCGTGCTAAGCATGAGCTCACCACACGACGGGTGTGTTTGCGCCTGGCTGTGAAGCGTGCACGCTTATTTGTTTGTGCATACATGTGCTTGAAAGCATCGGTGGATGCAGATATGCAGGAGTCCTGGTTTTAATCAGGATTTTTTTTCTCCCAGGGCTGCTCAATGCCAGGCATGAGTGTGACGGAGTATTCATGTACGTGTCCTGACTGAGTCGGGGGCAGGGGCCCCATCACAGACAGAAGTGTCCAGAGCCATGCACACCCCTCAGGAATGATGGAGAAAGCCGTGGCCTTGGGATGGAGCAGCCAACGCTACTGGCCACTACTCCACCTGTTGCCCCAACTTTCTAGAACGCCTATACTGGCAGACCCGATGAGACTCCCCCTCTGCAACCCTCCTGCTTAAGGTCCTTTGGGTCGGTGGCTCCATTAGATCTTAAAGTACCTTGGGAATCAGCAGGGAGGGGAACCATGCCCTTGGGTGTTTTCTGAGCCACGCTGCACTAACACGGGAGGGCTGATCCCTACTCTAAGCTCAGCTGAAGAACCTCTGTGCGAGGCTCTGCGTTTCCATCTTTCAAAGGAAGTGGTCAGGCCCCTTCACCCCTCTGCTCCCCAGCCGCGGGCCTCCCTTCTGGATGTGAAACGATAACCACGTGAGGGTGAGGACCACGTTGACTCTGTGTGGCTGGGAGTGAGTGTCTGCACAGATAACCCTCTGCTCCAGACATCCCTGGTGATCGTCGCATAAATCACACTGGCCACAAGAAAGGACATCCAATTCCCTGGGCTTTTCATCATGGTCAATTAAGGAATCCGCCCAAGAGGTCAGCAGCACTGCCCTCCACTGAGGTCAGACTCCATGCGCTCCCAGCTCCCCCGAAAGCCGTGGGCCTGTGATGAATGTATCTATCCAGATGCCTGGTCTCCACCAGGCCAAGCCCTGGCATCAGACCCCAGGTTGTCTCCCTTCACTTGGCGAGCTAGCCTATCACCATGCAAAGAATATTTGAAAAAGCTGCTTCTCCTTATTTTGGAGGCAACTGAAATGCCATGGAAAGAACTCAGGCTTTGGAGGAGTGGTCTCAGGATTCAGGCATGTTCTATCATTGCTTTAAGTTTCAATTTCCTCATCTGTTCAAGGCTCTTGAGAGGGTAAAAGATCACATCACTAGAGAGCAGGGTATAGCGCTGACCCACGGCCGGTATGAATGAGCAGCATCACACATATTTTAAGATTACCAACAAAGGCAGCCACACTGGGTCACTGCTTCCCTAAACTGGATGTGGATTTTCATACCTCCCTCCCTTTGCCATGTTGATCCCTTCTGTCTGGAATGCCACTTCTTGCCCAATGAGCTCTGGCAAATCCCTGTGTAAGCAGCCCTTCCTCTAGGAGGCTTCTGTGTCCCTGGAGGCACCAGTCAATGTTTCTGTCCTCCAGTGTAATCCCACACACCCACCCAACATTGCTTCGCCGACATCTGTGCCCTGAATTCTCTTCCTGGGAGGACAGGGTCTGGTCTCATTCCTCTTCATTTCCCCAGTGCCTCACGCTGAGAGAGGTGCCCTTTATCCCAGCAGGACACAAGCCCCAAGTTCTGGGGAGGATGTGCACCCCCCACCACCCATGCCCACCCATGCATGGCTCACCACCCATGCCCATCGTACCTATGGCATAGCCCTCAGGGCACTGCAGCTTGAGGTTGCTGTTGAGCTGGTCTGGGGCCGAGCACTCGCCTTGCATCTCCTGGCAGACGTGGAAGGAGCCACTCCAGGTGCCATCTTTCCGGCAGTGGATGACATTGTTCCCATGGCCCTGCATGCCACAGAGACACAGTCAGGACCAAGAGAGACCCCACCCTCTGCACAAGAAGCCTCCCAATGTTTCATCTCCACAGCGCCCTGAAAGTATTCCAAAACAAGTTCTTCACCATGGTGGAAACCCAGCCAGCCTCCAACAGAGTCACTGCAATGTCTCCATTTTACAGATGGGGACACTGAGGACTCAGCTGGGGAAGAAACTTGCTCAAGCATTTTGGAGAGTTTAACGCCCAGATTTCCTACGTCTGAGTAGTGTTCTTTCAGAGAGTTCAAACATAGGAGCTTGTTTGGCTTGCTTTTTTGTAATTGAGAACATAGGGAACCACATGTACCCCGATGTATACAGTGAGTAAGCATGGGTCTTGGAGCCATTTTTCAGGAAGCAGTCACACACCAAGGCTCAGAGGGTAAAGGATCTGCCTGCAATGCAGAAGACCTAGGTTTCATCCCTGCGTCAGGAAGATCCCCTGGAGAAAGGAATGGCTATCCAATCCAGTGTTCTTGCCTGGAAAATCCCATGAACAGAAGAGCCTGGCAGGCTAGAGTTCATGGGGTCACAAAGAGTCGGACACGACTGAGCAACTATCACTCTTCACTTTCACCCCAGGCATACTCAAAGCTTGCTTCATCTCAATCTATGAGAAAAAATCCCAGGCCCTGGCCCCCTGAGAAGCTTTCTCTTCCAGGGCCTCCCTTCCCCTCACTCCTTCCTTCCTTCCTTCCACTCCATTCCATTCCAGCAATAATGGCACTGAGAGGGTAGCGTGAGGATGTTTCTATATGCTCCCTCCCTCCGAGTCTTTACAACAGGCAATATCCCATCTCTCAGTCTTCTGCAAAGCCATGGGCAAACAAGCCACTTTCCACTAACATTCTAACAGAAGGTCCAGCTTTGCTGAAATTTCAGAACCATCCCCAAACCCTAAGACCATTCCTTAGCATCCATTCTAGGCGTAGCTCTGTCGGGCCCAGATGTGAAGTAAGCCAGCATTTGCCCCAGAGAGCTGGCCAGACAGTCGTGAGCTGCCACCAACATCAGCATGACCATGCTTGTGTGCACAC
Source organism: Aepyceros melampus (assembly GCA_006408695.1). Lineage (NCBI taxonomy): Eukaryota > Metazoa > Chordata > Mammalia > Artiodactyla > Bovidae > Aepyceros > Aepyceros melampus. The sequence goes on along the minus strand of SJXQ01006667.1, from coordinate 708,115 downwards.
GGGGAAGGTAACGGGATGTGAGGGGCAAGCAGGGAAGGCTTCTGAGGGGAGGTGACAGATGGGAAAGAGTTTTCAAGGGTAGGTATGTAGAATCAGGCAAAACAAAACATCTGTGGGAGCCAAAGGGCATGAGAAAGTTTGAGCAGGAGGGCATGGGGCAGGATGAGTTGTCAGGCAGGTAGGGGCCTTAAACATCCACTTATGAAGTTTGGGCTCTACCTTCTGGGAAATGGAGAACCACAGGCATTAATAGTTTCCGCACAGGGAGTCCACCTATCTGAGAACAAGCTGTATATTGTCCCCTTCTTTTAATTTTATGATAAAAAAAAAAAGAAACTCTACATGAGACCAGAGGAGCTGACTGTGCATCACCAGCGAAAACACCTGTGGAATGACTCCTCTCCAGCCCTTCAGCTCCCATTCAGGCCTCCCGAGCCCTCACAGCCTCAGCTCTGCCCTGTTCTCCAGCTCCCTGCTCCCCACAGCACCACCAGCCCTAAGCACCGTCCACTGCCTGCATTCTCAAATGCCCCAGTAAGGCTCCCTTGGCCAGGCTTCTTTTGCACGTGGTGCACCTTCTGTCTTCTCTGTCTCCTCCCCCCACCCCCTTGTCCAAACACAGGCACAGAACTTTCTGGGAGAAGCATCCTGTCCTAATGCCAACCCCAGGCTGGCACATTGCACTAGCCGAAGGTCTCTGACACCCGCTGCCTCTTTATCATCTGTTCCCTCCTAAATGGCACCCTCTTGTGTCACCCCTGCACCCCTGCGGGCCTTCCACAGTACTTAACAAGTCCCAGCCACTTGGCCCGTTCACACATCACCCAATAGGTATTTTCGTTCATTCAGGAACTGTTTAACAAAAGATGGAATGAGTAAGTACAGAGATGTGGAATGAATTTGTTTAAAAAGTAAGACGAGAAATGCATGGATGAGGAAATGAATGAGTAAATGAAATGAGTGAATACGCAAAAAAGTGAACAAGTGCAACACATGAGAAAACAGACTCTCGGAGAGCGCTGACGCAGGCTGGAGCTGCCCTGAGAAAACAGCTGTAAGGAGCTGGGATTTAGAGAGAAAGAGGCCCAGAGAGGGGCCTCTCACGTGGGCCAGCATGAGGAGGATCTGGTGGTGGTGGAAACCTCTGTGGCCACGGGGAAGGGTGGCCCATCCCACGCCCACAGCTGTGGGTGACTGCTGAGTCCACCCAGAGGTTCCGTGTGAGCGTGGGGAAAGTTTAGGCCACTTCCTATGGCTTCAGAGAACCCTGACTCTCCCTCCCAGAGCCCCAGGCCCCGCGATTCTGCTGGGCCCTCGGGGGAGCAGGAAATTGACCCCAATTTCCTGGAGCCTTGGCCCTTGGTGTGCTTGGCCTCCAGCCCCTGAAGGGCTGCAGACCTCAGCACTGCGTGGGCCAGAGCTGGCTGGGAGCTGGGTTTGCAACAGAGAATGTATTAGGACCGGCTGGAATCTGCGCAGGGAATTTCACGCCGGGGAGGCGCCACTACAGAAGAGGGAAGCAGAAAGGCGCTCTGGTCTTGCTGCCTCTGGTCTCTCTCCCTCCTGCCTAGCTCATCTGGCACTTTCTGCTGCTGACTGAAGCAGCGTCACACAGGGTAGAGTCCTTCTGATAAGATACCCTGTGCTTTCAAACCAGGCTTGCTGGAGGGCCGCCAGCCAGGCCTTCTACAGTGGGACCCAGATGACACGCCCAGCCCCTTCTCTTGCTCTGCACACATCCTTCCTTTGAGTCTGTGGTCATCTGCCTCTCCCGCACACTTCTTTTGATTCCCACCCCACACCTTTCGCCCTGCTGTGCCTTCTACATGGCAGACTTCCCAGAGCCTCTCTGGATTTCATGTCCTCCTTTGGGAAAAGATTTTTGTGCACTTAGGGCTGCCTATCACCTGGGTGCAGATGCTCGGAGCAGAGCCATGCTGCTGAGCCCAGTGTGACTACAGAAGGCCTAACGCGCAGGATCCAATCGGGGAAGACCGGGGGCCGGGGGACCCACTGGACCCACTGACACTGAGGATCCAATCGGGGAAGACCGGGGGCCGGGGGACCCACCGGACCCACTGACACTGAGGATCCAATCGGGGAAGACCGGGGGACCCACTGAATGCGCAGTGCTGTGTGCTAGGGTGAGGTTTATCGCCAGAGGGCTGAGCATCTCTCAGCAAAGCGTCTTGTCTCTCTGTGTCTGTGCCTCATCAGCAAAAAAGCATACTGTGTGGGGCTGCCCTGGTGGCTCTGTGGTAAAGAATCTGCCTGCCAATGCGGGAGACACGGGTTCGGTTCCTGATCCAGGAAGACCCCACGTGCCATGGAGCAACTGAGCCCATGCCCTGCAACTAGGGAGCCTGTGCTCTGGAGCTGGGCTGCAACTGCTGAAGCCCGAGTGCCCTGGAGCCAGGCTCTGCTACAGGAGGGGCTGCTGAGAGCCGTGCGCCGCAACCGGAGGGCGCCCCCACCTCGCTGCAACTGGAGAAAAGCCCGTGCAGTGACACAAGTCAAGCACAGCCCCAAATAAATAAACAAACACGAATTTAAAAGAAGCATACTACGCTTTCTCAACATGCTGTGCTTTCTCCTCTTTAACTGCATGGGTCCCCAAAAAGCCACAAGCACGTAATACAGCGTCAAATATCTGCTACGTGCCAGTGTTTTACATGCAGTTAAAAACGCTTTTAATGGTGAAGTTAGTGTGGAAATCATGTCCTTTTTACAGATTTGAAAACAGACTCAGCTAGGAAGTGAAAAGGTGAGTTTTTAAATGATGCTGGTGTGATGGTTAAGAGTATAGACTTCAGTCAAACTTCCCAGGTTCCAATTCCATCTCTGCAACCTTCCCCCTGTGCAGACTTGGGGAAGTTCCTTAACTTCTCTATGCTTTGGTTTCCTGTTAAATGAGCCTGGAATTCACTGCCTGAGAAAGTCATCACGGGGATCAGTGAGTTAGGCTATGTGAAGCATTTATAGCTTAACACATAGACCAGGCTCTCTAAGGGTTAGCTGAGCTCTTAACCACTCTCTTGCACTGTCTCAAAGGGAACTTTAGCATCAGCCCAAGCATTACCCGCATTTGAGAAATGGCAGCTGCCAGAATAGGGAGGCGGCAGGGCCGGAGCCAGGCTTTTCCCCGTAAGCCTCTGTGCTTTCCTACAGTGCAGGGGAGCAGAGATGGGGAGGAGAGGCTGGGAGATGCGCAGAGAGGGAGACCCAGACTTCTATTAGCAGAAATGGAAATAAAACAGTGGCAGAGAGAAATATGACAGCAACAGAGCGATTCAGCTCAGCTGTTCAGTCATGTCCGACTCTTTGTGACCCCACAGACTTGAGCACGCAAGGCTTCCATGTCCTTCACCATCTCCCGGACTTTGCTCAGATTCATGTCCACTGAGTGGGTGATGCCATCCAACCATCTACACAGTGAACCACAAGAGACAGAGGAGGCAGCTGGCCTGATAACAGCGATCTCAGTTCTGCCTGGACTTCCTCCTAGTTGTATGAGGTGGGCAAGACACCTTAACTCCCTGAACCACACCTTCCTCACCTGCAAAATGGACAGTGATGCCAGACACTGTGGGGCTTCTGTGTCTGTACAAAGCACTTAGCCCAGACTGGCGCAGAGCACATGCTCAGTAAATCGCAGCTGTTGTTTATTATCTGCCTCTGGGTCTGGTCAGCGGCCTCACGTGCATTTTGCTTCCTCCCAGTGAGATACAGGGGTGACGTGTAGCCACGCAGCTGCAGGAGTAAGGCTGGGCGGAAAATGTCATTTATGCAATGACTTGGCTAGGAGATCTGACTCTGCTACCAACTTGCTGTGTGACCTTGGGTATGGTGCTTCCCCTCTCTGAGCTTCAGTGGTCCTACCTATAAAATAAGCAGGTTGCAACGGGCAAACCCTGAGGTCCAGCCCACCTCTAATATTGTATGGCCTTGGGACTTCCTCTAGGAAGCCTTGCATCCTTGGGCGAGCATGTGATGATCCTGAACCTAAGAAGCTGCCCCTGCTTGGGAAGGCATTATACGTATGGGAGGTGTGCACAGGTTGCGCACTGCACAATTCCACAGGCCTACCCTACTTCCACTGCCTCGGTTAGACCTCACAAATAAACTAAGAGGTAGCCAGAATTACTCCCCCGCCCCCACTTTATGCCTAAGGAAACTGAAGCTTAAAGAGTTAAATAACTTGCCCAGGTCCTCCAGCTAGTAAGTGGTAAAGCCAAGATTCAAACTCAGAGTCTGGTCCAGCATCACAGTGGCTCCCTAGGAATGAATGAAGTTGAGGTTTGATTTGTTCATTTGCTTTTAGTGGCAGTGGGAAGGAGTATGTGAGCCTCCCCTACAACAGCCCCTGTCCTCCTCTGCCAGGATCTGGAGCTTGTTTTGAAAGCAAAGAATTCCCGCTCTATATACACGCTGTTCGATTCAAGATACTCTGCGCCATACACTTCGACTGTGTTTACAGGCAGCAAGAGGGGATCTGAGGTGAATACTAGATTTGGCTTCCAGGCCCCCGGTCTGAGGGTAGAGGAAATTCATTTGCAGTACAAACTAGAAACGTCAATTGTATTAGGAGCCCATTTGGCACGCGCTCCCTCATTCCTTAGCCGGCAAGCAATACCCTGCTCCTTAGCGTCTGGCCTCCCCGCCAGTTGCCAAACAGGACTGCTTGAGTCGTCTGATAAATTTACATTTTCCTCTCCTTTAAATACAAACTGGCCATGAAAGGTACTTGGCAGGCCCCAGGCAGACTGGGTTTCAGTTTGATAACATGACCGCGGCCAGAATAGTATTTGGCTCAGCAGTTTGGGTAACTGTTAGCAACAGTTTTATGTAAGGGAGAGGGAAGTTGATCGGCTGCGTGAGGCCGTGGTAATCTCTTGCCTTTGCTTGTTCCGGCCCCGGCTTCTGCCTCCCTGGCAGCTGAGGAAGGGAAGGACCCGGGTACACAGGGATGCCTGCCCTACAGGGATTGCCTCCTGGACTTGGTCTGCCCACTGTCCACAGGCCGGGGACCAGGTTCTGATTCTGACTCAGCCGACACCAGCTGCGTCACCTTGGATAGCTGAGTGACTGTCTCAACTGGAAAATGAGGAGAGCGGCCCGGAGGTCCATGGCAGGAGTCAAGCCCTGTCACTTCCTGAGCACCTCCTAGGTGCTCAGCACTGCCCCCAGTGCTGAAAACACAGGGAAGATGAAAGCTGTGGTCAGGGGGTCTCAAAACCTAGTGAAAGCTAAAGTGAATTCCCTCAGTCGTGTCCGACTTTTGTGACCCCTTGGACTGTAGCCCACCAGGCTCCTCCGTCCACGGAATTTTCCAGGCAAGAGTACTGGACTGGGTTGCCATTATCCTTCTCCAGGGGATCTCCCCAACCCAGGGATCGAACCCAGGTCTCCCGCATTGCAGGCAGACGCTTTACCGTCTGAGCCACCTGGGAAGCCCCCAAATCTAGTTGGGGAACATGAAATGAATTACAATGCAGCGTGGCCAGTGCTGTGGGAGGGGCAGGAAAAGGTTCCTGGAAGAAGGGGAGCCTGGGCTGAACGGTGAAGGACAGTTAGGCTGGAAAAGGTGACAGGGCTTCTTTCACAGAGAACACCCAGGTGAAGAGGGAGCTCTGTCTTACTGTGATGGGGAGATAAGCTGAATGCACAGGTGAGACTTACTCTCAGGGAGATGGGGTTGCTGGGTCACAAAGGACTTTGAGCAGGGGAACTGTCATGATCACACGTGTGCTCTCAACAAGCCGTTCTGGCTGCGATGTGGCTAGTACGCTGGAGCGTCAAGGAGAAGGCAGCGGGGAGGTAGGAAGCTGCATGCGGGCTGGGAGGGTAATGCTGCTGGCCTGAGTTAGGCTGGTGGCCTTGGACACAGATAAGGGCAGTTCAGGAGTTCAGAATGGGGAGAAGTCAGTGGCTATCTGCACGTGGGAATGTGAGTAAAAGGAGTTGAGGATGCTGCTCCGACAGTGTCTAGTATTTGGTAGATGTTTTTCCAGTGGTCATGTATGGATGTGAGAGCTGGACTATAAAGAAAGCTGAGTGCCGAAGAATTGATGCTTTTGAACTGTGATGTTGGAGGAGACTCTTGAGAGTCCCTTGAACTGCAAGGAGATCCAACCAGTTCATCCTAAAGGAGATCAGTCCTGGGTGTTCATTGGAAGGACTGATGCTGAAGCTGAAACTCCAATCCTTTGGCCACCTGATGTGAAGAGCTGACTCATTTGAAAAGATCCTGATGCTGGGAAAGACTGAAGGCAGGAGGAGAATGGGATGACAGAGGATGAATGGTTGGATGGCACCACTGACTCAATGGACATGAGTTTGAGTAAACTCAGGAAGTTGGTGATGGACAGGGAGGCCTGGTGTGCTGCAGTTCATGGGGTTGCACACAGTTGGACACAGCTGAGCTACTGAACTGAACTGAATACCCACTAAGGACTGACAAGAGGGAGATCCTTGCACTGGGGCCCAGTTGGCTGAACTCCGGCCTCACCTGAGTAAAGATCCTTGCCCACCCGTGAGTCATGGGGCTTGAGGCATCCACCCTAAATGGTGGGTTCTCTCAGGGCTGGAGCTCCCTGTGGACCTAAGTCTTCCTTGGAGCCAGCTGGTTCTTCATTCTCTTTCCCATTCTTGAGTCCCTACCTGTCTTAGTGGGTGGAGGTAGGTGTGTGTAAGGATTAAGGAAATGCCATTCACAGAACTGCCTCAGCAGGGCTAGTGGGAGCGCCGAACTCTGTCTCAGTTACACATGGAATGAAATAAAATTCAGTCCCCTCCATCTCCTTCCATCCTTCTTCAGTAGTCTCAAAACTGTACATCTAGTCTAAATATGGCTCCCTTTCTCCAAATGCTTGAGGAGCTACTGATGTCTCCAGATAGTGGAAATCATGATTCTACATATTTCAGAGCAATGTAAGTGGCGATGGTGGTAAAAAGTCAACAAAACAGCCTCAGTCGCTCCTTACCTTGGATCAAGTTCAGACATCGGGATTTCACTTATGATTTCTTTCATAAGGTTCCTGATACTGAGATTTTTTTTCCAAAGCTAAGAATCTCTGAGCCAATAATATGCAGTGTGATGGGTAGGATCAAGAGGTTCAGAGAGATTACAAAGAAAGATGGTGAGAACCCAGCTCCTAAACTTCTGCATGGGTGATACCGCTATTACACAATTCTGGCATCCACAGGGAGTCTCTGGAGGATGTGGCTCTTAAATCCTGGCTGGTCTTTAGTAAACAGAGGGGAAAGGGCTCTAAGCGCTGACCCCAAATTCAAGGAGCCTCACCTGGGTGGCATCACTGTCTCACAGCTGATCCTGCACTCGCTGTTGAACTGGAAGCCGTTGGTGCACTGGTACAGCCCGTGGAATTTTGGTGGAGGAGGGTCACACGTCACAGGCACACAAGCTCCCTCCTGCCAGCTGCCATCCTGGGTACACTGGATCTTGAAGGCCCGTCTTTCAGGAGGAGATCAAAGTAGAGATATCTCAAGGACCAAACGGCTGCAGCCACGCTCTACCCAAACACCCATGGTCTCTGGAGCCAGCTGGGCTCACACATACCTTTCTGATGCCTGAATCCCTGCTCATCCTATTGCGTGGCGGAGGAAGTGAGGGGGGTTAAGGTAAATGTTCACAGAACTCTTTCCCAGGGCCGAGCAAGAGTTTCATGTGGACTGAAATAAAATCAAGCCCTGCTGGCCCATTTCCCCCCACTTCCTTCCAGGGCGCTGATGGGGGCTGCCACAGGGATGCTATGGATACCCACCATTTGCGGTGCACCAGGCACTTTGCAAGCACTTCACATACACATCCTCATTCGTCCTTCACAACCATCCTACGCAGTGACTGTTATCATCCTCCCTATCGTATTGCTCAACAGTAGAGGCCCAGAGAAGTCACACAGTCAGCAAGCAGCTGATGACAATGTCCCTCCGGATTCCCAGGGAAGAGCACGGGATGAATGGTGGGCAGAGCAGTGAGCACTTCCTTCTAACTAGACACATCTGGCTCTCCCTGTACCCCCGTTGGCTCCAGCCGCTGGGAGCTTGCCTCTGCAGCCGCACTTACTTCTTTGACTTCCGGGAGGAGCCGGGCATGTGGTATCCAGGTCTGCACTTGTACTTGCAGAAGGAGCCCACCTTGTGCTTGTTCTCACGGCACCGGGCCGTCTGGAGGTCTGCGTTGGGCACCGGGGGTGGAGCCAGGCACATGAGCTCGCACAGGGCCTCCGGGAAGGACCACAGCCCATCCTCCATGCAGGTCAGGAGGCTGTTGTTGCCTGTAGGACACAGGCAGGCAGTTAGTGGAGGCGGGAGGTGGGGAGGTCTGATAGGCCAGCTAATCCACGTGCTGCCTGGACTCAAGACAACTTGAAGAACCAGAGACAGTTGCACGTGTAATTCCAGACCCATCCATGTTCAGCTGAGGAGTCTAGGAAGAAAGAGCTGCCACAAAATTTAAAAAAAGAAAAAAAAAAGAGAGAGACAATTTGGGGAGTGATGTACCCCATGTCTACAGTGAATCCAAATCAAGGCTACTGGCTTCTGACTCTGAAACTTCTTATACTGCATAGACAAGGGGCCTCCACGATCCTTGTCAACTACAAATGGGTACTTGGCACGAGCATTTGCCAGCGACTGGACAACAAGGGCATTTGCCACCTGCCTGTGCAGAGATTGGACCCTATGCTCCTGCAGCCGCCGACCTGACCTTCAACACCCCCCGAGGGGGACTCAGGGAGGAGGGTGAGGCACTCTGTGCTCCAAGGAAACTGGTGGAACAGGTCTTTAGATAGTTAGATATTTTCAGGAACTGATTTCATGATCCTAATCCTTGGATCTCTTCATATCTAGTAAATCACTAAAGCCCTTCATGATGACATCAGTTCCTCATGACTAACAGAAAACCTTTTATAAAGTAAGAACTTGATTACATTGAACTCCCCCTTCACCAAAATCGTATATATTAACCTTCCCCATTGCCTCTTTGGAGCAGTCCCTCAGAGCTCTCTGAATTGCTGCCTCCCGGGCTGCCATCCTCATTTTGCCTCCAATAAAACTTAACTCGCCACTCTCACTTTGCACATCTTTTTAGTCCATACTTCATCCTCCCTGCTTTGCATATGGGCCCAGAGATGAAGAAACTTGCTTTCCAGTAATGGGCAGAATAAGCTTCCCTGATAGCTCAGCTGGTAAAGATTCCGCCTGCAGTGCAGGAGACCCTGGTTTGATTCCTGGATCAGGAAGATCCCCTGGAGAAGGGATAGGCTACCCACTCCAGTATTCCTGGGCTTCCCTGCTGGCTCAGCTGGGAAAGAATCCGCCTGCAATGCAGGAGACCTGGGTTGGAAGATCCCCTGGAGGAGGGCATGGCAACCCACTCCAGTGTTCTGGCCTGGAGAATCCCATGGACAGAGGAGCCTAGTGGGCCACAGACCATGGGGTTGCAAAGAGTCGGACACAACTGAGCAACTAAGCACGCGAACTCCTATCAGAATCGACTAGGAGCTCTGATTTCGGGGTGCTATGTGACCTTCAGCTGCCATGCCCTCTCTGGGCCCTGGATCCCTGTATTTGTCTGAACCCCCCTTATGCCTGGAAGTGGCAGCCTTGTGGTATCTGGAGGCTGGATTTTCTTCTCAGGCCCCAGTATTCAGTGAAGCTTCGGCAAAGCAGCTGAGAGATGAGCACTTCTCCGCAGCCCATGCCAGCTCTAGGAGACGTACTGACTGCCACGGGGAAGCTGGCCTGATGTGAAATGTCACAAATCAAAGTGAAACAAGGGCAGGCAGGCTTTTCCCTGCCAGGTCATATGTTATTGACACACACGGCCTGCCCAGAATCTCCCCAAGACAACTGGAGATGGCCCTGAAACTTGGGGCTCCCAACCAAACTCTCCTCTTCCCAGTTATTCCTGACAGGTGTTGACAACCAGGGCTGGACACACGTGGGAGGCTCGGGAATTAGGAATCGGAGGGGTGATCAGGGTGAGACTGACATTTACTGATCAGTTACAACCGACCGAACACTTCTGCTGTGTGATCTCATTTATCCTCACACAGTACTCTTAGTAGGGCGACAACTTGTATTTGAAAGCAGAGACTTAGAGAGGCAAGGGACTTGACCAAGTTCCCTGGTTAATAAAAGACAAGAGTGGAGTTTAAAGCCGGTTTTGTGTAACTACAAAGACGGCTGTGGTTTTTAGTGGAAAGTTGGCTAAACCTGCTTAGCAGAAACTCTGTTTTCTGTTCTGAGACAGCCAAACCCCAAATCTCTTATCTATACAAAGAAAGCAATTGCTCCTGCCTTTCAGGGTGATGAGAAGATGAAATGAAACAACGTGGAGGAATAGTGGTCAGGGAAATGCTACAATGTTTCCTTCTCTCTCCTTCCTCTCTCTCCTCTGAATCTCTGCCTTTAGGAGCAGCTCTGAAAGGATCACAGGAGTTGCATGAGAACCTCCATTTATTCGGGGCCTCCCAGGTGGTGCTGGTGGTAAAGAACCCGCCTGCCAATGCAGGAGATGTAAGAGATGTGGGGTCGACCCCTGGGTTGGGAAGATGCCCTGGAGGAGGGCATGGCAACCCGCTCCAGTATTCTTGCCTGGAGAATCCTCATGGACAGAGGAGCCTGGTGGACTACTGTCCATAGGGCTGCAAAGAGTCAGACACGACTGAAGCGACTTAGTACACACACACTCTATTCATTCAACAAGCATCTATTTAGTGCTTACTATGTTGACTCATTGGAAAAGACTGATGCTGGGAGGGACTGGGGGCAGGAGGAGAAGGGGACGACAGAGGATGAGATGGCTGGAAGGCATCACTGACTCGATGGACGTAAGTCTGAGTGAACTCCGGGAGTTGGTGATGGACAGGGAGGCCTGGCGTGCTGCGATTCATGGGGTCACAAAGAGTTGGACACGACAGAGCGACTGAACTGAATTGATGTGCCAGCTACTCTTGTCTATGTCAAGACAAGGCAATGAACAAAACAAACCCCAAACCCTGCCCTCTTGGAGCTTATATTCTAGTGGGATATGGAGAAGAAATTACCTTTTTAAAAAGCAAACTATTTGATGTGTAGAAGGTGGAAAGAACTATGGAGAGAAATAAAACAGGAAAAAGAAGAAAGACGAGAGCGTACGTAGGCTCCTCTGCTGCTTCTTTCCCTGCTCCTTTCCTCTTCCTCCTCCCATGTCTGTGTGAGTCACCTGGGGAGCCCAAGACAACTCAGGGTGTGTAAGCCACACAGAGGACTGCATGTGATGAGCGGGGACACTGCACACCACAGGTATGTCTACCTCGAGTGAAAAGGATACAGGGTGTGAGAGAGGGGCTCGTTTGGTTTCTACAGAAGCAGAGGCGGCTCCAGCACACCAGAGACTGTAAATGCATTATTATTTTTTTTGTGTGGCCTTATGATGAAGGCTGTGTTGAAGTGCCTGGGTTTAGCAAGAGCTTAGCAGGGACTGGGAGCCACAAAAGATAAGGGGAGCATGCTCTCTCTAAATTTCCCAGGAAGGATAAAACGCTTCTGGAAAAAGGGTCGAGATGCTTTGCAAGTACACCCTATCAGCAATGCAAACCCTAGAGTGTGAAGTGGACGTTGTGGTTCTCTGGTGGTGAGCTAACAAAAAAATTGTGAAAGGTTAATCAAGAGAGAAAGCGCAGACTAGAAATGTACATTCTTTGAGAGGGTAAATAGGAGTTAGCTGAGCACTGCAGTCAGAACAAGGCTAATATAAGAACTGGCGATTCAGGACCATGGACATGCCCCACACCACGGCAGACCCTCAAGTGCGCAGAATCGGCATTTCCAGGCCCTGCCCGTGCCCCCACCCTGCAGCCTCCATGCGGCTCTGTGGAAAACAGGGTAGGACGCAGCTGTCCACTCCCTTCCCTTGTGCCCTTGGCCCTGACCTCTATGTGCTGAAGATGCCCACTGCACCCGCAGCTGTTTGCTGCTGGAGGGCTTTCGCTCTCATCAGGGGTGTTTGGTCCGCATGCAAGGCAGGCTCACAGCACTGAGGTGTCAATGCTCATAGAAGCAGCGCCCAAACCAGTGAAGGGGCTGGTGCATTAACATGACAATTGCCCGAGTTACAGGAACTCAGAGGAATAATCCTGCCCCGGCTCCCATGCTTTCCCAGAGGGCCTGAGTCCAGCTGTCCACAGGGGTAGTGGCTTTAGAGAAGCCGCGATGCTTCTATCGTCTCCACGTCTTCCTCTGTGTTTCTTGGGGGAACATGACCCTGCACACGCGGTGAAGGCACTTCTGAGCCTGGAGTCCCTGGCTGAGGGTAAGGATGCTGAGGGCAGAGACTAGGCTTCCGAGTATGTCTCACTGTACTTTTGTTTGTTCATCTTTTAAAGTCAAGGAAACAAATCTTGCTCAGACTGTCTATAAGTGTGCTAAGGGAATTTCATTCTCCAGTGAGTATTAAAATGATTACAAATGTACTATCAAAAGAAATATATCTACTTTCATTATTTTGCTGTAAAGAGTGCCCAGAAGATCACATTTCTTTGAGAATACCTTTAAGACTGAAACTAACCTGGAGCAGAATCAAAGGAGGGAAATGCCAGGAGATCCAGGCCTGTTTTCTTAACGCCTCGTCGACCGTGCTGGCATCGCCCACATCCTAAGGGCTGGGACTGCAACTTCTTCATTCTTTAATTCCCAGAACCCACCCTAGTGCCAAGCATACACGCATGCACACATGCTAAGTGGCTTCAGTTGTGTCTGACTCTGTGCAACCCCATGGACAGCAGCCCACCAGGCTCCTCTGTTCATGGGATTCTCCAGGCAAGAATATTAGAGTGGGCTGCCATTTCCTTCTCCAGCCAAGCATACAGGAAGTCCTAAGTTCCATTTGTTGAAGGCATACTGTTGTTTAGCCTCTCAGTGGTATCCGGCTCTGTGACTCCACGGTCTATAGCTACAGGCTCCTCTGTCCAAGGGGATTTCTAGGTGAGAACACTGGAGCAGGCTGCCATTTGCTCCTCCATGGGATCTTCCCAACCCAGGGATTGAACCTTCATCTCCTTCAAGTCTCCTGCAATGCAGGCAGATTCTTTACCACTGAGCTACCGGGGAAGCCGGGAGTATTATGAATTTAATGTGACCTTGAACAAGGTCACCTGACTTCTCTGGCCCTAGACCAAAGCCATCTTTAAGTTCTTGTCCAGTTCTAATATTTTAGGATGTGGAAGGATATTGGCCAGTGAATTAAGAAAGTAAAAACACAGCTCGCTGGGCTGGGATAAGGACAGCCCACATTTGTAGAGTCCCTGAGGTAGGCACAGGAAGAATGCCTGGCCCCGGCTCCTCGATCCTTCCAGGGACCCAATCTGTCCTTAATCTCATTTTGCAGGTGGGAACACTGAGTCCCCGAGTGGAAAAGCGAGCTTCTCAAACTAGAGCTGGCACTCACCCAGGTGTGTCTGACTCCTGAGTGCCCTCTTGACTGCACGACAGAGCTTTTACCCAAGTGTGTGGCCATCGAGGAACTGCTGTCTAGAGAAAAACCTCATGGAACCAGAAACATAAATGTGTGGAGTATCTCAAAAGCAAAACTAGTCATATAATTTCACCACCCCTCCTGTCCCCGCTGTCCAGAATGGTGTCTCTCACTTCCAAATTTCTTTACTGAAAGGCCCCACATGTTAGACACAAAGGAGAAGAATGTGCTAAGACACAGTCACAGTAAGGGATAACGCATGGATACTGTCCTAGAGATAAGAAAGAGCCTGGAGTGTTGGACACCGGCCATAACAGAGGGGCTGGGAATGTGCAAGTCAGATGACTTCACAAGACTGCTGGGAATGGCATGCCTAGCAAGAGAGCACCTCTTCTAGGGTCGCGACCCGTGGGTCAACTTCTGGCCCTGGTGCTCATGGTAATGCATACATGACCTTGCATGAATGTCGTCCTCTCTTGGACCTCAGTTTCTGCACAGCAGAAATGATGACTTCTGGCTTCTCCCAGCTCTGGCTGGAGAAGCTCCAATACTTTGGCCACTTGATGCAAAGAGGCAACTCACTGGAAAAGACCCTGGTACTTGGAAAGATTGAGGGCAGGAGAAGGAGGGGGCAACAGAGGATGAGATGGTTGGATGGTATCACAGACTCAGTGGACATGAGTTTGAGCCAAGTCCAGGAGACAGTGAAGGACAGGGAAGCCTGGCATGCTACAGTTCATGGAGACACAGAGTCAGACATGACTTAGTGAAGGAACAGCAACAACTAGGTTGAGAGGCAAGGTTCAGAAAAGGTCAAAGGAATTCCGGAGCAGCAGCTAAGAACCCTGAGGTGAGAATACGCTTGATTTTTTGAAACCTGAGCACTCTTCAGAGTGAAGGGAAGGTGGAGGGGGGAATGAGGGAGACAGAAGAATTATCTAAGAGGGAAAAGAATCTATTGCTTCCTCTTATCACTGCTCACATCTAAAGACTTTTCATTAGCATCTGTGTGATCTTGAACAAGTTTTCTTTTCCACGGTGCTCCTCTGTTTCCAGGAAGGATTGGGTAGTGGTTTACCATTAACCACTATTGGAGTAGGAAGTGACAACCTACTCCAGTATTCTTGCCTAGAGAATTCCATGGACAGTATAGTCTGTGGGGTTGCAAAGGGTCAGACACGACTGAGCAATTAACACTTACCATTAACACCTAGCGGGGGCTGGGACCCAATGACATTCTAGACCCTGCTCTCTCCAAAGCACTAGGATCATAAGAAGAGGAGAGTAGCCTTCTCTTGGGAGTGATATGAGAAGTCCTCTTTGGCAGTGACCCTGTTTTTGTGGGAAAGATGCCTTGATGAGACCCTGAGGATAAAGCTGAATCCTCCAGGTCTGGCTATCTGCTTCTGAGAAAGATGAAAGGGTCTCTGCCTGAGAGAGGAGGGAGGATGTGAAAATCCTAGAGAGAGAAAGATCAGGACAGGACTCTGAGGGAGAAGGTAAGGGGCGCGGAAGAGAGTAGGTGGAGAAGGTAAGGGGCACGGAAGAGAGTGGGGGGCTGGCAGGAAGGTTAACTGCTGGACACTGAAGGAGATGGCCATTCCGCTCATCAGTGCAGTAGAGTCTAAGAAACCAGAAAATGCTCCATGGCATTGAGTGTCTTCTGGAAACTAGTGCATTGACCGAGTTTAAATCTTGGGCCTTAGGTAGAAATAGACAGTGGGCCTTTTAGAAAGACTTTTTTTTTTTGGCTGAGCTGTATGGCATATGGAATCTTAGTTCCCTAACCCAGGACCAAACCCACACCCCCTGCAGCAGAAGCATAGAGTCTAAGCCGCTGGACCACCAGGAAAGTCCCTGGAAAGATCTTTGTGGGATGAGGGCATGCCTGCTTTAGAAGCCCCACTCCAGAATCAACATCCAGCGCACCTCACGTGGTTGAGTTGAAATTGACAAGGTCAAGGATGCAACAGTGCATTTTTAGCCACTGAGTTAAACGTTTGATTCTGAGACTGAGCCCTTTCTTTTAAACTTGAGGACTTCTTCCCTCGTGCATGTGTGTAGGTGCAGTGGCTGCTGTTAGTGCTCATGTGATAAAGGGCCCTGGCAGGAATGACTCCAGAGCTGTGGGCTTGCAGGGTATCTTGTGGACACCCTGATGAAGGCTCAGAACTTAAGAGGAAGTCAGGATATTCGAGAAAAGTTTGCCTGGATTCTAATGGACTGACGTGTTTGCGGTGCTATTCACATCCGCGTTGCACTGGTCTTGGGGACACACTCAGTGCTTCTCCTGGGTGGAAGCTTCTGGTCCAAGCACATTAACCTCTAGGTCCTGAGTGGAATGTGGAGGATGGAGCAAGTTTCCACAGGTCCCAGGACTAAGGCCTCCATGGGATAAAGAGGTCAGGGGCCAAGAGGGCAGCCACAGCTTAATTCTCACAAGAGTGCCTCTTGGAGATGAGTATTTACTAAGTACTTACTCTGGTTCTGGAAATTTTATTCATACCATCTCTTTTAATCCTCATGAGGGATTGGGGGCAGGAAGAGAAGGGGACGACAGAGGATGAGATGGCTGGATTACATCACTGACTCGATGGAAGAGAGTCTGAGTGAACTCTGGGAGTTGGTGATGGACAGGGAGGCCTGGCGTGCTGCGGTTCATGGGGTCGCAAAGAGTCGGAGACGGCTGAGCGACTGAACTGAACTGAACTGATGACCCTTCAACATGGATGCTTTTACACTCGTTTTACGAATGAGAGTACTGAGGCTCAAGGATGTGAAATTGCTCTTCTAGGATCTACTAACATCTCCCAATGTGAAATTCATCTCCTGAGATCAGACAGCTGGGGCAGAACTAAGAGTTCAATCCCTCTCTGTCTGATGAAGGATGAAAGCTCACACTCCTTTTGCTTAAATCTTGCTGTGGGGAAGGAAAAACAAAAGGTGTAAAGGGAAGCAAACAAGAAATGGGGGAAAATTTTGTTTTGATCACCCCTAGTGGTTCAGATAGTTAAGAATCTGCCTGCAGTGCAGGAGACCGGGTTCGATCCCTAGGTTGGGAAAATTCCCTGCGGAAGGGAATGGCAACTCACTCTAATATTCTTGCCTAGAAAATTTCATGGACAGAGGAGCCTGGTGGGCTACAGTCCATAGGGTCACAAAGAGTCGGACATGACTGAGGAACTAACACTTTCACTTTGGAATTCCTTGGTGGCCCAGATGGTAAAGAGCCTGCCTGCCAATGCCGGAAACATTAGAGATGCAGGTTCAGTCCCTGGGTTGGGAAGATCCCTGGAGAAGGGAATGGCTATACACTTCAGTATTCCTGTCTGGAGAATTCCATGGGCAGAGAGCCTGGAAGGCTATATAGTCCATGGAGTCACAAAGAGTCGGACATGACTGAGCGACTAACACTTTCACTTTATCTTTTGGCTTAAGAAGCAAGGAATTATTAACAAGCTCAAGAGAGAGGACCAGGACCTCTGCCCAGCCTTTGCTGGCAGCAGACCCAAGCCAAAGCATTGGGCCTGGAATCTGAGCATCCGATGATGCTGAGAACCAAGGGCATGGTATGGCAGCGGGCCTAGTGGGTCAGTGCGGCCACTGGAGAGGAGCTGCCCTGTATTCTCAAGAGATGAGCAAAGTGGGGATCAACACCATCAAAATGACAGTCCTTCTAGGGTCACATCTCCACAGTGAGGTTACCCCTCCACCACAGTCCTTCTCAGCAGAGAAGCAATGAAAGAAAATCACTTTGATTAAGGATTACTATTGCAGCCCTCATTGTGTCTAATAATCAACGCTGATTTATACACCTCCCTTTCCCAAGGTCCTCTGACTCAGAGGGGAAGTGTGATATCCTAGTCTGGAGTTATTAATAAGCCCCGTGTCTGAGCAGATGGGGCCACGAACAGGCTCAGATAAGGTGGAGGGTTTGCAATTTCCACTTGTCTCTTCATCTCTCTCAGATCTCAATCTCTAGGGCAGCTCAAATAAAACGTCTATAACTTTTACACTCAAATCTTCTTGGCTAAAAATATGAGGGGACTTTGGTTACTTGAGCAGAGAGCTGACTCATTGGAAAAGACATTGGTGCTGGGAAATATTGAGGGCAAGAGAAAAAGGGGGAGACAGGATGAGATGGTTGGATAGCATCATCGACTCAATGGATGTGAGTCTGAGCAAGCTCCGGGAGTTGGTGATGGACAGGGAAGCCTGGCGTGCTGCAGTCCATGGGGTCACAAAGAGTCAGACACGACTGAGCCACTGAACAATAGGAAAGGATGTATCCCAGAAGTGTTTTCTGCTTCTTTTCTGGGGCAGTTTAGTGAGATATCTGGGTCCTTCTTAACAGAAGCATTTCTTGTGGTTTTACTTTCATCAGTGCATTCAGCTGCCCACTCTATACACTTCATTGAGTCTTACTATGTGTAGGAATCTTTCAAAGTTCTAAATCTTCTTGAAAACTTGGAGACACTATCAACCCTCTCCAATCATCCAAATGCCTGGAACTCATGAATGTGTAATATGACATCTAAGTGAAAGTAAAGTTGCTCAGTCATGTCTGACTCTTTGCAACCTCATGGACTGTAGCCTACCAGGCTCCTCCGTCCATGGAATTCTCCAGGCAAGAATACTAGAGTGGCTTGCCATTTCCTTCTCCAATATGACATCTAAGTTGAAGGGAATTTACAGACCTACCTCCAAAGCCGCACACAACACACAGAAGTCTGCTCATTCCCACTGTATAGCATGATGGACCCCAAGGTAGGACCCATGCTTAGTGAGATACCATTCTGGTTATCTGATGAAGGGGCAATGCTTCCTCCGATAAACCAAGCAAAGGAAAGTCCTGGTACCTCTGAGAACTGGGTATAATGCCCAAACCTAACACTCCACTGGAAGCCAAGAGTGTCGTTCTGTGCTGCTGCTGACTTGCTCTGTGATTCTGTGCAAGATCCCTTCTTCCTATCACTGGCTCTCAGTGTCATCGTCTTCCCAATAACCAGTTACTCCTGCCTAGTCGAAACAGCCCTTTTAGTCTTGAGAGTCTAGGTCGCCCAGGTCAGCCTCTCACTCATTTCAACATGAGTCCCCGTCTCCAGTTTGCCAGACTATGTCTTCTTGCCTGAATATCCCAGCACCTAGCCCAGGAGATGCCCATTAGCTCTTCCCTCCTAGAGTGATCCCCCTTGGAGCTAGCCCTTCCTAAGGGGCAGCAGTGGGCTTTGGAGAAAGACAGACCTGGGCCCCGTGGTGGAGCCCTCCAGGAAAAGCATGGCCTTGGACAAGTTCTTTCAACTCTGAACCTTGAGTTTTTCCTCCGTGAAAATTAAAATAATAATAATACTTTCCTCTTAGACTTACTGGACTCTCCCCCACCCAATGAACTAGTCACATCAGTCCCAGATGCTATTTTCTTAGAATCTTCTCTTTCCTTTTATTTTCCCTCCCTTCCTGCTTTTCTCTTTCCTTTTTTGCCAGATTTGGAAGATTTTAGAGATACCATCGGAGAAGGCAATGGCAACCCACTCCAGTACTCTTGCCTGGAAAATCCCATGGATGGAGGAGCCTGGTGGGCTGCAGTCCATGGGGTCGCTAAGAGTTGGACACAACTGAGCGACTTCACTTTCACTTTTCACTTTCATGCACTGGAGAAGGAAATGGCAACCCACTCCAGTGTTCTTGCCTGAAAAATTCCAGGGACGGGCGAGCCTGGTGGGCTGCCGTCTATGGGGTCACACAGAGTCGGACACGACTGAAGTGACGCAGCAGCAGCAGCAGCAGCAGCAGCAGCAGAGGAGACACCATGCTTGTCCACACTCTACTCTCTTCCCAGCTGCACAAGGCAGTTTGCATGGATGGGTTGCATAGAACAGGTGGGAGGGATCAGAAGCAAAGATAACACCCTGTCCAAGCCCTGGTGTTGAGTCCCCACGGGAGGACCTGGAAGCGGCCGCTGGGTCTCGTACCTTTCAACTGTGCCGGGTGGCGGCACTGGAAGGAGCACTTGCTGCCAAAGGTGGTGCCCTCGAGGCAGGAGAATGAGGCGGCATAGACGTGGTGCTGGTCTGGGATGCCGCAGTCCACTGGCTCGCATGCCACTGCTTGTTCCACTTGCCCTCCGTGCAGGTCACCGTGACGCTGGGTCCTGTCTGGAAGATGGAGGCGGGCACCATGAGATGCGGCAGGCAGAAACCCACCCATGGGGAAAACACTTCTCCCCTGGGCTACAGCACCCGGAGATCCATGCTCGACATTTAGCTCCCTTTCCGGGATCCCAGCAACTGTTTGAAAGAGGTACTTCAGTTCCCACTTTACAGCTGCCGAAACTGAGGCTCGGAGACATTAAGCGACTAGCTCCAAGTTTCAAAGCTGGACAAAGGCTAAGTGGGGATTGAGCCCAAAGACACAGCTTCGCACGGCTGTCTGGAGAGTCTCCCAGATAGTCATTTCCATTGTGTTGCTGCAAATCTTAAGGCTTAGACTTCTCAGGGCCAGAGGACTTCTTTCATGAAATAGCCTCCGAAACACAGCACAAGAGTGGGACGCTGGATGTTAACCTTTGTGTCTTTCCCTGGCCCTGGGGGAGTGGAGCGGCTTGTGCTTGGCACAGAGTGGGCATCACCCTGGGGGGATGGGAGAATGGGATTTGGTTCTGGGTGCTGTGAAATCGTGGGCAAGTCCCTTTCCTCACTTGAGCTATCCTTTGGGCATTGAAGCCAAGCACTGCTCTAAGAGCCACTCCCTGCTCCAACATATGATGCTTCAACATCTGGGAGAGGTGGGCGTGAAGAAGGAAGGAGGTTAGGCAAACGAGAGGGTCGACAGGGATTCAACACAAGTTAGAAGATGGTATGGCTGGGGGTAGGAGGGCAAGTTCAGGCTGCAGGGCCAAGGCAGGGTCCGTCCATGACAGCCCAGCCCCGGGGGCCTCCATTCAAGGAGGAAGCCGCCACATCCTAGGCGTTTGGGGATGCCAGATATTGAGCTGGGATTTTAAAAGCATGGGACACTGTTCCCCTCTTCAGCACCCATGAAAGGGATGAAAGGTCCCTTACTGCCAAAGCCAGCTTAATTGCTTTCACAGGAGTTCAGACCTGCCATGTCTGACACACAGAAGCAGGGTCTAAGCAACTGAGGGTCTTGGGGCTCCTCAGTGGGACTCTTTGCAAGTCCAGAAGCTCTGTGCAAACAGGCATTTCCAGCAATAAGGAATGTGCCCTTGACCCGAGAGCATGAAGGGGGAGTCTGTTGGTAGGGTCCCACAAGAGGCTGCACGTGGAATCCCCAAATTTCAGGGCTTAGTTCCCTGCTCCTCCCCACACCCACCTGAGACCCCACAGCCACACTGGCTGAAAGCACCGTCACAGCACAGCTAAGTCCACATGAGGCCACTCTCCTCGTGCAGGACTGAGCCCTCTTCCCAAGGCTCCCCCGTGGCTGGACTGCAAGCCACACCCATGTGGGCCGCTGGAAGGACCTTCATCACCCATGATCTGACCACGTCACTTCCTTCAACAGCTCCCTGCTGCCCTAAAGAGGACCCTCCCACTCCCTGACCAAGCTAACAGGGCCATGTACCAGCACACCTTGCTTGCCTCTCCAGCCTCACTGCTTAGGTAAGTTCAGCAAAACAAACGTCTGTCTGTGGTACCCTCCTTCTCACCAATGGGCATCCACATATTCCTGTCCATGCCCAGAGCCTGCCTCCTTCCCTCCCTGCAATGCGCGACCCTCTGCCTATCTCTCCAGTTCTCCGTTTTCATGTCACCTCTTCCAGGGAGCTTTCCTTGACTGCCCCTGTGCTTCCACAACACCCCTCACTTCCCTTCACAATGTTTATCACACAGTACGGCCATTACTCACTCATTGTCTGCTCCCAGTCACTAGTCACTAAGCTCCTTAAGAGGTGGAACTAGGCTCATCTTAGTGACTTTTTTCTCTAGCACCTAGTACAGCATACCTGGCGACTCAGACAGTAAAGAATCTGCCTGCAATGTGGGAGACCTGGGTTCGATCCCTGGGTTGGGAAGATCCCCTGGAGAAGGGAATGGCAACCCACTCCAGTATTCTTGCCTGGAGAATCCCCATGGAAAGAGAAGCCTCGCGGGCTGCAGTCCACGGTGTCACTAAGAGTTGGACACGATGAGCAACTAAGCTCACACACAGTACAGCATCTGGTTCCCAGTGCACGGAGGTCTGAATGAATGAATGAGCATCACATTGACAGGGGGCTCACCTCTTCTGAAACCCCCCCACTCAATTGTAGCAGGGTTCTGACTGTGAGGGTTTCAGTCCCAACGTCATGCTCAGCCCATGGTTTTCCAGATTTTCAACCTACACGGGGGATGCTGGTACCTGTGGTATGAATCACTACTCTGCACAGGAACCATTGTCTCAGAAATCCCAGGTTGAGGCAGCCTTTCACTCAATCCACACCTGTTTACTGAGCACCTACTACATGGCAGCAGTGCTTCAAATGCTGAGGATTCAGCAGAGAACAGGTTCAACAGCCTTTCGTGGGCCTGGCATCCACACGCACCTGGCTTTTGATGAGCTCGTCATCCCGCTGTATCTGGAGCACGTGGCCTGTCCGGCAGCGCACAGTGCATTGGGCCCCGTGGTAGCCGTCACCGCTGGAGCAGTTGAGTGAAGCGTTCTCCACAGCCAGCTTTGGGCAGTCCGCGGCCTCGCATGCGAAGTGCACACAGCTGAGGAGAAAGGGAACAAGAGGGTGAGGGGGCGCCTTCTTGCAGGACCGATGCACTCCAGCCGGAAGACAAAGGCTAATGGGCTTCCGCTCCAAATTTCAGGAGGCCGACACAGGAGACACACAGAGTGGACAAGACTCCAGGGGAGCAGCGGCCAAAGTTTATCACTAAGAGCACAGTTTATGGAAACAGACAAAGCAGGGCCCAAATCCTACATCTTAAAAACCTCACAAATTACGATACTGCAAATGCTGTAGAACCTTCATTTTTCCATCTGCAAAACAGGAATTACTATGATTGCAACAAGTGTTTGTTGAGTCTCTTATCTGCCAGGCACTGAGCTGAATAAAAGCCTTTTCATATTTTATAACAGCACTCACGTCCAGGAGTCATTGTAAGAATTAAATCAGATAGTTGAGCCAAAGCATGGAGTGGAATTCCTGGCACATAAGGACACAAGGTATGGATAAATCCATGCTCTATTACCTACAAGCTGTCTAACTTTGGGCAAGGTCCATCACCTCTCTGAGTTACAGTGTACTCCCAAATTCGGCTAACCCATAGCTCCATGAGATTCAACTGAGGTCCTGAAGGTGGAAGTCTTTTATAATCTGTAAAGTGACTTCAGAATGGTTCATAAAGTTGTGCAGAGATCATGCCATGCATCTTACTGTAGCTGCTGTTGCCATTTTCCTGCCAATCGCAATTTACTTGTTCAAGTCTGAGCTCCATGAAATAGTCTACAGGAAGCTTTCTCATGTCCCCAGGCAAGCTCCCTTGCAGCACTGGGCCCTCCTTTCTCTCACGGCCTGGCCTCTTGTTCCATGCACTGATCACAGGTCTGGGGTGCCTGCCATGTGCCGGAATACATGCTCACCCTTCAGGAAATGGAAACAACAGAAAACCCCCACGCTTAGATGATCTTTCCCCTCATATTACCGTCACACAGACGCTTAATAACATTAGCGACTATTCACCGATTGCTTAAATACATGAGCTCACCCATGCTCATGGCGACCCTATGAGCTAAGTGTTACTCATTTTACTGTTGGAAAGTCGGGGAGCGGCGAGATCGAGTTACTCGTTTAAGTTCCCATCCAGATGTGTGACTCCAAAGTCCTCCTTATTAACCTCAGCCCACACCTGGACTGGAACTTCCCTGAGGGTAGAGATAATGCCTGTTTCACTTCGGTGTACTTTGCATTGCCAATGAAAATGCCTTGGATGAAATAGATGTTTCCTAACTAGCAAGGGACAAATGGTGCCAGGGTCTTGCAACAACTCTTACGCGCTCTGCAAACATCGGAATATTGAATTTGAAGGTTTCTAGGAGGCAGTTCTCTCTAATGTTGCCCCTCTGGCGCTGTCTACCCCAACTTCTGCCACACGACATACACAGATAGCTGGGGTTGCCATTCAGAGCCCTAAAGTGTTTGTTTTCCTGTTTCCATCAAGGACAAGCGGAGCGGGGTGGGGGTCAACCACCTTAAGAAGGAACTCTCAACTTTTCGTTTGGTGGTGGTTTCAGGACACCTCACACTGAGGGTTTTATAGGAATGTGGTACTCATCCCCACTCTATATCCCCCGCTCAAAAGTGTGGTGAGAAAGTGGGATAACTGAGGGGGCAGTGAGGAACAAATGTCTCCAGCACTTAGCACAAACAAACTCACTTTTAAAATACTGGGACAAAGGCAAGTGCTCGATTCAGGTCTCAGACCCACACTGATGTACGCTTTCTAGCTTCCACGTACCCGCCTCCCCTTTACAAGCGCAGGATGAGTTCGGATGAAGTGATACTCGCTGAGCCATTCTGATGCCCTGCCCTTTTTTCTGCTCTGACAGCCTCTGCGCTGCACCACCCGGAAGGCTGTAGCTGTGGAGTCAACATGAGGTCTTTGACACCAAACAATGCATCTGTTCACGTTGTGTAAGAGCTGGGGAAAGAGCCACATGGTTCCAATTTAAATAGATTTAGGTCTGTAAGCTACCAGCCTCTAAGTGGGTCTTCTGACCTTTGCCTTACAGTTTGACCATTCTCGCTCTGCACACCCAGGAGGCCCCCGGTCTCCCATCTGATGACGGACTGGGGGGCCATTGGGAACCCTTTTTGAAAGACAAGGGCTCTGGGCTTCTCTGCACTGTGTGGCCATTAAGGTAAAAAAAAAAAAAATGCTCTCCTTCCTTCTGTGCACATTAAGCTTCTCCATCATAGGAAAAGGAGAAACTAAAAAACTTGATTTCCTTGAACAGACAGGACCTACAGCTTAGCAGGTGGGGAGATCTGGGCTCCAGCCCAGGCTCACCATGTATCACTTGTTTGATCTTGGAAAGTCATGTAACAACCTGAGCCTCAGTTTCCTCCTGTGTTGCGTGGAGGCCATAAAGTGATCCATCTCTCAAGATGGTCAAAACAAGGTGATGTGTCCTCTATTCACGACACTGGCCTGGGGCTCTCAGTGCGCGGCAGACGCTTGTAAACACTCTGTGGGTTTGAGGAGGGGGGCGTGTGCCAAAGGTAAGTCATAAATAAGCCAGTTTTAGACAGTGCCGCGCATGCAGTAGGGGCACTGACCCCAGGTGAAACTACAGAGGCACCCGGGGGGCGCGTGGGCGGGGCACTCTGCACAGAGGGGTTGGGGAGCCTCCTCCGGGGACGCCTGAACTAAGACGGAGGGGATCAGCCACGGGAAGGTTTGGAGCAGAGGGGATTCCAGGCAGAGCGAAGGGCATGTGCCAAGGTTCAGGACAGGTTGGAGCTCGGCGTGTTTGCAGAACAGAAAGGCCGGTGCGTGAGAAATGCTATGGAAACTGTGAGGTACCATGAGAAGGGGGTCCCTCTCCTCTGGCTCCACCTACTACAGAAGGAAAGCATCCCCTATTCACATGGGCTGCCTGACCAAAAGTCTTTGTTCAAATGGGGAGAGCCAATGACCAGTCAACTTTCTCCATTGCAGGACTTCTCAGAACCTTGAATTCTAACGCATATGCTGGGTTTCCAGAAGGGACTAATGCATGCGTACCTTCCCAAGCTCTGATAGCCTTTCCCCGGGGCACGTTTCTCAGGACAGGGTCCTCTGGAATGTATCTTAGGGAATGCGGCCTCCCTGCATTTTCAGGACATTCGTCTGCACCTGGCTTATAGGCTTGAGGACAGGAAAGAAGGGGAAGAGAAAGCACTACGCCCCGGGTCTTGGCAGCTGTGTTTTACCTACATCATCTTATCCGCATCCTCACTGTAATTCCACGAGGTAGGGTTATTATTCCCATTCGTGAGAAGAAGAGATTGCGACTAGCGAGTTTAAATCACTTGCCAAAGGCACTCGGCATGGACAGGATTTCGGTGTGGACAGGATTCCGGCGTGGATCTGCCTCTCTGACCCTAAGTCCCCGCTCTTCCCTTCATTGTCCTATTAGCTGGAAAGGGCTGTGTGAACACATTGCCCCAAAATGATAAACATCACCCCAGTGGCCCTTCCCAAATAACTCCCTGACACAGCTCTGTCATTTCTGAAACACAAAACAAAATCAAAACAAGGAAAACAAAACAAAAGCCTCTGCCTTCATTAAAAAAGAAAAGGAGGGGGGAGGGATTTCATACCAGCGATAGGCTGTCATAAAATAACAAAAGAAGGGGGTAAAAGAAAAAGAAGCCACTTCTCAGAAGGGAGGAGAGTGGTTGATCCCAATGGGGGAAGGGATATAGGTAATTTTACCAATAAAATTCTCACACTCGGGCAAAGGTGACAAGAGGCACCCTCCCCGCTCTATGCAAAGATGATCAGATACTTATGAACTGTCTGTTCTTCTTACACCTATGTAAGTTATTTATGAAGAGACTCAAGTTCCATACAGAGGCAGATCCTTAAGGGATCTGACAGTCCTCCAATTGTCACCCCCACAGTCAACCGAGAGGGCCCCCGATTGTGCATAACACGGGATACCTGTTTACCCCTCAACTGGGAGAGAGGAGGCCAGAGGTCAAAGGCCTGCTGAGGGCTCCCCTCCTGGCTCTCCCCTGACCCATGGCTTAACTCCTGTGGTTACTTAGCTGCAATTATGCCATGGGGCAGTGGGGGCAGTAAACAGGCAGCTGCTTTATAAATCATTCTGAGCAGCTCAGCTGGGGACACCCAAAAAGACAGCATGTGCAGCACTGGAAAACGCAGGGGAAATGCTCTTGGCACGAGTGCCCCGGGATCACTTGAGAAGTGAGACAGAGAGTCAGCAAGATAGGACTCGTTCTTCTGCCCAGCAATGAGGCTACCGTAGGAAGCGATCCCAGCAGGCTCTTCTTCCCTGGAATTCTAGAAGCGAGCCGGTGGTGTGGTGGTGTGGCATTGGGAGGCAGGGTCAGCAGCTACGGGGTCTGGCCGACCATCTGAATGGCCAGGTGAGCTGAGTTGG
The DNA here is from genome assembly GCA_006408695.1 of Aepyceros melampus. NCBI lineage: Eukaryota > Metazoa > Chordata > Mammalia > Artiodactyla > Bovidae > Aepyceros > Aepyceros melampus. The sequence goes on along the minus strand of SJXQ01006667.1, from coordinate 681,516 downwards.
GGGTGGCCAGTGGGAGGCCGCCTGCTCACCAGAGCCGCGTCTCCAGTCCCAGGATCTGAGTGGGCCCGACGTTCCAAATCTTGTGATGTGTTTAAGAGTGGAAAGGATTCTGGCCTTTACTCTGTACTCTCCTGATAGTTACTGATACAAGTAATTCAAAAGCATGTCAAACAAGGGCCAAAAACCCACAAGTTGCTGGGACATCTGGGACCGCTGTTTTCATGCCTCTGATGATGGGGGGGGAGGCATGGCGTGGGGACAGCTTTGCCCTGGAAGTCCCAAGACCTGGATTCCAATGCCGTGCGGTTCTGCAGCTTAACCCACTGGGGCGACTTTGGGAAACACTTTCCCCGCCTGGACCTTAGGTTTTCCATCCTCCAATGAGGATAAGGAAACAAAGAATCTCTTCATGCTTCCTATCTTCCAGGGGTCAAGTCAGGGTATGGACAAAACCATGAAGACGTATAATTTCAGAGCCCGCTGGAAGGGGAACAAGTAGACTTTGATAACCCCACGTCTTGACAAGGATATGGAGGAACAGGGTTTCTGACAGGCAGGCAGGGGCTGGAGCGTGGGTTGGGCAGCATCTTTGAGAACAATCAGGCATATCCTATACAGGTATAGGATACCCTATACCTATCCTATCCATATCATATACGGGTCAGATGGGCGCGTGCTTAGGCGCAGAAGTTCCATTTGTAGGCATAGACCCCAGGCTAGCCGCTCCCAAAAAGATGTTCCGCGAGGTGCTGATCCATTCGAGGGCGGGGACACTGGGTGAACGTGGGGGCGGCAACCTGAGGCCTGGGCCGTCCAGCCGTGAGACGCTTCCTTCTGCACTCCCAATCTTCCAGACAGATTCCTAGAGAGCCCCCAGTCAGGGCACAGACTCCAGGGTCTCTTGGTTCCAGCCTGTAGGCACCCGCTCTGATGCCACCACTACCAATAACTACCAGACTAAGTTCACTCTGGCTGCGAGGAGTGAGTCTAGTCACATGAAGAATTTATTGTCCACTTGGGAGGAAAGTTATGACCAACCTAGACAGCATATTAAAAAGCAGAGACATTACTTTGTCAACAAAGGTCGATCTAATCAAGGCTATGGTTTTTCCAATGGTCATGGATGGATGTGAGAGTTGGACTATGAAGAAAGCTGAGTGCTAAGAATTGATGCTTTTGAACTGTGGTGTTGGAGAAGACTCTTGAGAGTCCCTTGGACTGCAAGGAGATCCACCCAGTCCATCCTAAAGGAGAGCAGTCCTGGATGTTCATTGGAAGGACTGATGTTGAAGCTGAAACTCCAAACTTTCGGCCACCTCATGCGAAGAGCTGACTCATTGGAAAAGACCCTGATGCTGGGAAAGATTGAAGGCAGCAGGAGAATGGGATGACAGGATGAGATGGTTGGATGGCATCACTGACTTAATGGACATGAGTTTGGGTAAGCTCTGGGAGTTGGTGATGGACAGGGAAGCCTGGTGTGCTGCAGTTCATGGGATTGCAGAGTCGGATGCAACTGAGTGACTGAACTGAACTGAACTGAAGGTTGATCCTCTAAAGGCTAGCTGTCAGTCAGAGCTGCCTCTCTCTGGATGCTCTGACATAGAAAAAGTGGGAAGAGTTTGAGGTAGAGAAAGGAAGAGAATGCAAAACATGAGAGGGAGGGGAAGAAGGGAGGAAGGAAAGAGGTGAGGGAAGGGAAGAAGCCAGTTTTCTAAACACACGGCCACTGAATGTTATGCTAAACTGCTCCATCTCTGTTTAGAATGACAGGCTGGACAGTGGCGTGTGCGTGCGTGTGTGTCCAGCCCTTGAAGCCTCAGCTCCTGACAGTCCCTTTTCTCACTGAAGAAGCCTCATAGCTTCCCCTCAGCCATCAAGAGGGCCCCCATCCTCTTCGCTTCCCCTTCTTGGTGTGGAGCTGGAACTCAGCTAGAATTCCACCACCGGACCTCTCCTTTGAAACTGGATCCTGTTTTCCTGGGTGTCTGAATTTACTCCCAAGTTCCACATGGGGACAGAGCCCCTTGAATCTGGGTCAGAACACACACCCTGGACTGATTTTGCCGTGATGAGGTTTCTCCCATGGCAGCTCACTAGCTATCACGCTGTCCTCAGGAGAAGAGAAAGAAAGCGAGGAAGGAAAAGGGGGTGAGAGAGGAGAAAGGGGAAGAGACGAAGGAGAGGAGGGAGGAGAGAAAGCCGGGAGGTGAACAGACGGGGAGGAGATGGGAGTGGGACTCTGAGTGGGGAGAGGAAGGGGTGTGTTGGGGGGGCGGCCACACTTTACTACCTGGAAAGCAGCTGAGAGTCAAGTGGGCCATTTCCACTAGAGCAGCTGAGCTATAAAAAGGGATGCTATTTACCTTGGTGTTTCAAGAATGAAGAGAAACATCCCGTGGCTTTTACAGTTGTTGCTTATTTTTCTTTTCTTTCCTCCCGATTTGTTTGTTTTAATGCATTTGCGCGTTTGCACAGTCCTGTCTGTTAGGGTAAATCCCTCTTCAGTGCCCCAGGAGCAGCTGTGATCCTCCCCGACTCCCCACCCCACTCCCACCCCACAGCCCTGGCATTCAGGAGGAGCAGCCTCTCTTAGACACAGGGAGCTCAGGGTCCAGCCAGCCGGCCCTGGGAGCTGCGCCTCCATCGCTCCACCCCATCTCACTGACGAGTGCTCACAAGGGAGGAGCCCTGGGAAGCCCTCTTCTCTCCTGGATGAGCCTGGTCCTGGTGAGCAGAGTGTGGCTCTTAGGGGCGGACAAAGCGAGATCCTACCTCCCACGCCCTGGACAGTCTTGGCTCAGTCACTCTGTCCATACCTCACCAGACAGGTGAGGTAATGAAATAAGACAATGAAATCAACGTGGGTCCCCTCCTCGTCCCTCTCACCGCTCCTACCTTTTGGGGATCACAGACTGTTCCAAGTGGAAGGAACCACACAGAACATAGATCCGTCACTGCTGTCATTTCACACGTGGGGAGACAGACTCAGAGAAGAAAGAGGTTGGGCTCCCCATCCCACCACCGGCCAGAGACAGGGCGACACCTGCCCCAGCTCTGTGTGTTTCCATGAGAGGTCAAAGCACTCAACACATCCTTGTTGATGGACTTGTTTTCAACGTTAAACACTTCTTACTGTTTACTTGGGATATGGGAACTGCTAATGAAGGATTCAAAGAAGCCAGCGCTGGCCTCAGTCAACTCGGGATGGTCTTGGTGGCCTGTTAGGGACGGGAACGCGCTGCAGAGAGGGTCTGATGGATTTGCATTTTCCGTCGACATTGTTTCCCTGGGTTCTGAGAATTAACTTATTTTTATAGTCTGGAGAGGCAGGGATGAAAAAGCCCTCTCAGGGTGAAATACAACAATGAATGATATTTAAGGAGCTCTTTTGCCTCTGAAGGATTGCGACAGACTTTGCACAACAGAAGCTAGAGACAGTGGGTGCAAAACAATGTGGGTTTTGCAAACACCTTTTGTGTCCTCTGGTAGCAGGGGCGTGGGAAAGGCTGGGTCCCCTCTCCCTACTCTTTTCTCCCCTGCTCCCAGGTATACAGGGCAGGGCTGAACTGCCCTTCAGAGGGCCTTGCTTTGGGGAAGCCCACTGAGACCCCCAACTCTTTAAACAAACGTCAGAGATGCTGTGTGATTCTGGACCAGCCCTGCCCGTCCTGAAAACCCAGAGGGTAACCTGGAAGTTTGGACAATGCGGATATACCAGATGAGCCCCAGGCTTCTTCCAGCTCAACTCTAAGAACTTTATGTGGAATTCTGCACAGAAAAGCATCAGCGTCGTATCAGCAAGTGAACACGTTATCTTTGCACAGCGCCTGGGAGTTTGCAGGAGCACTTGCATCTGCGGCGCACCATTTAATTCTCACGACCGCCCTACCAGGTAGATATTACTCCAAAGGAGACAACCGAGACTCACCAAAGTGAAGCGGGCCAAGTCGGGAAGGGGCAGAGTCAAACCCAGGTCACAGTGTGCCTAGAGCTCATACTTTTCCCAGGAAGGATCCCCCTCTCCTAGCTCCACACTAGGTATGTTACAGATACAGATCAAAGGCATCGCAGAGCCATGCGGTTAAAAGACAGACACCAGGACCACTGGGGGTATCTCCCAGGAGGGTTATGCCTCTTGCCTGTGCTACTTAGGAAGCAGAATGTTCCAGTATTTCAGAGCTGGAAGACAGCTAATCCACCACCCCTCACTTCATTCAAATGAGGAGCTGAGGTCCAGAGAGGGAAAGTGACGCTCCCAAGGTCACCCTGCAGGTTGCCGTCAGCACTGGGACCTCGAACAAGGTGAAAGAGGTCCTCCTTCCACAGCCATGTCTCTACTGCCCTCCCGCACCCCCTGGAACTCACAGTCGTGGGGTCCTCCCAAGCCCCAGGGCAGAGCCGGTCAGAGGCCAGACGATGGAGAAGAGAGAAACACACAGACTGTTTCCTGCAGTACCCATGGCTGCCCGGCTCCAGGGTCTGCGCCCTGGGGTGACTTACCTCTGCTCGGCAGAGCTGTAGGTCTCCCCTCTCTGGCAGCTGCTCAGGGTGACGGGGTCAAAGTTGTCGAAGGAGCGGAGGGCCACCCCCGAGATGGCGACCAGGGGTGAACTGAAGCTCACGCGTACCGCCTGGCTGTGGTAGAAGGGCTGGCTGAGGTCATGGACCACAGGGATAATCAGGGGATTGTTCCGGCAGCTCAGGACGTGGAGGCCTGTCAGGGGAGACAGAGGGCCGGGGGGCCAGGCTCATTACTCAAGGCCAGTCACGCCCTCCCCAACGGGCCCTTCCCGAAGCCCCCAGACCCTTTCATGTCACTGCACAAAAGCACCATTGGGTGGCCAGTGGGGATTTTGAGTTTGATTGAAAGTTTCTTTGTCTGCCTTTTTCTCTTGGCTCCAAATCTTTCCAATCCCCTCGCCTGGCCGCTCCCTAAGCTCTCCCTTCACCTAGCGCCCCCGCCCCTCCCTCCTCCCCAGAGGGCCACCCTGGGCCAAGCCTCGCTGGCACTCACTTCCCTCCCACCTTGCGTGAGGGCTTGGCTGGTCTGAGCTGCTAGTTTTCAGGCAGTCATCAAGATGAGGGAAACAATTCACAGAAATAGGTCATTGTTGGGGTAAAAAAAATGCCTCCTCTCATTTTTAAGCTAGGAAGCTGGGACCAGCCCTGTGCAGTAAGGACCTCTGCATCCATTTGGCAGAGAGGAGAGGCAGAAACGTGGTGGGAGGTGGCTTTCCAGGGGGACTCGAACAGTGTGCCACACAGAGTCCAAGGAGAATTCAAACGGCTTCACCCAGAAGCTCTCAGTTCGTTCCAGAAGTCCCCAGGCTTTGAAAAGTGGTGGGGAGTGAGTGGGGTGGGGATAAAAGGTACATAAGGAAAGGGAGGAGAATGATGGGCTGGGTTGGAGTTGGGAAAACCAAAGCTGGCTTTGGTGTTTGATGGACATCAATTCCTGGCTTAGTAGGTCTCCCTGACAGCTCAAGTGGTAGAGCCTGCCTGCTATGCAGGAGACCCGGGTTTGATCCCTGGATTGGGAAGATCCTCTGGAGAAGGGAATGACTACTCACTCCAGTATTCTTGCCTGGGGAATCCCATGGACAGGAAAACCATGGGGTTGTAAAGAATCAGACATGATGAGCAACTGACACAGATAATGGATACTCACTTCTTTACCGTGTGAGTCCACCAAGCCCCTAACACTCACTGTCTGCCTCTAAAGAGTGAGATCATCCTGACCAAGCGCTGGGAGTCCTGCCCTGCTGGGGCGTGAGGAACAGTCGAGCAGGGCTGCGTCTGTGGTCCACTGGCACAGAGCCGCAGAGCCTCCATGGGAATGCCAGGGTGCTGAGGACGCAGGACAGGGGAGCCGAAGGGGAGGGACAGATGGACACTCGGGCATCAAATAGTAGGATCCAAGGATCTCTGCTGGGGCCCAAGTCTTTCCCATTCCTCTGAAGACCTCTCCACAGAGCCCTTTGCGATGCCAGGACAGCTATGAAAATATTTGCTTCTCGCTTAGGGACATTTCCCAGGAATCTGGATAAATCCAGAGGGGTTTCCTTTCCCTTCCTTATTAATGCATTTCCCCCTTGCCTTGAAAACTGACCAAATAAGTAAACATGAAAACAAAACACAACCCCTCCCCACTGCCTGAGCTGCGGCTTGACCCTGACGTAACCCCTGGCGAGCTTGCTTCCTATGGGGCTTTGAAACGAGCTCCTTGTGGAATCGCACGGGCACAGCTTTGAAGCCGGGACTTCTGCGCTGTGTGGAATTCCAGAGTAGACTGGGCAGGCTGTCTGGGCAGCGTGGGAGGGGATGGTGGGCCTTTCTGAGTGTGGGGTCTTGTGCTCGGCACGGGTCACCACATCTCAAGTGAGAGCTCATTTGCTATCATGGATGCTCCTGGTGACAGGGTGAAGGGCAGTGGGCAATGATTCTGAAAACCTGGCTTCCCTGCTTGCTGACTGGCTCTGGCCAGTGACCTGGGCCTCTCAACGTGTCTCTTTGGGTCTCAGGTGATGATGCATATAATGGAAAAGCATCTTTGCTCAGTCTCCTTCCCAGGGTCCTCTGAGATCTCCTGGGATGCCTGAGGGTGAAGGCACTGTGGGAGAAGGGACCTACTGAGAAGAGGACTTTGACCTGATTCTGTTACCCTCACCTCACCTGGTTCTGGCTTCTCTAGCTGTACACACATACTCATCCTGATCTGAAGACCACCTGATGGGAAACAGAGCCCCGAGAAGAGGCGATGGGAGGCGAGAACTCACTCTCAGCCGATCCTTACAAACCACCCACGGGCAGCTGGGGAGGCAGGTGGCAACGGCAAGCCATACACTCACCTAGATCGTGGATCTGTTCATTGGTATCAAGCAGCTGGACACTGATGGTTTCCTGCTTCTGGTCCCCATAGTAGGTCCCATCGGTCACCAGGTGGACGATGACGGCTGTAGCGACCATCGGTTGAGAAAAGTACACCTGAAATGCAGGAGACACAGGAGGCTCAGCCATGCAGCTAGGCCTGTGGTGGTGGGACAGCCCTGGGGCAGGAGTTTTGAGAAGAATCTTCCATTTCGGGAGCTGGGCTACTTATCACAGTCCATGGTGGGAACAGGTGGGAAATCTCAGAGCAAAGAGCATAGCCTCTGAGGTCAGAGACTGTTCCAATCTCGGCTCTGCTCTTTTCAGGCTGTGTGATGCCCAGTGATGGCTGAGCCACTCTGGGCCTAAATTCCTTCACCTCTAAGTCACGGATCTGTAAAGGGATACATCACAGGATGCCTGAAGGCTCCAGGAAGATACTAAGAGGTCTAGCACGCACTAAAACCACGTGACATGAGGCTTATTATTCATCACTGCTCTATGCTGACCACCCTCTGGACTACGCATTGAGGAGACAAAGGTAAATAAGGTGTGCCTTTCATTGCCGTAGATGGCGGAGTTCAACGTAGGTGAGTAACACACACTACCAACACTTGAAACGCTCGCAGTCCACGGTCAGGAAGATGGGCCCGTGGACAGCTACAGAATACCACGGCACATGACGAGTGCCATCCAACAGAGGACCACACGTGGAGGGCCAGAAGGGAAAGGACAGTTCCTTCTCCCTGTAGCGCTCAGTGAAGACTTCAAGGCAAGGCAGTTTAAAAGAACGACATCTAAATGATATCTAAACTCTCGGCCCAAACAAGACTGGCTGAAGGCATCCCATGAGCAATTAAGGGACTTTGGCCACCTGATGTGAAGAGCTGACTCATTGGAAAAGACTCTGATGCTGGGAGGGATTGGGGGCAGGCGGAGAAGGGGATGGCAGAGGGTGAGATGGCTGGATGGCATCACCGACTCAATGGACATGAGTCTGAGTGAACTCCGGGAGTTGGTGATGGATAAGGAGGCCTGGTGTGCTGTGATTCATGGGGTCGCAAAGAGTCGGACATGACTGAGCGACTGAACTGAACTGATTCTAGGAAGCATCCTGCTGCTAGCTGTTTTGTTTTCTGTTCTTGTCATTAACACCCTCAGTGGATAGACAAAACCAGCCTGAGAAAGGGCCAAGGGAGACAGTGCTTCCTGGGAGCCTCTGCTGGACAGTTTGAGGCTCTCAAAGCTTTGACTTACCCGGACCCAGAAATTGGTCTGAGCCAGCTGGGAATATGGGTAGCTGATGGTGCATGGGTACCAGGCATGCTGGGAAATGCCTTCGCTGAGATCGATCACCTTGGTCCGACACACCTGGAAAAAAAAATAAAGGGAAACAAACGTCTTGGAGGGTCTTGGAGGTTGAATTAAATTCAACTCGACAACACCCATTATCCACCTATTCTGTTCTTGACACCGCAGGAAGAAACAGTGATAAACAGACAAGAGTCTATTCCACGTGCCCACATTCTAATAATGCAGATGAGAAAATCTTCAGTGGTATTCAGGAAAGGAGGGATAACACATTTGGGTGGTAGAGACGTCAGATAAGTTCTTATGGGGACAGGTCCTGGAGGAGTTGACGCTTGATTCGGGTCTGGAAGAACAGGGTGGCTGCAGACGGAAGGATATTGCCCATGGAAGGAAGAGAAGCAAAGGCTCAGAGGAAAGCAGAAGCCCAGGATGATGAGCTGCCTGGTATAATCAGAACTTGGGGAAAGCGGCAGCAAAGGCAGGCCTGAGGGCCTGAATCTGTTACAGATGCTGAATACCAAGCATCCCTTCCAGACAGATCTGTAAATTGTCCTCAGAGCCAGATTAATGACGCAGACTGGAACAGCGAGCGTCAGCACCTGTTCTCCCCAAAGAATATCGGCTCCACCGTTTGGGTACGTGTGTGCGTATCTACACATACATACAGCCCCTTGGTCTCAATGACAGATTATACCAAATGACATTCCAAGAAACACAGAGCACATAGAGACGAGTAGAATTCTTCAAACTGAGGAATTTCCTGCCCCAATGCCATTTCATCTCACTGGTTCAATCATTCATTCCAACACTATTTATTGAGTAACTGCAATTGGTCAAACACTCTGGGACCAGACATCAGACAAGGGAGACAGTGGGAGGAGCCTGGGGTGACAATATCTGCAGGCACTCATCGGGGAATCACGTATGCCTGCCCAACTGTCCGCTGTAGACCAGAAAAGAGCTGGGATGGACGAGGGGAGGAGCAGCTGCGTCAGGCTCTTTGCCAAAGGGCATCCCCAATTAGTGTTTTTCCTTGCATCTCTATGGTGACTCCTCTCTCAATATTCTCTGGGAATTTGGGCCCGTCATTCCAGATCTGTGGGTCTCAGGTGACTCGCCTAAAAAGTAAGGCTAACTGAGAGAACTCTAAGGTCTTAAAGCTATGAGAAAAAAAGTGAGATGATCTAATGTCAATTACACAATCAAACATACACATGTAAAGCAAAAAAAAAGGAAAGGAAAAAAATATATATATATACAGGGATCAAGACTATCCATTCCAGCAATATCTAAAGTAGCAAAAGATCAGGGGTATGCCATCATCAAAAAACCCACAAACAATAAACGCTAAGAAAAGGTGTGGAGAAAAAGGAACCCTTTTACACCATTGGTGGGAATGTAAATTGATACAGCCACTATGGAGAATTGTATGGAGAGTCCTTAAAAAACTGGGAATAAAACCATCATATGACCCAGCAATCCCACCACTAGGCGTATACCCTGAGGAAACCAAAACTGAAAGACACATGTACTCCAGTGCTCGTTGCAGCTCTATTTACAATAGTTAGAACATGGAAGCGACCTAGACGTCCATTGACAGATGAATGGATAAAGAAGCTGTGGTACAGATATACAATGGAATATTACTCAGCCATAAAAAGGGATGCATTTGCATCAGTCCTAATGAGGTGGGTGAACCTAGAGCTAATTATAAAGAGTGAAGTAAGTCAGAAAGAGAAAAGATTGTATATTAATGCCTATAAATGGAATCTAGAGAGATGGCACTGATGAGCCTATATGCAGAGCAGCAATGGAGACACAAACAGACGTATGGACACAGCTGTGGAGTCAGGAAGGAGAGGGTGGGATGCATGGAGAGTAACATGGAAACATATCCAACCATATGTCAAACAGATAGCCAAGAGGCATGTGCTGTATGACTCAGGGGATTCAAACCAGGGCTCTGTAACAACCCAGAGGTGTGGAATGGGGACGGAGGCGGGAGGGATGTTCAAGTGGGAGGGGACATGGGTAAACCTATAGCGGATTCATGACGATGTTTGGTAGAAACCAACACAATCCAGTAAAGCAATTACCCTTCAATTAAAAACAAATCAATTAAAAAAAAATCAGGGATAGTTTACATGCTCCCCTGTTGAAGAAGGGGTGAGTAAAGATGTACATTCACATGTTAGGATTCCATAAGCAAAAGAATATTAAGAGGACTGAAAGAGATTCAAATGTGGGGATGATCCTGAGTATATTTGACACCTGATTCAATATGGACCCTGGCCAAGAAAAATGGAAGCCCTATTTGTGAGTTCATAGATGACAACACAGAGAGATCGCAAAAGCATAACATGGAATGAATAAAGAATGAGGTATAAGTGGATAAGTATGTTAGGATTCTATTTATTAAAATCAAATGAAGTTAGACTATACCCAGGGAGTCATACAGATGAGTGTAGAAGAATTAAAAATAGCGTGGAAAGTTGCACATCAAATTCAGTGATCAAAGTCAAGCTAAAACACATGGTCGCACAGTAATCCACAACTGCAAGCTGCAACAACTTCTTTTAAAATAAACATTTTGTTTTGGAATAATTTTATATTTACAGGAAACTTGCAAAGGAAGAAATACCAAGAGTTCCATATATGCTTCACCGAATTTCCCTTAAAGGTAACGTCTTCAGTTCTTTCTTGAAATATCAAATAGAAGAAGAAAAGTATCTTAACCAACTTTGGAGAATCACACCATCACCCAGGGAGTTCCTGCAATGGTGAGCTGGGTTAAGATACCTGGTCCTGGTTCCAACCCCCTCAACATTTGATGTGTAATTGTGGACTCACTGTCTCCCATCTTTGGACCTCAGGCTATCTTTCACATCTGAATGGTGGAGTAGGTCATGGCCTTTCAAGGTGTCACCTACAGATTCCTAGCGTTGCTTGGAGGTGTCAGTCTGGGCATCACGATGGTGGAAGGTGTGTTTAGCCTCTGCTCCACTGTTTCAACCAGAGCATCTTCACCCATCTGTTTTATATATCAAGATGCCTTGTATTGTTTCATTTGAGAGCCTCATTGCTTTAAAACACAGAAAAGTACTGAAACGTGTTCGCTGCCAAAGTTCCCCTCACCCTTCCCCAAGGTGTCAGTGGGTCCTGGGAATACAGTATTAGTTTCCTGAATGTCACAGGTATCTTATAAGGAGAGTAAAGGTGCCAAGAATCAATCCTCTCATTGGCCAGGAATTAGATGATAACTTCAGCTATTCAAATCCCTAGAAGCCTAATACCGAGGAGGCTGTGGGCAGAACACAGCCAATTTGATGGGCTGGCAGACTTTTCCAAGTTTATTTATTTTTCTCAAAAACAACGGAGACTGAGCTCAGGCAGATCCGCCAGGGGATTGGGTTACATTTTACAACAGTGCGAGGCATCACACAAACCATCCATGGCATTTGAAATCCAGGCCAGCGATTCGACATGTACCCTTCTGGAATTCTTTCCCCTTGTGTTCTCAGCGGCCTGTCCCCCAGCAGAGCGTGGGGGAGCGCATCTCTGGAGTGCTGAGCCCGGGGCTTATCTCCGCATCTGCAGCACGCTGGGCCAGAGAAGTCTCCGACAGGAACAGAGCCCTCTTACTGCTTAAACACAATTTCCTCTTATCTCATCAACCCTATCAGCACCAGACAGGGCTTAGAGGGATGTGGTGCTGTTATTTTATTCTCCTGGTTTCCCATTCAGTGCTGTGTTTGTTTCGGGCTGGCTGTGATCCTGACCATGGACAGTCAAAGCAGATCAGAGAGGAGCAAACAAATGTAGCTGAACCTTTGCCCGAAGCCCAGCCGATGTTAAAATCATCTCTGATCCTGGGGACGTGGGGGAAGGTTACAGAGGAAGCGGCGGCGGGGCTCATTCAGCAGCCATGGATGGAAGGCGGATGGCACACCGGGCTCTCTCTGAGAGGAGAATAGCCTTGCCCTTGGGCAAATGGAGGGGCACATATCTAAGTGTGATCCCCAAGATACCTGATTCTCTGCAGGCGCTCTGCTTTCATCCACCCATGTTTTGTACCTTCTAAAAAGGCAAATCCAATTCCACAAAGCCTTACTGAGCAGTGTAGACTTTACTGGGCATGTCGTGGGGGAGCGAGCAGGGGGTGACACGGCTCCCCCGTGTGGGCTCATGCTCTCCCATCATTGCCCCAGCCTGCTCTTTACTCACCTCTCTCTCCAACCAGTGTCTTCAGCAACCTTCCCAACCTCTCTCACCCCCTCTCCCTTCCCAATCTCCACCTCTCTTCAATCTCAGGCAGAGTCATTCTGCTCTCCCTCCTGGTCTCCAGAAACAAATCCTTCAAATGATGCCAAGGATTCGAGCTTGCTGCCTTGGTCAAGAGATGACCAAGACCCAGTGATGGCAAGGAGGTGAACCCAGCAACCTTTTGACTCTCTCTGTCCCATTGGTATGAACGAACTCTCCTCCCTTCCTTTACATCACTCACTGGTTTGGGGGATACCTCACAGAGGCTCCAGAAGCACCAGGGTCTCCAGGCTCATCTAGAGAGAAGAGGAAAGGGTCTCCTCTAGTTGGCAGTGATCTTGCTGCATTGCTTACGGCCATGCTCATGGCAGCATTATTTGCAACAGCCAAGACGTGAGAACAACCTAAATGCCATCAACAGATAAATGGATAAACTAAATGCGGTGGGTACACACAACAGAACCGTATTAAACCTGAAAAAAGGAGGAAAGCCTGCCACATTCGACTACACAGAGGAAACTCAAGGCTATTCCAAGTGCACCTAGGTAGTCACTAAGAGACAGATCCCGCACGATTCCACTTACAGGAGGTATCTAACAGCTCAACCCACAGAACTGAAGAGTGGAATGGGAGCTGCCAGGGGCAGCAGGGAAAGGGACAAAGGGGTTGCTGTAAGTTCATAAATCAACGTATAAACCAACAATGAAGTCTCAGTTAAGCAAGTTGATTACAATTTTAGTAGATCTGCTGTGTAACACTATACTTATAATCAATAATGGGGCCTCCTAGGTAGCTCGGTGGTAAAGAATTTACCCGCAATGCAGGAGACTTGCAGGAGATGTGGGTCTGATCCCTGAGTCAGGAAGATCCCCTGGAGAAGGAAATGGCAACCCACTCCAGTATTCTTGCCTGGGAAAGTCCTATGGACACAGGAGCCCGGTGGGCTACAGTCCATGAGGTCACAAAGAGTCAGACACAATCAAGACTAAACCACAGCAACATAGTCAATATTATTGTATTGTGCCCATAAAAACCTAAGAGGGTAGATTTCTTTTTAAGTGTTCTCATCACAATAAACTGAAATAAAACATAATATTATTTTGAATGATTGACATTGATATTCACAGAATGAATAATTAGCAAATGGTTAAGTGACTGAATAAATAAGTGATTGAATGAATCAATCAATACATTAATAAATGACTGAATACAGTAAGAAATATATGATCCAGTGAAGTGGGGGAAGAGAAATTCTTATGATGAAGTCATGCAAAGAGCAGACGTGGCAAGCATCTTCACTTAAGTCTTTTCGGGGTAAGAGGAGGAATTACCCGGCATCTTCTTGATTGCTTCGCAGATGGGGGACTCTCTTCCATTCATAAACAGCCCAGCTTACTTTTGGGGAGATTCTTCCCAATAGCCAGAGGAAGATGTCTAGCTGTGCTTTCTTCTACTCTTTCCTCTAAGCAGCAACAGTCATAAGCTTCCACATTTTAGAGCTTTAGAATTAGCGGGACTTAAGTAGGTTATCAACTGGGAGCATTTCTTTTTCAGGGGTCGAGGGAGGGCAGGTGTCTTGCACAATACATCACAGCAAGGAAGTGGCAAACCTGATATGACAACAATGATTTTCTGGCTCCAGAACCGATGCCTGTCCTCTCCTGTGTTCTATACCCTCTGAAGCCTCCCTCCCTTACACAGAACCATCCCTGGTGAGATTTCTCCCCTTCCCCAAGGATTCATAGCAGCCATCCCGGTGTCCATGCCACTTGCTTCTGCAGGAAGCCCAGCTCTATGTCTCTGATGGAAGCTGGGAAACTCATTGCCTTTCAATCTCATCTTAGTGCAGGAACCAAGGGGGTAAACAACCCCCTTTCCCCTTGACCTTGAAGGGGAAAAGCTCATCTTTAGCACATTGCCTCAGACTCTCCGTCATCTTCTGAGATATCTGTGCTCACTTTAAACACAGAAACCAAGAGACAGGGACCGTGGGCCAGCTCTGTCGCCACTTATCAGCTGGACATCTCTCCCAGCCTGTCTCTCCATCTGTGAAGTGCAGTGGTGCCCGCAGCTTAAGAACACCCACAGAAACACCGTCCCCCAAGGTGTCATGGGCACAGTATCATTTAATCATCTCATTTATTCAGGGAGGCTGGAATCATCCCATTTTTCTGATGAGGAAAGGAGGCACGGAAGCTTTCAATGACTCTTTCAAGCTCACACATCCAATTATGTATAACAGCAGGATGCTGGACTCTGAGTCCACGTTCTATGGACTCAATCACATGGCAGCTCAGTTGCTGTTTTGATTAAAACCTCTGCTTCCTCTGATGGAGAAGTAGATACTGAGGACCACGCTCCTCATCTCCAGTCACTCCACGTCCTCTCCCTGCTCCGTGTGTGTGCATGCACTCTGTCTTGTCCTGCTCTTTGCAACCCTATGGACTGTAGCGTGCCAGACTCCTCTGTCCATGGGATTCTCTAGGCAAGAAAACTGGAGTGGGTTGTCCTTTCCTACTCCAGGGGATCATCCCAACCCAGGGATCAAACCTACGCCTCCTACACTGGTAGGCAGATTCATTACCACTGCTCCATCCCTGCTCCAGAGGCTCCCATAATTCGCTTTCACAATGGAGAATGCATCATATCGCCCTGCTAGTTCTCACCCCATCCGTGGCTGCCTCTGGACCACAGGACGGAAACTTCCCTAGACGCAGCTTACAAGGGCCTTGGGGAGCTGGTTCGGGCACATCCCCAGGTGCAGAGCCAGCTGCGCTCCATCCACGCAGGCGCACACGGATGCCCCCTTCCCACTGGACCACCCTTCCTCCCGCGTGCCGCAGACTCCACCATTGAGAGGCTTGTGCCCAGCTCCCTTCCCCTGCCCACCCCCACTTCCCTCCATGGCACTGGATGATGGCCCATTTCATGAAACACGACACATACTTCAAAGCCAGTCTCAAATATCCCCCCTCCTCTGAAAGCCTTTGCTCACCCCCCAGGCAGAATTAACTGCTCCCTCTTATTGTCCATATAGTTCTTTATATACGCCTCTGTTACAGCACTTGTCAGGCTGGATTGCAGCTGTTTAGGGCTCAGTCTTATCCCTTTAAACTCTGAAGGCTTCAAGGTGAGAACCATGTTTCATTTACCCTCAAATAAATCCCAGCAAATTGCCCAGCAGACAGGACACAAGAGGTGCCCAGTGAACACCAATAACACTAGCAGGCTACGTGGAGCGCCCGCTGTCTGCTGGTCCAGCAGCGAACGCAGAGCGCCTGCTGCCTGCTGGGCCAGGGGGTACGTGGAGTGCCCGCTGTCTGCTGGGCACTGCGTTCAGGACTCTATACGTATGAAAGCATGCAGTCTTCAATGATGGCTAGGTAAGACAGGTGCTATTATTATACTCATTTAATCTATAAGGAAATTGAAGCCCAGTAATTCACTGGTATGAACTTGGGCAAACTCTGGGCTAGCGAGGGACAGGGAAGCCTGGTGTGCTGCATTCCATGGGGTCGCAAAGAGTTGGACACGATGTAGCGACTGAACAAGAGCAAAGTTCACTGAAGGTCACACAACTAGTTAGTAGAACCAAAACTCAAATCCAGGCGCAAACTCAGCCCCGACTCTTAACTATAGATATAAGTTGAAGAGAGCTTGTCTACATATGGCTCAGGGCTGTTACAGATAAGGGACCTGGGGTTTTTTTCTGGTTGTTTCTCCTGGTCTGCTGAATGCTTCAGCAGACAAAAGCAGGCCCTTCCAGGCCTCTTCTGGGATGGGGCTGTGTGGTTCAAAGAGCCCCGGGCTGCCAGGCTCCAGGACCTGCCTCCTAGAACCAACTCAGTTGCTGACTTTCTCTGACATTCATCGTTCCTGCTTGTAGAAGGATGGAGTAAGATGGAACCCCAAAGGGCTTTTCTGTTCTGACATTCTGCCACCTTTTGATGTCCAGTTCCTTCCAGCAAAAGTATCGATTCTGCAGTGAAATACGACACTCCTGTAGGTCTAAGTTGGCTCAGGGATCCCATGTCTCTGATACCCTGAACCAAAAGCTAACTCCTATCACAGCCAGCATTTCTGTCTAAGGCAACTGGAGAAGTAGCCTAAAATTTTGCTGCAGTCATTCCAGCAACGTGTTTTCTGTTTTTTCTTTTCTTTTTGTGTGTGCTGCAAAAGAGCTAGAAGTTCTTCTCCCAGAGCTTTGAGATCATCGGATGTTTGAGTTGGGAAAGTCCTCAGAGATTTGATTCCAGCCATCATGCCTGACAGACAGGTGGAGGACAGAGCCCAGTGCGGGAGCAGAACAGTGCTGCAACGGTCCTCTGTGGCCCTAGGACCTGGGGACTTCATCCACACCAGGCGCTGCCAGCCCCAACACCCAGCACCCGCCTCCAAACCTCCTCCCTTGCAGAAGACTGCTTTCAATTAGAGGAGTTAACGATGTCTTGCTTTCAAAGGGTTTTTTAAATCCAGTTTATCTTCCACCCACACACGATGCACACAAAGGCGGGGACGGAGAGAGAGGAGGGGGAGTGGGCGTTCTGGCATTTTCCCACACAAGGGAGATACCAGGAGGTTTCTCCTGAACTTCACTTTTACAGATTCACATGCCCTTTTGTCAATCACAGGATGGAGGAAGTGCTCGTCAAACCTCGAGCCCATCTTCTCCAATTTCCTCTTTCAATCCAAAGGGACCTGGGAAAGGGCCTCACGGAAAAAGAGAGGAAAAGGAATGGGGAGGGGGAGGGGAGCATGCTGACAATAACAGCGCCTGTAAGTGCATAAGTTATGCACAACAAGCACGTGTGCACGCGCGCGCACACACACACACACACACACACGCACTCACACCCTCTCCCCGGGCAGTGGTTCAGAATATTTCTACTCAGGCCACATGTTAACCTCAGGTTTACAGGCCCCAAGCCAAGCCATTTCCCCAAGAACTGCAAGGCTGCAGAGGTGGGCAGGGGTCCTTACTCTGAAGACTGCAGGCTGTAAGGGGCCTTGGGAGACTGGACACAGAGTCGTCAACATGAAATAAAGCTGCCTCTATAAAGCTGGCTGTTCTTCGAGAACATGCTGCTCCCTCCTCAGAGCTCCTGTTGGGGAGGGACAGGGGACCGGCTCTTAAGCATGGCCCCCCAGGACTGACGCTGCCCCATGTATTACCTCCTCTGACCCTCACAGTAACCCTGAAGAATGACCGTTTTGCGTGTGTGTGTGTGTCCCTCCTGTAGAGATAAGGGCTCTGAGGTTTGCAAGGCACTGGCTGCTCCCCTGGGACGTAGAAGTCAAAGCCAAGTGGTCTGACTCAACGTCCGTTCTCTCCCCATCCTGTGGCTGGACGAGCCGAGGATGCTTCGTCACAGCCTTTGTGTAACACGCTGTGCTGTGGTTTCTCGCCCATCTGTCCCCACGCATGAGCTTCGAGGACACTGCCCATGCCCAATTGATCACTCCTTTTCATTGGTGTCCAGTGCAGGCCACTGGGCAGGGCTCCTTGAACGTGGCCTTTGTTGAGATGATGCGGCTTTTCCAAGGCTGCACATGCGGTTCAGAGCTGGCAACGTCTGACCCAGAAGCCCGGGTCTCTGGGGGCCTCAACCAGCACTGGGAGGTGATGATGACCGCTGGATGCAGGAAGACACCAGAGACCCAGCATCCGTTCAGGAGCACCAGTACGCCTGGCAGCCGCATCCGGCTACCACCCAGGCTCGCCCGGTGCTGACGTGCCGTGAACAAGCCGATGACGAAATGGTACTCACAGTCATCTCTCTCATTAGCGTAATGCACTCCAGAGCCTAGTTGATTCCACTGCTTCGCTTACTCCCTAAAACCACCCTGTGAGAACCTGAGACACCTCAAGGAAGCGCAATGGCCCTTGAGCCCAGCGGAGCACTCGAGGCCTACGTGTGGGGTCAGGACGGCCGTTCCCCCACCTCCTGCCCAGGACAGACATCCTCCGCTGCCTCCCTGACTGCAGACTCACCGTGGATGAGGACTGGCCCAGGAAGTGGGCCTATCCGCAGCCCCTGAACTTGGCTGTTTGCTCACTGAGGGCAAGCACGAGGCCTTACTTGCTGCCTCTTAATACCAAGCACAGGTGGTTTAGTCGCTGAGATGTATCCGACTCTTGTGACCCTGTAGACTGAAGCTTGCCAGGCTCCTCTGTCCGTGGGATTTTCCAGGCAAGGATCCTGGAGAGGGTGGCCATGCCTTTCTCGAGGGGATCATCCCGACTCAGGGGTTGAACCTGGGTCTCCTGCATTGTAGGCAGATTCTTTACCAACTGAGCTCCCAGGAGAAAGCCTAAAGTAAGCACTAAGCTAGTTGAATAAAGAATGAACTGACACCAGTCACAGGGATGTTATTGGTCCTTAATACGTATCAGGCGTCTAACATGAGCTCCGCATGCCTGGTCTCCGTGAAGGCGGCATGGAGACCAAGTGTTCCGACTCCGGCTCAGGGCCGCTTTCCCTGGCTGTGGAACGCTGTGGCCCTCTCCCGCCTGGGCCCTGTTCCCCACTCACTGCTCTGCCCCTCCTGATCACCCTCCTGTGCTCCTTCCTCCAAACTGACCCTCTGAGTATGACGCACAAAATATCTTAAAAGGTATCCATAACTGAGGTTAACATTACACGATACACACACACACACACACACACACTTTCAACCCCCTCATCCGACTTCCGTTAACATATTTTCAAGTTCCTCCTCCAAGCTCCATTTCACACACTTACTAGTGAAAGAGTCCACGTGGTCACAAAGAGTTGGACACGACTGAGCGACTAAACCACGACTACGACTAGTGAGAGAGAGACAGAGAGACAGAAAGGGGGGGAAGCCAGGCTTTCTTTCCGGATCATCAGAAACAGTGCTCACTAGCCTCCACCCCCGACCCTGGCCCTCAGAACAGCGTCCCCTTTGAAACCTGCCTTAAAAAGACTGAAAGGGGAGTGGGAAGGCTGGATTGCTTTTCTTTCAATTTCAGGATTTATTATTTGCCGTGGACAATCGAGCAAAGAAGCATTTCCTGTGTATAGGGCGGGTGCCTGGGGTGTAGAGTTACCTCCTCCGCTTGGCAGACCTCAGGGCCTCCCCACCCAGGAGACCTCGCAGATAAGGTAACCTGGCATCAGATGCCCTCCAGCCTTGGGGCTCAGCTCCAGGGTGGCTAGTACCTTGCTGCCCCCCAGAGTCTGTCTCTAACACATTAGGCACTTCACAAATCCTCCCGGCCCACCCCTCCCACATGTGTCTGGAATGCTATGGTTTGGGGCACAAGCCCCCGGTCAGATCAAATGGTCCTGGAAAAGACGCCTAGGCTCTCAAGGGGAAATGTGCAAAGACATCACTTAAAACACCACTGTCACACGGCATCCTGACATAGTCACAGGTGAGGAAACCACCTTTCTTAGAAAAGAAATGGTTCAGAATCACAGAACTGATCCTTGGGAACCACTCACTAAATGGCTTAATTTTACAGACAGACACTCAGGACTTCTAAGGGACAGAAATTGGATGCCCCAACCTTCTTCTAAGGGAAGTGTTTATGCAAGGGGCCTCAGAAGGTGTCCATGATCAATGGCAAAGACAAAACACACTTTCTTTGCCAACACCTAAACCAGCAACTATGTCCCAAGCACAGATCCTCTCCTTCCTGCGTAAGGCAGGAATTGCTATCCTCACCTGCTCTCCAGGTAGGGAGCCTGAGTTTCAAAGGGGACCAATGGCATCCTTAAGCTATACCCATCAGGACTGTGAAGTCTGGGTCTGATTCCCACCAATGGTTTTACAAGTCTGCTTCCTTTGATACAGATGAGGAAACTGGGACCCACCTAGGGTAAATGGTGATTTGCAGAAAAGCGACGATGACGGCAGTGATGGTGAGCACTCACCTGCTTTCACCGCCATCAACTCCACCCTTGTCTCACTGTGAAAGGGAGAGTCCTATTACACATTTTCAGGTGGGAAAACTGAGGCCAAGGGAGAGGAAGAAATAATCACCACGGCAGTGGGAATGCTAGTTAACAAAAGGACACAGGTCAGCCACTGACTTTGCACGACATGGGGGTTCTCACCACGCCGACCCTCGGGGTCAGCACCATCTCCCATCTCCCAGACAGCAGAGCCGGCCTCGGGCGCGCTCAGCACCAGAACCTACCCACCCGTTTCGAGGAGGCGCTGGGCAGGGGGCTCGGGCTCCTCCAGCTAGTAAATCCTCTAACAAGGGAGAGTGATTAGTGTCGGATGTGGCGGTCGGCTTTTGTGCAGCTGACAACTTGTCCCTTTAGAGGCCGGGCCGGGCTCATTTCATGGGGGCCCTCCGCAGGCCCGCTCCCGGCTCCGTAATTACGCCATTCACCAGTCACCCAGACCCGCCTCTGAACTCCTGACCCGGCACTGAAAGACTTGGGATCTCATTACTAATCTCTTAAGCCACCTAGTCCTCCAAAATACATCCATTTAAGTTGGAGGCCAAGGCTTCAGGGGTGGGAGCCAGAGAGAGGGAAAGTCCAGCAGAGGCCCTTCTCATAACATGGCCGTGGGCCTGCTCTGGGGCCTGGGGCTGGAGTCACAGGGCAGCTGGCCTGGCTGGCTGGCTTGGGGCAGGACAGGCCACCCCAAGGCTCGGGACTCAGCTCAGACACTATGCTTTGGGATGGGGAGGGCATCTGGACCCACCTGTTTGTAATTTCAGGGGTGCGGGTAGGGGATGAGGCCCGTGTTTGTTTTAATTATTATTGTTGTTGTTGAAAAGGGAGGGGAAAAAAATGAGCAGAAACTGCTAACATCTGGAGGCTGCTGTCCAGTTTCCGTAATCTCCTGAAGCCGAGGAGGGACACGGGATCCCCAGCCAGATGGTCCGTGGGTGACTTCATGGCACACGTGTCTCCTCCGGCAGTTAAGATGCTGACAGAGTTAGAAGAGTGGGACCTTCTTAAAATTCTTTAGGGGTGAGGGATGGGGGCTCGGGGGTGCTTCCAGAGATCTCAGTTTTCTTTGGGAACACTCAAATTTTGCTCTAGCCAAAGCTCACGTACTTCTTATATTTCTCTCTCATTCATTCACTCATGCACTCATTCAATATACACTGACATGACACTTATTACGAGTTAGGTTCTTTATCTCATGATGTCTAAAGAAAATGAATCCAGAGAAGGGGAAAAAAGGCCATAAAGATAAAATCCCTTCCCCGAAAGAGGTCCCAGACCCAAGTGGAGGGGGGGAGGGTAAATGGCGATGCCAGCAAGCACCCATCCCACAATGTGGTGGGCCCTTTGCTCAAGGTTTGTGCAGGCTGAGAGGAACTTGGAAAAAAGAAGTTTTCAGACAATCTGTGCCCAAGCGCCGGGCCTGAAATGATGAATCTTAGTATCATGAGGCTGGAGAGCAAGGGCTGGAGGAGAAAAACAGGGAGAGAAGGAGAAAAACTGGGCCACAGCTGAGCCATGACAAACCCAGTTTCCCAGATGATGTCGATAGCAGAAGCATGAAGGATAAAGGTCGAGATGTAGAATTTTGCTGCAAACACAATTCTGAGGACATTCGTATTCTCTTTAAAAATCACATTGCTAACTTTATGTGTTTCCAAATCTCTTTACAAAAAAAAAAAATTGTACTGAAAGCAATGAATGACATTTCATGAATTCTAGGTCAGAATATAAGCAGCCTAGACTCTGGAAGAGACCAAGATGATGCTGTTATCTTCAACTAGAATGTGTGCTCAAATCTGGATTGAACCCAGAGATACTGGCAGCGTGAGGTGAAAATTCGGAGGCATCACCAGCCTCCAATATGAATCCTGAAGCAATATGAATCCCACATGTATTTCAGAGTTTGCGGGCACCGTCAGTTTTAAAATAGGACTTTAAGAATGGAAACGCTTCCAGTTCAAGACCAGAATACCAGGGTACTGTCATTCTCGTAACAGGGCCAAGCAATACCGTCTGCTCTAAATCCAGTATCCCCAAATGCCTGTGTCAGAAAATCAGACACCAAAGACGGAGAACACAGATCCAGTGAGCTTTACTCTAAAATGCCCCGTCTACAGGCTCAGGGTGGAATTGGGAGACACGGCCAGCTGAGGAGCAAAGCACTGAAGGTGGAAATCTCCAGCACAGCTCAGAGCCACTCGGACTCACGCAGGCTGTCCGAGGAAACCTCCAGACTGCTCTTCGCCTATTGGGATCCCTGAGCTGTGCACGGGTTAATCAGGGAAATGGTGACCGTGTCCAAACTCGGTGCCCGGTCACTGAAACCCTTGGGTAAGCATAGTTGAGCAGTGGTTAATGGCAGTCTTGACCACACTGGCCTATTCAAGAAAGGTCAAGGGAGTGATTTTTCACTTAAGAACAGCTGTGCGTTGAAAGAACAAGACTTTCTCAAGTTCATAAAACTAGCAGTTTCCAGGTTCTCTTTGTGCTGTTTTCTCCCTGCCCCTCTTCGCCGTCTCCTCCTTTCCTAACAAAGATGCGTGTGCCCCAAGCTGTGACCAGGATGACGGACGAGTCCCACTGCCTGCAGGGAGCCCCACTCGGTGCCCAGGCCACTGCCTGCAGGGAGGCCCACCTGGTCCCCAGGCCACTGCCTGCAGGGAGCCCCACTCGGTGCCCAGGCCACTGCCTGCAGGGAGGCCCACCTGGTCCCCAGGCCACTGCCTGCAGGGAGGCCCACCTGGTCCCCAGGCCACGCACAGCACCTTGTCTTGGGTTCTGCCCTTCACCACAAACCTCAGGGTTTTCTGATATCCTCCAATCACCCTGGGAGAAAGCGCTGGAAAGCGCGGCGTGCGTGCCTCTCCTCTTTGCTTTTGAAGAGCAGCAGTCCTCTTGGCAGGGCTGCTCCAGTTTGATTTCTCCAAGGAAGAGGCTCTGAAGGATGTCATGCTCTGATGCACGCAAGGACCCAAGGACAGGGCTGGCATAGGCTTTTATCAGCGGCCTGCTGACCTTCTGGCTCAAAGAAGGGCTCACATTCTGAAGGATGAGATTGGCACCTCTCTCTGGCCGTCCTCTCCAGATTTCAGCAGGAGGGACAGTGACATGCAAATTGGGGGCTTTGCCCATCAAATGTCCAATGGCCGCTGCTGACACCCACGTCCACCACCCCAGCCGCAGAGCCCTCTGGGGACAGGGGCCATCTGCAGTGGCGCTCTCTCCCCCGGGCTTGGACGAGGCAGCACACATCTGCAGAAGACAGGGTGCTGAAGCAGCTGTTCTGAGACATGGTCCATGGGAACCATCCCAGCATGATCTGGGATCCACAACATGACCTTCTCAACAATCCTACACCTGCCGCTTGCCTGAACTTTCCATGAGCAGTGGAAGTCACACACATCCGAGAGGCGTGGGCCAGAACTCACTGACATCAGGACTGAATGCTCTGAGATGCCTCAGTTCCTCCACTGAGAAATCAAATGATGTGATCTACTTTGGAGGGCTGTCTCAGGGTTCAAAGATCCCTTGCATGTGCAAGAGCAGACACACAGCGCTGCAGGCCAGAAACACGCTTAAGATTCCCCTCCGCTGTCCCTTCCCACTTCTTTCCTCCTGGTTCTAGAAGAAGACAGTCCTGGGCATGAATTCCAGATTTCCCTGCCTCACCGTTAAGTGGTTGTAGAAACTTGGGTAAGTTATTAATACTTCACCTTTGTTAAGTCCCAGCTTAGTCCTTTGTAAACCAGTGAAAGTTAGTCCCTACTTCCCAAAGGGGCTGGCGGGTATAAATGTGGTAAAAACAGAGTAAAACTCTGGGTAGAGGTCCTGACATGGAGTAATCACGCAGAAAGCCAGACCTTTTACGTTGCTGTAACCACCAGCTATTGCTATTACTACTATGTCCTTGGTATTACTGCCATTTATTATTATTTTGTCATTCCTTTGCAGCTGTCCTCTCATTTTTATTATCAAGCAACCTTTGTGAGTCTCAGCTTAGTCCTCTGCAACCAGTGAAAGTTAGTCATTATCTCTTAGAGGGGGTGGCGGCTGTATATGTGTTGCAACACTGTGAAACTCGGCTTTTCAGGTAGCAAAGTCTGTCCTAGACCTGTCATGCCTCAAGGGGTAGGATGGAGCCCAGATACTTGGCAGTTCATGGGACACGTGGTATGGAAAGTCACAAAGGCAGATGCAAAGTACTGAAAAAAGGCCACTTATGCTAGGCCACGGATGATTCCAGAAGTGCTATGTGGTGTCAGAGAGTGAGGACTCTACATGGGCGGGATGGTCAAAAGAGGCCACGTGAAAGAGGAGCTGGTTGAAGCAGACCTTGAAAGATAGTTAAGCTTTAAATGAGAGGACGTCCCTGGTGGTCCAGTGGTTAAGAATCGCCTGCCCACGTGGGAGACACAGGTTCCACCCGGGCCCGGGAAGATCCAACATGCCCTGGAGCAGCTGTGCCGTGAAGCACAACTGCGAGCCACAGTTACTGAAGCCCATGTTCTAGGGCTGGGATTCTCTAAGTACCGAGCCTGCGCGTTGCAAGTACTGAAGCCCGCCCTCTCTAGGGCCCGTGTTCCATAACAAGAGAAGACACTGCAATGAGAAGCCTGAACACCACAGTGAGGAGCAGCCCCTGCTCACCTAGAGAAGGCCCGTGCAGAGCAATGAAGACCCAGCACAGTCAAGAATAAACGAATTTTTTTTTAAAGGTGGATGAATGAAGGATGGTGTTTCCATGTAGAATGGAAACTCCAAGGTCTGTCTGGAGATTGCAGATGGGTCCATTCTGTCTGGAAGGTTCTTGTCTAATAAACCTGTTAGACAACAGGCTGTGAGGAAAAGCTGAGGCAAACAGACCGTGGAAGGCCTTACCTGCTAAGACTCTGGGATTTTATATGCCGTGGGGAACATGGCGCATAAATATAAATAAATAGAGATCTTTCACAAGCGAGAGATCCCTGAGACCAATATTTATTGTGAACGATGGAAAAGGTACTACAAAAGGAAAAATCCCCCAATAAAGATACGTGCAGACTTAATGATTTAAGATGATGTATCACAAAAAGATAAGTATGTCATATTTCACTTTGGGAACAAAAGAAGGGTTATTTAAAAAAAAAAAATTCTTGGGAGAAGGGTGTCTACTGGAAAGCATGTGAGCTGTGGAACCTGAAAGCATTGGTCTCACTCCTGTTCCACCGTTTGGAGGAAGGGTTCTTTTGCTTCCCCGTCTGTGAAATGAGAACACAGTTCTTACTAGATTATAAGGATTTAATGCCATCACCAAAGTGAATCCATGTGACAGCAGTCATTACACGCCAAGCAATGGTCCACATGCTCTTTGTGTGCTGTTTTCTAGAACACTCGCAATCGCCAGTTCATCTCCCTGTTTTACAGATGAGGCGACTGAGGCAGAGAGAGACCAGGGTCGCCCTGGGTCTCACTACAGGTGGCCGCATGAGGACGTGCTAGACCAGAACAGCTCCAGCTGGGGGGCTCAGTGTCTGCCTGTGACTATTTGATTTTAAATTCATCACAAGTTCAGTTCCTTAGGGCCCTGAGCCACGTCTCCAGGGTTCAGTACGGTAGGTGGCGAGGGGCAGTGGTGCCAGGAGGGCAGTAGAGCCCTCCACTGTCACCAGAAGTCCCATCAGAGGACGGATCTGGAGGCCGGCTCTCTACACTGACCCAGTTCTACCTTCTCTGGCACATGAACTGACCACAGCTCCCCAGTGTGTGTCAGTTTCTCTCCTTCCTGCATGGCTCTGAATTACTTTTCTCTCTCCAGACCCCTTGCCCCAGGCAGCTGTGTTTGCAGACCTGGGCATCACCCTGGCAGTAGCCACAATTCCTGAGAGCAGTATCCTGCCAGCAGGCCAGATCTCTCCCAAACTCACATCTCTTTCCCAAGATGGAGACAAATGCAGGCTTCAGGCAAGCATTCCCTTCCACTAGCTGGACGTATGGGTCCAGTTTGGAAAAGGTCTCGGGGCGGGCAGGAGACCCCCAGGGAAGACTTTGCTGGACCACTCTGGCACAGAAGCTTGCCCCTCAGCATGGATGGGTACCTGTCACATGCCTCTCTGAGTCCATTTCTCCATGAAAAATGAACACGCTACAAATATATCCTGGCACATGGATCTGGCCAAAGAATTAGGTGAGTTTTAAAAAAATCTGTGTCTGGGGTGGTGAAGAAGGTAGAAAGCTCTTTTTGGTCTGGTTGTATAGATAACAGGCTTCCCAGGTGGCACGGGGGTGAAGAATCCTCCTGCCAGAGCAGGAGACACAAGAGACATACATTTGATCCCTGCTTTGGGAAGATCCCTGGAGAAGGAAATGGCAACCCACTAATCCACTCCAGTACTCTTGCCTGAGAAATTTCATGGACAGAGGAGCCTGTGGGCTACAGTCCATGCGGTCGCAGAGAGTCAGACACAACTGAGAGACAGAGCATGCAGCTTCCATAGACTGTCTAGGTTAATTTTAAAAAGTAAGGATGTTGGGGTGGAGAGCTGGGGGCAAGGGGGTTGCAAAACAAGCAAATGAATACACACACACCCCAGAAGCAAAACGCTATGCACAACCAACCTCCAGCTCTCCCAGACCCCCATCCTTCGGGCCTGGCTTGAGAAAGTTTACTTCCAGACTTGGAGAAACGAGCATGTGGTTTTGGGGGCAGAATCCAATGCCGCCGAAGCCGCGGGCTCAGCAAGCTCGACCGGCTGCCGCTTCCTAAGCGTATTACGGTCTCGGAGAGCGAACGCTGTTTACATATTTGACATGTTTCTTGGGTACAGGACATGAAACTAAATTATACAGCAAAGACGATGCTGGCTAAACACCGGTGCCTCCACTTAAAAGAACAATAATTTTAAAAAATAAAAAAAGAGAAAATGAAAGACAAGGATGGAGTTGGGTCTTGCGGGAGTCTGAGCAGACGGCAAGGAAGGAGGGAACGGGTCTGGTCCTGAAGGGATGAGGAGGGAGGGACGATGCGGAGAATACAGACAGCAAGATGGGAGAGGAGTGGGCTGAGAGCTGCAAGAAAGACAAAGGCCCAGGGATCTTGCAGGAGGGGCTGTGGTGTGAACTGGCCCGGCCGTGTCTGCTCTCCAGAGAGAGCCAGTGGAAGCCGCCCCAAACCACAAAGCCTGGCTTGTTGTTGGGCTGCAAGACAGGAGTTGACTGGCAAGCAGGAGCTTTCTCTGCTCCATGAAGCACCTTCCTGGTAACCCGTGCGTGTCTGCTGCACAGGCCAGCACACCCTTCCCTGTCAATGCACGTGTCTCTAAGAATAACTCCACGTGCCTGCATACCACAGTGGTTTGCCCAAGTTTTTCTTTCTTCTTAGAAGTACCTGTGTCAGGGTTCCCTGTCCTCCAAGGACACTACAGATGACTTGAGGGTAGTGGTTGAACACTTCATCTCAGCCTCAACTCCCTGCTGAAAAGGATGTTCTAGACATAGTGAAAGATTGAAGGCAGGAGGAGATGGGGACGGCAGAGGATGAGATGGTTGGATGGCATCACCGACTCCACGGACATGAGTTTGAGCAAGCTCCGGGGGTTGGTGACGGACAGGGAAGCCTAGTGTGCTGCAGTCCATGGGGTCGCAAAGAGCTGGACACGACTGAACTGAACTGAATGGAGACACAGTAGGTTCACAATAAGACTACAGTGGGTTTTGAATCCCAATATCAGAATTGCTTTCTAACAGATAGGGATTGAGGGGTTTAAGGAAGTTATTTCATCACAGCCGAATTTTAAGTGAAATAAGACCAAGAGATTCTCAAAGTCTCTCTCTGCTTAGATTTCTGTAGTCCTAAAGAGTGGTTCTTTAAAAATAACAACACAGAACTCAATATTTCCTCATTGGATCCCTCAGTTGCTAAAACTCCATGGACAGAAAGAAGCAAAGCTTTAAAAAGTTTTTACTTGCTAGCAGAAGGAAAACGACATCTGTGGATCCACGGTCTCATCCTTGACCAACACGTGCCACAGGAATGCTGCCACTCCTGTTTTATAGACCGGGTGGAGGCAAGGAGAACCGGCTTGCTTGGAGGGACAGAGTTGGTAACTGGTGACCCTAGAATCAGAAGCCAGGGTGAGCTGATCCTAAACCTCATTCTTTTTCTATAAAACTCTCATCACTCAAAGTTGGGAAGGCACAGTCATAGTGTCTAGCATTTATTGGTTTGAATAAAGCTTGAAACAGTGAATGTCTTAAGAAAGGAGCAAAGAAGAGGGGTGGAGGAGAGTCTGGTAGAGACCTTCGCTGGGGTCATGAAAAATTTGATAGATTTAAAGTCCGTCCCCTCCCCCCAGCCCACGTTTCCATATCAAGTTCAGGATGGTATAGCCACCAGGCAAGGGGGTCCTTTCTGATGCAGGAAGTGGCTTTTAGTCTTCTGGAGGGATTTTTCAGTGCCCCACAACAATAGGACAGACTGTAACAGACCATAGGACTAGCTGTTTTGTCTCCTTAGATGACTCACACATGTGCTCTTGAGAAATTATTCAGAAACCACCAGAAGAAAGCAGATCCCTTGGGTACTTGGGAAAACTGCTTGGAATCCTCTCTGACACTTTGGCGCATCCCCTTGGCCTCCCACTTCCCCCACCACCAGCGGATGCTGTCCCATTTCACCAGCGAGAAGAGCTGACACGCTGGTGAAGGGACACGTCTCAGCAGGGGCCTCAGTACTGGGTACTGAGCCCACAGTTGCCCCTTCCCAGCCCTTTGCCAATACGAGCATCAGCAGAGAATGGCTCATCCATGCAAAATGTCCACATGGGGCTGTTTCAATGCAATACCAGTAGCTGGTGCAAGAAGAGAAAGAAGTAGCAGAAAGCGTGGCACAGGCAAGAACGTCCACCTCCCGCACGCATGGAAGGCAGCTCTTCATTCTGAGATGGGAAGCAAAACTCTGAGTTTCATAAGGTGCTTCAAGCCCGTCTTTCAGGCGGTCCTCCTAGAGGTCAGTCCTCATCCTCAAATAAGCCATCTCACCTGTTGGCGCCCAGCTCAGAACCTCAGAGAAGCTCCTCATTGCACTTGGAATAAAGTGTAGGGACTTCCCTTGTCCAGTGGTTAAGACTTTACGTGCCCACGGCAGGGGGCCTGAGTTTAATCCCTGACCAGGGAGCTGCTCCTCCAGGCCACTAAGAGTTTGTGTGTACAACTGAAGATCCCGCATGTCCCAATAATGACCCAAGATCCTGGGTGCCACAACTGAGACCCCAAGCAGCCCATAAATCAATAGTGAAGTCTAAATTCCAAGCATCTGAAGGCGGGTCCCACATCACTTTCACAGCCCATCTCTCTTGACATCCCCTGGATCTCATTTTTTATTTCCCCCTGAATTTCTTATTGACCTTTTTTGGATGCCGTCTCCCTGTCTCTCTGACATGATCTTCCTTTCAACACCCCTCTACCACCCCAGAGTATCCTTCCAGTCACAGCTCAGCGATCACACCCAGAGGAAATATTCACCCACCCTCCCCTCGGCTCCTCGGTCCCAGCACGTCCTACCCTGCACCATGGGTGCCAGTGGAAAGATCTCTTGTCCTCAGAGAGCCCGGTGGATTTCTGCTCCCTTCCTCTGGACATAAGGACGCAGGAGACGCAAATGAATGGTTCCTGCATTCTGGGCCTGTGACTCGGTGGCACCAGGGAGCACGCTTCTCTTGCAATTCCCTTACCAGCATCTCAAGGCTTCTCAGGTAGAGCACACGCTTTCATGACAAACCTGCTAACGCAGCGAAGTTTCCCCTTCCACCTACAATTGTCCTGCTGGTGTTTTCCTTCATGTTCTTTCCCACAATCCACTAATAATTAGCCATGGAGCCAAAAGTCTACACTCAGGGTTCAGCAACTGGAAACATTTCCTGAGCTTCTCCCATACTTTCATAAATGTGTTTTAAGTGACTTTCTGGAAAGGGCAACACTTAACCTGAAAGAATGGCCGCCCCTAGGTAGAGATGTTGGTGGCATGGCAGAAACAGTGGGCCCATACCGGGGGCCCTGGAGAGGGGGTTCCCACTTTCCTCGAGGTATCTGAATCCACACTAGGCAAGAAAACACGCAGGCGGCAGGCTTCCTCGTCTGCTCTCCTGTGTCAGCCACGGAAGTGGGCGGGAGCTGACTTGTCCTGCACCCAGGCTCCTGTGACGAACCCCGCGACCTGAATCCTGGTTCTGCCGCGGTCTCTTAGAAGGGCGCGCCCCCTCAAACTAGTCAGTCCCTCGGCTCTCAGAGCCTTACTGTCCCAATCTGTCAGATGAGAGCGGCAGTTCCTACTTTTGCAGTAGCTTAAGTCGGATTCAAGGAATTTGATGCGGAGCCTAGCTGAACTTGGAAAATATTATTTTTATAATTTGTCCAGGACCTTCTGAAAGTGGGCAAAGGACTTTCCATCCCTACATGCTGGCTTTCATCCCTGCTGGCTGAGTAAGCTGATAGCAGTGCGGTTTCTTCCTCAGGGAAACTCCCTCTGAATCTCAGGCTCTTGGGTCTTGGCTGCTACTTCTAGCTGGACACACCCCTCCCATGGAATAGTGAGCACTGTGAGGGCTACGGAAGGACCAGCGCTTCTCTGGAGTTTTGCAAAGTGCCTGCTCCAGCCTTGAGTGTGCAGGAAACATTTGCTAATGCAACTGTGCTTATTCACCCAACCAAACGCTGACTGAGCTTCTGTGCTGTGTGGCTCACTGGAATGAGGGTGCAGAGAGGAGGCCTGACATGAACCCAAGACGGAATTAACACGCACTACCCGATACGTGGGAAACGAACAAAGCAACCACCATGACAAACAGTGCTAAACTTTTTCTCTGCATTCATTCCCTTAATCCCCACCAAACAGATGCCACCATTCTCTCCAGAAGAGAAAACTGATGTTACTGGAGGAATAACTGGCTCAAAATTCCCAAATAAAAAGAAAAGCTATGAGGGCAAGGCCACCTCTGCACGACTTCCACTTGACCCCACGGATGTCTGTATTTTCTACCTGCTTACAGTCCTCAGGGCAGGATCCTTTCATTTGTCCATTTAGTTAAATGCATAAGTCAACACATCCATCAAGACAAATTATGATTTGTATTTTAATAGAGGCACACCATGTTCTGGATATGCCAAGGAACAGGTAATTGCGATTCTCAGTGAGGTGGCAAAGGATCGATATGTCTAATCATGGGTCAGTGGATGCAAAGCCAGAATCAGT
Organism: Aepyceros melampus; assembly: GCA_006408695.1. Classification (NCBI taxonomy): domain Eukaryota; kingdom Metazoa; phylum Chordata; class Mammalia; order Artiodactyla; family Bovidae; genus Aepyceros; species Aepyceros melampus. The sequence continues at coordinate 649,908 of SJXQ01006667.1, read as the reverse complement.
CACAAAGGAAGGCGAGATGCCCAGGGCTTCCTGTGTGACCACCAGCTCAGCCTGAGTGCCTTGTGATGGCAGCTTCCTGCATCACAGGCACTCCATCTCATTGCGGATAGCGCTTGTTCTAAGCAAGGGTGTCTTTACTTTGGCTCTGAAACTACAGCCCTGGAAATGCTTAGTTTAAATGTTACCCTCAAAGGACCAACCAAATAAACTGGTTGTTGACTGCAGGTCCATAATCCCTGGGAGAGCACTGTGTGTTCCGATAGCCTTTGCATCTCCACCACCTCCTGTGCGGGAGGAGGAAGGGGACTGTTTGGACAGGAGGAACCTGGCTTGGGTAGAAATGCAGTGAGCGGCGGGGTGGGGGGAAGGATGAAGGAATCTCTGCAGCTCACTTTGGCAGCCTGTGGCGTAAAGCACCAGAGAAATGTGAGACCTGGAGACCAAATGAGAACAAGACGGGATCTTTGCAAACATTTCAACCAAGCTGTGCTGAGTTTCCCAGAAGAGAGATAACTCTGTACTTTCCATTTGTTCCATTTCTGTTCTGTCTCAGGGACCTCTTGAATTCCAGCAGGGCTGGGAAGGTGCACAGCCAAAACATCCGAAGAATGTCTCTTATTATAGGATGTTCAGCCCGATGAGCAGAGCCAGGGAGGTTTGATGCTTCTGATAACATTTGTATATAAGACTCGATGTTCAGGTGGAAGAGCTTCAGTTCAGTTCAGCTCAGTCGCTCAGTCATGTCCGACTCTTTGCGACCCCATGAATCGCAGCACGCCAGGCCTCCCTGTCCATCACCAACTCCTGGAGTTCACTCAGACTTACGTCCATCGAGTCAGTGATGCCATCCAGCCATCTCATCCTCTGTCATCCCCTTCTCCTCCTGCCCCCAGTCCCTCCCAGCATCAGTGCTAACCAAATTTGGGCATCGTGTTTGAGGGGGATGGACAAGCAAGACCGGGGACTTTGAGAAGTGGAGAGTTCACGCAAAAATGGAAATGAAAACTTTAATCATTTTCTAGACTCATCTAGCACAGAGGCGGGGTGGGGTCTCTGCAGTAGCTACAGTGACAGCCTGCCTGCTGACTCTGACAGGGCTATGCCTCTCGGGAGCACCCTCTCATTATGGTCTTACACATTCATAAGGTCGAGGTTGGGTCTCCTTATTCTTTGGTTTCTTCCATGGGCTCCAGCACAGAGCCAGGAACATAACTCCAATAACCACCTGCATTTATCTTTTTGCAGCATCATGGGAAATACAGAGACTAGGACCATACTGACTTATAAAGAAGAAACGGACGTGACTGTGGTCATTTCATCACTCTCCAAGTGGATAGAGTGTCCCAGTGAACACCAGGGTACCAGCAACAGGGACGCCTAGATAGAGTGGGAGCAGCCTAAACTCAAGCTGTGAGCAGTGCCTGGGAGATTTTTGCTGTTGCTGTTCATCAGCTAAGTTGTGTCTGACTGTTTGTGACCCCATGGACTGCAGCACACCAGGCTTCCCTGTCCTTCACAACCTCCTGGAGTTTGCTGAAACTCATGTCCATTGAGGTGGTGATTCCATCCAACCATCTCATCCTCCGTCGCCCCCTTCTCCTCCTGCCCTCAGTCTTTCCCAGCATCAGGGTCTTTTCCAATGAGTCGGCTCTTCGCATCAGGCGGCCAAAAAATTGGAGCTTCAGCTTCAGCATCAATCCTTCCAATGAATATTCAGGGTTGATTTCCTTCAGGATTGACTGGTTTGATCTCCTTGCAGTCCAAGAGACTCTCAAGAGTCTTCTCCAGCACCATGGTTTGAAAGCATCAATTCTTCAGTGTTCAGCCTCCCTGATGGTCCAACTCTCACACACGTACAAAACTACTGGAAAAACCATAGCGTTGACTAGACAGACCTTTGTCAGCAAAGTGGTTTCTCTGCTTTGTAATCTGCTAAGTTTGTCAGAGCTTTCCTTCCAAGGAGCATGAATCTTTTATTTCATGGCTGAAGTCACTGTCTGCAGTGATTTTTGGAGCCCAAGAAAATAAAATCGGTCACTGCTTCCACTTTACCCCTTCCATTTGTCATGAATTAATGAGGAGATCAGATGCTATGATCGTAAGCTTTTTGAATGTTTTCAGCCAGCTTTTTCCTTCTCCTCTTTCACCCTTGTCAACGGGCTCTTTAGTTCCTCCTCAAGCACCTCCTGGAGTGTGCACGGTATCACCAACACAAAGATCCATCCATCCATGGCTCTTTCCACCTGGTTCACAGCGTCGGAACCCGGCTACTCCCAGCTCCTGAACAAGACCACACATTCCCACACTCCCAGTGTCGCCTTCCAGGAGAACCTTTCCATCCTAAATTTCCCACTACGGGCTATGTGACCTTGGGGAAACCACTCCACGTCTCAGTTTCTCCAAGGTAAGTAGTAATTCTTCCCTTGAAGAATGGTGAGGGGATTGGTCATGAAGCACATATGAGGGCCCAGCTCCGTGGCGGGTGGACCTCGACAACCGCTGGTTCCCTCCCCACTCTCCTCCCTGTGCTTCGGGATGGCTGCCTCTGCAAGGCCTGGGCTCCTGCATCTGCAAGGCCTGTTCCTGGAGGATGCTCGCATGTGCGTGCCTGTCTGTGTGTGTGTTTAAAGAGACAGAGACAGAGAGAGAGGAGGAGGAGAGTGGAGGAGGAATGTATAATTGGGTTAAGGGACGGGAAGGTGCTCACAGTGCATCTAAGAAGCCCACTGCTCCCTCTCTCAGGCCATCAGCCTCTTGCCTGGAGGCCCTGACAGGGTGAAAATTAACCACCAGCCTCCTCTAGTCACCGCGCAGCGTGATGACGGCCAGGGTTACACTTCCTCCTCTTCTCTGCTGTCAGAAGGGAGCCGTGTCTACACTCCAGGAAGAGGCTTGACTCAGTCATGCAGGCTGTGCGTGTAGTGTCTGTGTGTGTCCACATGTTGGCCCATGCATAATGGGGGTGGCGTGGGAATGCCTTCCAGGCACTCGCTTTGAGACAGGGAACTGGGGGGACGTTTGTTCTGCCAGCCCCCAGACCCCCTGTCCGGCCCTGCACCCAGGCGGCACACACCTCCCCACCCCTGACCCTGTATCCTCCAGTGAGCTGATCTCATTATGGCAAATTTAGTTACAGCTGAAGTCTCCTTGTAACAAAGATTATGTCCAAGCCCAGAGTAATGGAACCTAGTCGATTTCATTAAAATAAAATTGGTTACAATGAATAATTCAATAGGATGATTTTGTTTCCTCATCTCCTCTTTGTAGATCGAAGAGCGAGATTTATAATGATTTTTTTAAATTGGATTGTTGTTTAGGAAGAGATAATCACCCATGATTCCTGACAGCACACCCCCCCCCCCTCTTCCCAGACTGGAATAATTGCCTGGGCGAAGTCTCTTTTCAAATGCTAAGACTGGAAAATTCTTTCTCTCCTTTTCTCACATTAGTGGCAATAACCTTTGGTGGCTTTTAAGCACAGCTGTTACCTCAACACTTGGTCATGTGAGATTCTGAGTGTGTTAATAATACCCTTGTTCGAATGATTAAAACATTTCTAGAGACTGGATGGCAGTCCTGCATCTGGAACGCCTGGCTCTATCACTGGCCAGCCCTGCTGCTCCTAAAGCAGGAAAGGTAGCAATGTGTGTGTTTATCTACAATTAATTAAACACACATTGCTTGAACTCCTGGTCTTATCTACATCTGTGCTTGAAGATGGGGAACAAAGTAAATAAAACCTTAAAACTCTTTTTACAAAATTAGCAGCCTAAGGGGGAAGCCAGACGTGGAAACAGGTAATTAGAGTTCAGAGCCTGGTGTCACCCAAAATGAACCCGGCAAGTACAGAGGCGGCGTGGGGCAGAGTGAGTATAGGCAGGCATTCATTCATTCATGCGCCCGGCCAGCACTACCCACGACAAACATTAGGGAATCCCTCGCTTACATTTCTTTCCATCCTCCTCAGAAACAGAGACAAACGCGTACACAAAGAATCTGATGCAGGTGAACACAATCAGTTAAGTGAACAAATGATCAAATAAACACTATAGGTGAGGTTAGGTTCCTTCGTCCCTCTTCCAGTGATTCTCCCTGGGCCCCAGAAGAAGGTCCCATGTCTCTTTCATCTAGAAACCAGGCCCCTCCACCCTCGCCTCAGCCCTCCACCGACCATGAGTCAGAGAAGCAATGTTGGAGAGGAATGGGGAGAAATAATGGCTCTCCTGCAAGGCCAGGTGGGAGGCTGGCCTCTGAAACGGCCATGGGGCCGGGCGGTAGGAAGCGCGGGCGTGTCTCTGGGAACGGGAGTCTCGGAAGAAGGCAGGTGCACACTGAGCAGGATAATTGGAAAGGGGACTCTGGGGACAGCAGGGCCATCCCTAGAATCACAGAAGCTTTGGTGGCCCCAGTGCTCTCGCACTCTCTCGACTAAGCTGGCAGTCCCTTGGGGAAGAACCCTGGGACATAAATCGCGCATTCGGGAATGAGGAATGAGCCACAGCTTCTGAATGTTGGGAAGGTCCTTGGAGATGATTCAGTTCAACTACTCTCTAATTGAAAGATGCGGAAGATGGGGCCCGGAGGAGTGGGGAGGCTGGCCCAGAGCCACACAGAGCATCCACGATGGAGATGCCACATTAGGACAGCTGGAGGAGGACATGACTGGACACCTCCCCTGCCAAGAGTGAGACTCTCCCTGAGAAGGTGTTCTTATACCATTGAATGCCAGCGGTATATCCAAAATGGAGTGCTTTCCCCAAATATGACTTCCAGTAGGAGACACAGCACAGTCATTACCCCTACCATGCTAATGTTGCTTGCCCTTAAAAACTCCAAATCCAATTGCTGACAAACAAGTCTCATGAGACCTCAGACTGACCTTCGGCTATTGGCGGCAACATGGATGGACCTAGAGATTACCGTATGCTGTCCAGGTTGGTTAAAGCTTTCTAGGAGATCAAACCAGTCCCTCCTAAAGGAAACCAACCCTGAATATCCATTCGAAGGACTGATGCTGAAGCGCCAACACTTTGACCACCTGATGTGATGAGCTGACTCATTGGAAAAGACCCTGATGCTGGGAAAGACTGAGGGCAAAAGGAGAAGAGGGCAACAAAGGATGAGATGGTTGGATAGTATCACTGACTCAATGGATATGAATTCAAACAAACTGTGGGAGATAGTGAAAGTCAAGGAAGCCTGGAGTGCTGTAGTCCATGGGATTGCAAAGAGTCAGACACAGCTTAGCCATCGAGCCACAAGAGAGGTGTGGTCAGGTGGCCACGTCCAGTGACACTGCCTTTGTGATGGGCAGCCTCGAGGGGAGAGCAGCGATTTGGAACGCCTGCAGGAAATGTCATGCACGGCTGGGCGCTTACCTGGGACGCTGCTGGCTGGCCGATGATGACCCAGCCCGGGCACTGCTGGTCCTGGTGGGACACTGTAGCGTTGGATGCCCACTGGTCCAGGAACCCCTGGGGTGTGTAGACCCCGCAGTCCTTGATGCTGGTTTTTTGTTCAAACTCCTCGCATACCCCGTCACCATCATGGAAATAGCACCGGCTGGGTTCATCTGCGGGAGACAGACATAGAAGGGACAGAACAGATCAGGGTTTGTTCTTTGGCCCCGGCTGCCACCAGCAGTTATGGAATCAGATACACAGAATCATCAGCACGGTCAGGTCCACCACTGAAGGTCACCACTGACTGTTATTCAGGCCGTGAGTCACTGACGGTCACCAATGACTGTTATTTACAATGGAGATCTTGCCATAGGAGGCAACACTGGTCAATCTGGAGGACATTACACGAAGGAGAAACACCGTACGATTCCACTTATATGATGCATATAAAACAAACTCACAGAAGGAGAGAGTAGAATGGTGACTGCCAGGGCCTGGAAGGAGGGGGGTTGAGATTTCAAATCCACTGTTCAAATGGTATAAAGCTTTGTTACGCAAGATGAATAAGTTCTAGCAATCTGAGGTACAACACTGTGACGACAGATTAAAAAAAAGCTGTGTGTACACTTACAAATTTAAGAGGGTAGATCTTGTATTATGTGATTTTTACTACATAACACACACACACATTAACAAAGACTTCCACCTTCATACCTCTTGTGAGCCCCACAGTACCCTTCTGAGAAAGATATTATTTAAATTATTGGTTTAGTCTTCTAGATTGGGAAACTGAAAGCCTGCATGTCTTAAATGACTTGCCCAAGGTCATGAAATGTGTTCATGCCGGATCCTGATCTTAAACCTGGGCTTCCACTGTCCAAGTTCTAGGTACATCATCTGCCACCGCAGCACTTCGTAGTCTTAAACTGACTATTTTGACTATTAACTGTAAACAGGATTACAGTCTGACATAGAGTGAACTGTTATATGAGAGACTCTGGCTTCAGTCCCAGGTCTGTAACTAAATTGCTCTGTTCCTTTAGACAAATCTCTTTCCCTCTTCTGGGCTCAATCATCATTGAAGGGGGTGAAACTGCTGAAACTCCAGGAGCTCTTCCTGTCTAAGGTGCTATCTTCTAGATATTTGCTGGATATCTTAGGGATTTCAGTTAAAGGCCAAGTGAGTTCTCAAGTGCCTATGTAACTCGAATCATAGCCATGAGTTCTGCTTGGGACAGTTTAAAGCTGCAGCTGGCTGCAATGACTCTCACTGAGCTGCAAGAACAAAACTCAAGGGAAACAGAGTTAGCTAGATGCCTTCTTTTTAAAATTTTTTTTTTAACTTTTAATTTTTATTGGGCAATAGTCAATCCAGTGGAAAAGACCCTGATGCTGGGAAAGATTGAGGGCAGGAGGAGAAGGGGACGACAGAGGATGAGATGGTTGGATGACATCACTGACTCAATGGATGTGAGTTTGAGCAAACCCTGGGAGATAGTGAAGGACAGAGAAGTCTGGCATGCTGCAGTCCATAGGATCACAGAGTCAGACGTGACCTAACAACTGAACAGCAACACAGTCGATTAACAACGTTGTGACAGTTTCAGGTGAACAGCTATCATATACATATATAGCTGGATGCCTTCTGAGCAGGTAGGACCTACACAGTACATGCTTCTTGGTGTTTCAGTATAGAATAATCAAGGAGAAATCTGGAGGTAGCTGTCCAAAAGCATTCATCTTGCCAGGTACACTTTCCCAATTCCTCTAGGAAAGTTAAGTACTCCCTCCTGTGTGGGTTCCTATTTTACAAAGATCCCCATCATAATCAGCTTGCAATTAGCCTGAATCTGCCTGCAACACAGGACACCTGGGTTTGATCCCTGGGTTGGGAAGATCCCCTGCCAAAGGGAAAGGCTACCCACTCCAGTATTCTGGCCTGCAGAATTCCATAGACTTTATAGTCATGGGATCGCAAAAAGTTGGACATGACTGAGTGACTTTCACTTCACTTCACCGTCTTAATACTCATCCTGCTGTATTGCCATCACATTTTCATGTAGCTGCTCCTTCAAACAGTACACTTGGAGAGTGGGAGAGAATGTTGGTATAAACTCTGCCCAGGCAAGAGGCATCTCTCCTGAGAAAATCTAAATATCGCAGAGCTTATGGTCACCCTGAGAATGCCGCTTGATCTAGGACATTCTTCCCTGACTCACTCTAAAAGAATAGAGAGTGAAGCCTCATTTAAAACCAGGGTTTGGTTTCTGCCTCTCGTACTTGGGAGGGGTGTGTGTGTGTGTGTATTGCTAAGTTGTGTCCGACTCTTCCTTATTCCATAGACTGTGGCCTGCCAGTTTCCTCTGTCCATGGGATTTCTCAGGCAAGAATACTGGAATGGGCTGCCATTCCCTTCTCCAGGGGATCTTCCCAACCCAGGCATCAAACCCAGTTCTCCTGCACTGCAAGCAGATTCTTTGCTGTCTGAGCCACCAGGGAAACTCATATTAGGTATGTAACTTTGCACAATCAGCTTCACTTCTCACCCTCTGGCTTCCTATCTATAGTACAGAAACCAGCAAGGACAACCTCTCAAGATAGCCATACAACTTTAATAAGAAATGGATATAAACACACAGTGTATATCTTAAAATAATGGTCAAGAGAAAAAATACTCTTCTCGTAAGGGTTTAATTTATTCCTAAGTGGCTGAATTGAATCAGCTTGTAAAATCAGTACTCACTTGAAACACTCTCAAGAGGCATTCCCTCAAATGGAAAGAGCCTGGGTCAAGTAGAACTAAGGCTTGAATTTCTGTGATGCTGACTATCTGAAAAAAGGAATCATTGAATTCAGGGGCAGCAGAATTTTGAGCCCCTTCCAAGCTCCAAAATCCCTTGTTTATTTCTGCAAACAGTTTACATAGTGAAATACTATCAAAAGAGCCAGAATAAATCAATCCATTATAATTCAATTATTTAAGGATGATTTGAGCCAGCTGAGGACTCCAGTGACCAGTAGCATGCCTGGCAGTTCAAGTACAGAAGGAATACAGGCTCAGCACTTCTCAGTAGCTCCAACTTCTTGGTCAATGTGGCCAACTCACAAATAATAAAACTCACCCTGATCTGAGAGTAACAAGTCATCCATCCAGACTTTACTTCCAATAAAGGGAACTGCATAGGGCATAGGTTTTGGGCATCAGGGCATCAGGCAAAGCTAGGTTCAAGACTCTTGAGAGTCCCTTGACAGCAAGGACATCAAACTAGTCAATCCTGAAGGAAATCAACTCTGAATATTTATTGGAAGAATTGATACTGAAGCTCCAGTACTTTGGCCACCTGATGTCAAGAGCCTACTCACTGGAAAAGACCCTGATGCTAGGAAAGATTGAAGGCAAGAGCAAAAGGGGGTGACAGAGGATGAGATGGTTGGATGGCATCTTCAACTCAATAGACATGAGTCTGAGGAATCTCTGGGAGATAGTGAAGGACAGGGAAACCTGGCGTGCTGCAGTCCATGGGGTCACAAAGAGTTGGACATGACTTTGCGATTGAAAAACAACAAAGCTAGCTTCAAGTGCTAATTCTGCCATACACAAGTGTCACAGGGCTTAAATAACCTAACCTCTCTGAACTTCACTTCCCTCATTCAAAAAGAATGGATAATAATATCTATCCAGTGTTGCTGCAATGGTGTCATGTAATGAGGTGTACCATCCCAGACCCTTCCCCCATTTTACTGAATGGAAAACTGAAAACCACAGGAGCAAAGAGGCAAGGCATTTATTTGCCTCCAGACAAGAGAGCCGAGTTGGTGAAGGCCTAGAAGCAGGAGCCTGGACCTTCTGTATCAAGCAGAGAGCTCTTCCTCCGCACATCTTTATCTACAGGATCATGAAGGCACACCCCCCTGAGGGTAAGGTCGTGAGGTTGTCTGACTCTTGGTACCACCTCCCTTCTCCTCTAATACGAAGACAAATAGGGTGAGATTACGATGGTAAGATTGCACATGATCTGCTTTCTAGGGTACATTGATTTATTTCCTCAAAGAGACCGCAGAGTGGCAGGAATTGGAGCTAGAGGTGAGTTCGTATGAGGCTGCTTCCTTCCTGATTATGTGGAAGACCTCAATCTGTCTGTCTGCTTAGAGCTAGTGCATCCTGCAGGCTCTGGAGGAGAGGCAGAGGCAGACACAGGTAGAGCATGTGCACTTAGACAGGCAGTGGCTGCTAGCAGGAGGAGAGTAGATAGAGAGATAGGCAGAGGGAGTGTTAAAACAGAGGAAATGAGGCTAAAGCTGGGAGGAAGAGAGAGACGGAGAGATGGGGGAGATGGAGGGAGGGGGGAGGGAGAAAGGGACCTGTTTTCCCCCTCAAGATTCTGCTGACAAAGCTACTGAGAATCCCTTTTTTGAATAACATCCCTGCACTCTGCTATGCAGTTTTTCTTGCTACGAGCATCCCAGGGGCCCTTCAGCTGTGTCTGCCAGTCTTCATCTAGGGAATTCTCTCTCCCTCTCTACTCCCATGCCCCCAGTGCCGAAGAAAGCGGGGTGAGGAATGGAATACAAATATGTGTGGGCCAGGAAAAACAAAGGCAGCAACAAAACAATCAAACAAAACCGGCCTTCCTGCTTTCATGACCCCGATTTCCTCAGTGCTCCTTGAATACTTTCTGCGGGGAGCTGAGCAGGTTGCAGGGAAGAAGAGTTTGAAGTCAATACCAAGGTCAACTGATCGCCCCGCCCCTCTGTCTTCTCCAGTAGTAGCTACGTGGCATTGGTGATAATACATCCCATCGGGAGGGGCATTCTGAAAACAAATACTTGCTGAATGAATGAATGAATGAGGAAAATTCAGTACCCTCAATGCACACATTCTTGTCCCAATATAGTTGAGGCTCTGTACACTGTGAAGCATTTCTTTCGACTGGGTCTTGGGCTGAAGGGATGGGAGCAGTGACTTGCTTACAGTGGAATTCCAGTGGGCAGTCTGATTACTCCATCTCACCCCATCTTCCCGTGACACCAGGCAACTCTCCACTTCAGATTCCCTTCCTTTCATGCAGTGACAGACTTAGGAATCTGCTCTAGCCCGCTGGGAGACTTGATGTAGGTGGGAGATACAGCCAAGTCTGCCTTCCCTGGCTGTTTTCAATTGCCAGGGGTGAGGTCAGCTCCAGGAGCCCACAGATGGACGCTCTGTAAGTGGACAGACACAGCTGATGCTGCTTCTCACTGACTTAATTTTCAATTCCCATCAGTCTGGAGCATCAAGATGAACTCCCTTGCCTCTGCTCCCCTGAAGCATGTCTGAAGGACACAATTTGGGATAAGCAGGGACTGTCACACCTAATCGAAACCTTAACAAGCCAGGTCTCAGAGAAATGAGACAAATTTACTTTTAAGTATAAGCAAAGGCTGTTATCTGAACTATTATTAAAAGCTCTCATCCTTGAAGTCAGAAACCCTGGCTTCAAGCTCCTTATCTGTCCCTGATTCCTGGGTGAACATGGGCTTGGTATTTCAGCTTCCTGTGCCTCAGTTTCCCCATATGGAAAAGGAAAACAAGATTGCCTTTTAGATTGCCTCGACAACGTGCTGGGTATACTCAAACAGCATAATAGACGCCAATGGAAAGTGGTGCGAGTCTTAAAGGCACAGGGCTTATTCTTAACCATAATGCTACTGGGGTGAGGCAGGGGCTGGAGAAGCCTTCTTAATTAGAAACTTGGTATCCAGCCACTAAGTCGTGTCCTACTCTTTTCGATCCCATGACGGCAGCGCGCCCGGCTCCCCTGTCCTTCATCTCCCAGAGTTTGCTCAAATTTCTGAAAGGTCCACTTTTTATTTACACAGTCCTGGATCCTAGGGCATCTTCAGGAATAGAAATGATTCAAGAGAGTGCACGGGCTATTTTCAATTTAAATAGCCAGAAACAAAGTAAACTAAAACAAACACAAAAGGGTGGGGGAGGTAATAACCTAAGGAAAAAGAAAATAATTACTTAGACCAGAACTATTTCAGTCCAATTGGAGAACGTTAATGAACTTAGCTTGATTAGAAACTTTGGTACTCTGTTATACCAGTAGAATCCTTGAGATTCCCACGGAACTTACAGACTAGTGGTAAACACAAGTAAGCACTTAAAACATAAAACATGATTGAAAAATGGCCTATGATCAGGGGGACCGTGATGCTGATGATTCTGGAGCCGAAAGCAATTATTTCATTTTATGTTTGGGAAAACTGAGGCTCATAAAGTTGAAGTCATTTTCTGAAGGCTTCAGAAAAAGTTTCTGGGAGATACAAGACTAGAACATTAGTTCTTAAACCCATAATACAATTCCTTTTCTACTGCACCATGCCACCTTATTATATCAAGTTTTCAGTATATAATTATGGCATCCAAAGGGTATCTTTATCCAAGTTCACTACCATTTTTGAGAATCTCTGGTTTCTGTTTTCACAATAGCCCCTGGTACCGGCTTAGTAAGCCTGAAGCTATTGGGATTACTAACTCAACAGTCCAATAAGGGGAAAACAAAACAAAACCAAAAAAGCTACCTGCAGATGGAGAAATGAGAGTTACAAGCAATAGGAGACAGATGACAGATTTGACTTAGGTCTCAATGAAGACACAGGGATTTGAATGCACACCTTTTTTGGCGGCCTGCCTTCCAAATGATGGGTAGATTTACCTGTCTTTCTCAACTTCCCATCTCTGAAGATGGGTCAACTTTTGAGAAATTAGCATCTGTTTCTATTTCCAGCTGAGGGAACAGGATTGCCATCAGGATTTTCTCTGTCAGTCCAATGATGACTATTTTTTCAACTATTTTTTCAGAAAAAATATTATTTTCTTTTTTAAGTTCAGCTGTTTGTTTAGGGATGGGTCCAACCACAACAAGCTTCATGCCACATAACAGTTCATCCAAACAACAACAGAAAGAAACCAAAAAATGCACAATCTCTGTGTCCAAGTAATATCTTCTTGGAATGGAGGAAACTGGATGGAGTAATTAACCCCCAAAGGTTTATAAAGGGGAGGCTTGAGATGGTCTGGTAGCTATCCTGGCAAATGTTTCCTCTGGAACAGAAATATCTGGACTTTACATTGCCTATATTTTAAAGACTTCAAGTCAAACCCACATCGCTGACCTCCTTCATTCTATTCAAACCAAGGTTTTTCTTAACTTCCACCACCAGATCAGCCTGTTCGGAATACAAAAGTCAGGGTGGTGAAGGGCTTCTAAAGAACCATGAACCCGCTAACAAGCTTCAGATGCCGATTAGGTCTACTGAATCTGGGGAGCTTAAGTGGGTTTCTGGTTCCTTTCAGGGCTGGCCATCTCCCAAAGCAGGCCAGAAATCCCTTTCTGTGCTTCCCTGTGACAACCAGGCACCATTGAGCAAATCTAAAGTGCCAGGAAAAGAAGAGTGATCCTGGGTGGGGTCTCCAATGATCACTCCGCCTCCACAGTCACAGAGAACATCTTCCAAGGGACCACTCACCACTTACAACCCTCTCACCGTGGCTTCGGGTCCTCCTCACTTCAACACCTTCTCACAAAGCAGCCTATAGTGATTCATCTAGAATGTAAATCTGATCCAGTTTGAAATTCTCGATTGACTCCTGCAAAATCTGAGCCTCCCCACTAGTGCTCAAGTCCTTTTGTCATCCAGCTCCAACCTCCCCATCCAGTCTCATTTCCAACCACACCTCTACTCTAAAAGCATAGAGCTCCCCTCCAGAACTCACTCCTCAGAGTTGCCCACTCCCATCTTATCTCCTTAGCATGAAAGGCTAGTCCCTGCCTACGCGTCTTCCGTCAAGGCCTAATTCTAGCATCGTCAGCTCCATAAAGCCTCATCTGTCGCTCTTCTGCATCACTGCTGTCCAGCAAAAACTATTTCACTCTGTTCCTTGAGTTATGATTCTCTTTTTCCAAACCAGCAAAGCAGGATATTGCCTAGGCAAATTTTTAATTAAAAAAGTAAGCAACGTACATTTTAAATTAAAAAAAAAAAATAACCCCCCCCCCTTTGGTCACATTTCCTTTCCCATGATTCATAGTGAAATTGACTGAGGACTATCTAAGCTTGCATTTTCCACTTTCTCTCTGACAATTCACTCTTTAGTTCTCTCCCATCTAGCTTCCGAACTCACCTCCTTCACACACACAAACACACACACACACACACACACACACAGAAAACGGTCTAGTCAAGATCACCA
>SJXQ01006667.1:513646-635751 GCA_006408695.1 Aepyceros melampus | reverse complement strand
GTTCAGTTCAGTTCAGTCGCGCAGTCGTGTCCGACTCTTTGCGACCCCATGAATCGCAGCACGCCAGGCCTCCCTGTCCATCACCAACTCCCGGAGTTCACTCAGACTCACGTCCATTGAGTCTGTGATGCCATCCAGCCATCTCATCCTCGGTCGTCCCCTTCTCCTCCTGCCCCCAATCCCTCCCAGCATCAGGGTCTTTTCCAATGAGTCAACTCTTCGCATAAGGTGGCCAAAGTACTGGAGCTTCAGTTTTAGCATCATTCCTTCCAAAGAAATCCCAGGGTTGATCTCCTTCAGAATGGACTGGTTGGATCTCCTTGCAGTCCAAGGGACTCTCAAGAGTCTTCTCCAACACCACAGTTCAAAAGCATCAATTCTTCGGCGCTCAGCCTTCTTCACAGTCCAACTCTCACATCCATACATGACCACAGGAAAAACCATAGCCTTGACTAGACGGACCTTAGTCGGCAAAGTAATGTCTCTGCTTTTGAATATACCATCTAGGTTGGTCATAACTTTTCTTCCAAGGAGTAAGCGCCTTTTAATTCCATGGCTCACTGACTCAATGTTGCCAAAACCAACTACAATATCTGACAGTTTTGAAATGTGAAGAAGTCATCCATTCCTTCCTCCAGAAGCATTTCCCCCTGGATTCCATGACAACATGCATCCTAGCCTGCCTGTAGCTGTCAGACCTTCCCACACAGACTCATCTGCTACCTCTGCTTCCCTCTGCTAAATGGTGCCAGTTTTCAGGGCAAGGTCTTGGGCTCCCTTTTCCTGTCTACATTGTCTCATCTAGTCCCAATATTTAAATAAAAATTTAAAGGATTGATGCACCAATGATTCAAACATCTCTTTAGAAATGACCTCTGAGTCCCAGCCTCCTGCAATGACATCTCTACTTAAATACCTATTTAAAGTCATCAGTAAATCAACATGTCTAAAACACAAGTAATGGCTTCTTCCCAAATTTCTTTTTTCCCCATCTTAGTAAATGATAACATTGCCCGACAATGGCCAAACTAAAAATCTTCTGAGTCATCACTCCTGTTTTTCTTCCATCCACCCTCTAATACCACATACAGTTCATCAACACGTCCTGTAGATTCTTTCATCTCAGGATGTTCCCAAAAGATCCACTGCTGCCCAATCAGCAACACCCTTAATCCAAGCCACCACACTGTGGCATCACTTATTTATTTACCCAGCTTCTCTCCCGTGTCTGCTACCCAGTCTTCCCCGCTCCAGCACACAGCTAGAGGGCTCTTCCAACAACGTAAGGCACATCAGGCCACTCTCCACGAACACTTCAGGGGCTTTCCATGTCACACCGAACAAAATGCAAAGATGCCTCCCAGCAAGGCACCACTCCATCTAACCATTTTCCACTATTATCCTTCTTGTTACTACTTTCCACTATCAACCCCCTCAACCATCCATTCATCCATCCATTCCTCCATCCATTGAGATGTTCATCCATCTATCCATCCATATATCCAATCATTCAACAAGTATCTGTTCCTTAAATAAGCCAAACTTACTAGTGTTCAGAAAACTCAAACTTGCGATTTCCTTTACCTGGAATACTTTTTCCCACCGTGGCTTTTCCCAGGAGGGGAAGTTTCTTTTCATCACTTAGGGCTCAGTTCACACACTACTCCCTCAAATAACAACTTTGCCTTCTTACAGTAAGTTCACATCTTATTCCTCCATCCCCATTAGAATGTAGAACACAATCTTATTTCTTCACAGCATTAGTCACTATCTAAAAATAAAGTATATTTATTATTGTTCCCCTTCTTCTAGATGACATAAGTCTCTTGGAAGACTATCTCAACATGTGCCTCTTTCTGTAGCATCAAGAAAGCCACCTCCCCATATTATATAATTGGTATTTAAGGACAAATGAATGAATGAATGAATGAGTGTATATGTATCACTCTTGGATTGTGAGATATTTCTGGGCTGGTCCCAGTCACACTTCTTTTTGCACCTCTAATTCTTAGGACAATGCCAGTCTCGGAGCAGGTACTCAGTAAATTATGAAATAACAACGTTTTTTAGAGTTTCAGGATCTCTGTTACTGACTATAATGAAGAAGTCTCAAACCTGATTTGAATCTGTTCTGCAGATTATACTATAGAATGGTTTTTTTTAATGAAAATGTTAATTAGAATGATATCATATTATAAATCAAGCAATATTAAGGGGCAAAATCCAATTCTATCTAAATCATCCCATATTATTTTTTTCCCATGAGACTTCCTGCCTCACCATCTGTCCTATATATTGTTTTATTTTCTTTCTTGCCGGAATCTGCAAAGAAATGGAATATCTGGATAGAAAAGGTGGTGCCTACTAAGCTGAAATTTAATAAAGAGATTTGATGGGCTTATGAATTGGAACTTGAAGATACATTTACATCAGTTTGAATTTAGTATCGTTTTTTTAAATGGCCTAAAAAAGATTGTAATCAAAGATAGTGATCCTAATAAATGACAATACATCCCACAGAGAAGGCTGTTCAGAGCCCTGAATGATTTTCAGCTGAGTCTCTTTTGGGTCTCAATGCTATCTCATAAATGAAAGAAGGGGTAAAATTTAGCACTGCAGTGAATGACACAGCGGTCATGAAATAGGACAGACATTCTAAGCACAGACGGAAGAAGGGTGATACCCAGGACCTGAAGGTCTTTAAAAGTATGAACAGGAAATAACAAAATGAGATTTGTTTTGGATGATATAAGCTAATAATAAATGCAGAAAACCAATCTGAAGCATTCATATGCAGAGTCGGAAAAAAAAAAGGTAACGAAAAGAAAGATGATAAAAGATAGCAAAGTACAAACAAAAGAGACACAGATATAAAGAACAGACTTTTGGGCTCTGTGGCAGAAGGCGAGGGTGGGATGATTTGAGAGAATAGCAGTGAAACATGTATATTACCATATGTGAAATAGATCACCAGTCCAAGTTCGATGTGTGAAACAGGGCACTGAAAGCTGGTGCCCTGGGACAACCCAGAGGGATGGGACGGGGTGGGAGGAGGGAGGGGGATTCGGAATGGGGGCCACATGTACACCCATGGCTGATTCATGTCAGTGTATGGCAAAAACCACTACAACATTGTAAAGTAATTAGCCTCCAGTTAAAATAAGAAAGTTACTTTTTAAAAAATGAATACAATTAAAAACAGGGAGAGCAGTAAAAACAGCAACAAAAGATAGCAAAGTACAAATGAAGTGTCAGGGGTTTCAGTGTGATCTCATCAGTCCAAACAAAAGTAGGGGCCCAGGGGCAAAGAGGAGAGGAAGGGAGAGGGAGAGAGGAAGGCAAGGAAAAGAAGTTGGGCACTTCCCCAACTAGGTCACTCTAAAAACGTATTTTCTTCTTGATTTTTTTAACTTTCTTTTAATTATTAAATCCACTTTTCAGTCTGAAGATGGGGAAGTATGTTCAGCAAAACTAAACCTAAGAAGAGTGCAGAAGAACTCTCCAAAGAACGCGGAAGAAAATGTAGAACAAAAAGTAAGTATATGGAAGAGGAACCGGAAACCAAAATTTGAAGCTCAGCTTTGTCACCAGATTATTTGGTACAGAGCCACATACATCATCATTGTGGGTTCCATTCTTTTTGTTTATTAAAAAATGACAATATTACTTTTTCTACCCATTACAGAAAGTGGTTGTAATGATCAAATAGTGTTATGGAAAATACTCAAGCATGGTGGTGTTTCTACATTTTATTATCACAGGTACAATCTAGAACTCATCTCCCAAAACATTACATGGCTTTTCCAATTCATCATGTCAGTCTCTCCTCAACCATCACCTGCCTAATGAAGACTTCTCTAATCATGCTAACTTCACTCCAGTTTCTCTGCTCCGCTGGTCTATTTTATTTTTTACATAACACTGCATTGCTTCTTCAAAGTTTAGTAATGACCATTACATTCTCTCTAAAACAAAACGGCCACTCCATGAGAGCAGGAATTTCAGAATACAGAAGGCAATGATGAACTGTTGGCTGAATGAATGAATAAAGGTTTAACACTGCAAAAGTCCTTTGAAATTATCGGAGTCTACATGCTTTGTTTTGCAAATACAGCAACTGAGTTTCAGAAAGTTTAAGTAACTCTCCTTGAATGCTGCACAGTTCATTGTTACAGGCCAAGGGTTCTGATTGGCTAACTAAGGTTCATTATATAACTATTGGGAATATGCAATATCAAACAGAAATTGAACGGACTGTGAGAAATCCATGCATGTGACCCTAAAGCAAAACAATGCAAATAAAAGTTGGTAGGTACACACAGGCACATCTATTCTTCAATCCAGCAAAACAAGCAGCCCATCAGCCTTCTAAGGCATCCTCAAGATGCCAGAGAAGAGGGGCTTTTAGACAAGTCTAGGCTAACAGTAGCTGAGGGACTGAAGGCACCACGTGAAGCTAAGCCAGTCACCCTAGTCTGGCATAAATTGGGACTAGGGTGAAGACAGTGTGTTAGGTTCTTGGTAGGGTTCCAATGCAAGAAGCTGGAGTGTCAAAAATGGATCCCTTCCACCCTGAGCCCTGGCTGGTTTAGCCAGCCTTGAAGGCTGTCCTCTTGCCATATGATTGAGATAAGACCAAGAGGATGAGGCCTTTAAACCACAGCTTGCTTAATCTCCAGGTTAGGATACGTGCCACAGTGCTCTGACAAACAGAAGCCCAGTCAAGGGGCGGAACGGCACGTAGGCAAGTTTCCTTTATCTTACATGATGAGTGGGCCACTCATGTTATGTTACCTTGAATCTATATGTTTCATGTGTATCACTGCACTATATTTTGTTTTTCTAGAAACGTGTATATATAGTTTTGTCTCTTTCCTCTCAATAAGGAAAGAAGAGGGGGAAGAAGGAAGGAAAGATGGGAAGAAGAGATGGAGGGAGGAAGAAAAAAAGAAAAGGAGGGCCATTGGTCCTCAGTCTTAAGAGCTAACTTGGAATATTTGAAAATATCAATCAAAACCCCTGTTGTTTTTGATCAGAGATGACAGATAAGGGTCAGCATAACTATTTATACTCAAAATTTCAGAGTAGCAGTCACTTCCGTTTCTACCAAGTGGAGAAAGTGTTGGCCCAAACAAGAATGTGAGATTGCAGATTACCTTACTGACAAAAAGGCAGTAAGATTCCAGAACAGAGTGGGGGAAGAAGGAAGGAAAGATGGGAAGAAGAGATGGAGGGAGGAAGAAAAAAAGAAAAGGAGGGCCATTGGTCCTCAGTCTTAAGAGCTAACTTGGAATATTTGAAAATATCAATCAAAACCCCTGTTGTTTTTGATCAGAGATGACAGATAAGGGTCAGCATAACTATTTATACTCAAAATTTCAAAGAGTAGCAGTCACTTCCGTTTCTACCAAGTGGAGAAGGTGTTGGCCCAAACAAGAATGTGAGATTGCAGATTACCTTACTGACAAAAAGGCAGTAAGATTCCAGAACAGAGTGAGAGAAGCCCCCTCTGGTCCTAGAGATGGCTGGACAGACCAGTTCTGGACCACTGAACTGATGAACCGGGATACAGTCAGCGGATGGGGCCCAACGCAGGCGTCACCAGGAAGCAGTACTCACACAGGCAGGAAGATGCTTAATCTGAAGGAGAGGAGGCTCAGAGGGGACACAGCAGAAAACTCTTCCAACAAACTGCAGTTGGTTTGACAATAAAATTGGCTACCTCAGAAGGTACTGAGACAGAGGCTTGATAACAGCTGATGAGGCATAACCTGGTTCCAGTCTGCTGTGGCATTCTTTCTAGTGTACTGTAGTTT
Source organism: Aepyceros melampus (assembly GCA_006408695.1). Classification (NCBI taxonomy): domain Eukaryota; kingdom Metazoa; phylum Chordata; class Mammalia; order Artiodactyla; family Bovidae; genus Aepyceros; species Aepyceros melampus. The sequence goes on along the minus strand of SJXQ01006667.1, from coordinate 629,935 downwards.
CAGCTCTAGGCAGGCTGAGATCATGGCCATCTCCTAAATGGGCCAGATTCCCTTTGCTCTCCTCACCCCTTGCCGTGCAGAAGCCCACCGCCCCCCCTCAAATTCCTAACCCTGCTTTTTTGTTATTAGTCTCCATTCTCTATCCATATTTAACCAGACATTTCTCTGGGAAATCTCTCCAGCAATCCACTCAGGATTCCTCAACTTCTCTAATTAAAACAATAGCTACCATGCAGGAGGAGAAGACGGTGACAGAGGGTGAGATGATCGGATGGCATCCTTGACTCAATGGCCATGAGTTTCAGCAAACTCTGGGAGATAGTAAAGGACAGGGAAGCCTGGCATGCTGCACTCCATGGGGTCGCAAAGAGTCAGACAAAACTTAACAACAACAACCCACACAGATGTAAGCTCTTCTTTATAGAATGAATAAACTATAAGATCTTATAGCACAGAGAACTGTATTCACTATCCTATGGAAACCATAGGAAGAGAACATTAAAAAGAATGTATATCTATCTATAGGTGTGTGTATAACCAAATCATTTTGCTGTACAGTAGAAATTAATGCAACATTGTAAATCAACTACACTTCAGTAAAAACAAACAGAAAATGATAGTCACCATGAAATAAGCATATTTGCTAAGTGAATGACATACTTAAATGTTTTTAAATATGCAACGTCATTTAATCCTAGAAGAGCCCTATGTATTTGGTGCAATTATTATTCTCATTTAACAGACAAGGTTAAGGTCCGCCTAGTCAAGGCTATGGTTTTTCCTGTGGTCATGTATGGATGTGAGAGTTGGACTGTGAAGAAGGCTGAGCGCTGAAGAATTGATGCTTTTGAACTGTGGTGTTGGAGAAGACTCTTGAGAGTCCCTTGGACTGCAAGGAGATCCAACCAGTCCATTCTGAAGGAGATCAACCCTAGGATTTCTTTGGAAGGAATGATGCTAAAGCTGAAACTCCAGGACTTTGGCCACCTCATGCGAAGAGCTGACTCATTGGAAAAGACTTTGATGCTGGGAGGGATTGGGGGCAGGAGAAGGGGACCACAGAGGATGAGATGGCTGGATGGCATCACTGAGTCGATGGACGTGAGTCTGAGTGAACTCTAGGAGTTGGTGATGGACAGGGAGGCCTGGCGTGCTGCAATTCATGGGGTCACAAAGAGTCGGACACGACTGAGTGAATGAACTAACTAACTAACTAACAGACAAGGAAATTGAAAGGTTAAGGCATTACCTAAGGTTTTAAGGCTCAAACCCTGATTAGCGTGATTCCAAAATCCACACCCTCCCATCTGCCCCTGCTGCCCAGTTCCCGTCTTTTGTGTGGATGTGGGTGCTGAGGAGGAGCTAATGAGACAAGCTGATCTGATTCTCTCTGAGATGCCCTGCAATTCTGTGGTACTTGGGGGCTCAGGGGTCTCATGGAACTGCAGTCACATCCCTGCTCTCCACTAATTAGCTGGGTGTTGATGAGCAGCATGCTTCATCTTGGATTCCCAGTTTCTTCTTTGGCAGTTGGTGAAATAATGACTCTTCCCAGACGTTAGGAGGATAAAAATGAGAAGCTGTATAGAAAATGCATAGCATGCGCCTAGCATGCATAAAGATTCTGCAAGGTTCTGCAAAGGATCATGAGCCTCCCCTTCCCTAAAGGAAACAATCTGTCTCTGCTACTTTCTGCCAGTTAAACTGTACCAGCTCGGTAACTCATATTTTGGTTAAACCTTAAAAAAAATTTTTAAGGGGAATCTGAGTTTTTGTTGGCAAGGGATTGAACAGGCGTGGGCCCAGCCTCCAGGCCCACAGTCCATTAGGGAATTTACGAGGGGAGATGGGGGACCATCAACTCAAGTACTCCCTTCAGAGGCAGTACTTACAAAGCCATCAATTTCCTTAACAAAGACCATTGGCTTAAATGCCCCTTAAAGCAGTGTTATTTACACAGTTTCTCCACTTCCCTTTGAATTCTCTGCCTGGGGGGTGGAGGGGTGGCCTACCTGCCATCCTTTCCAGCTACTAGTTAATTAGGCTTCCTCCCAGAAAGGAAGCTAGTGGAAGCAGGGACTTGGTTTTGAAAAGCAGCTCAATTTGGGGGTTATCAGAGAGTTCACACGAGCTACTGGACTGCCCGCTGCTTCTGCTAATGTTCTAAAACGTGTGGACCTCATCAGAGTTATGACCACGATTGGCACTGTGAGATAGCAGAGGAGTGGCCATTCCAGCTGTCGCAGCTTTGCAGGGAAGGTATAATAAAACTCCAAGAACATTCTTGGCAAACGCTACTATCGTGCTTTCTAGCTCTGTGGCCGGTCAACCTTGCAAACCTGCCATTTTCATGGATGAAGAAACTGAAGTGGCCCCCACCCCTTTTTTTGTGGGAGAACTGGAATTTGAACCAAGCAACGCAGCTCTGGAGCCTGAGCACAGAACCTCCATCCTTAGCTCCTCAGACTGAGACGTCTGGCCTGAGATGATAGCTGGAAAGTGGAGAGGCTGTGAGTCCAACTGAGGTTTGTCTGACTCTAAAGACCAACAAAGCTCTACCCAGTTTGTTGCCTCAGGAATAAAAATGTCTCTTAAGAAATATATCCTCCCTTCACTCATCTCTCCTGTATTTACTGAGCTGCAAATTATGTGCCGGGTCCTGGACGGATTGCTGGGAAGTGAGATGAATGAACCCCGGGCTCAGCACTCCAGGAGCTCAGGGGCTGCAGAGAGAGGCAGGAAGTTATCGACTGCACCCTGTTTTGCTCAGAGGGGGCAAATGCTGTAGGATCACAGAGAAGAGACCCCCTAACCTGATCTTGCCCAGATCTGAGAGCTCCTCTTAGGAGGCAACATCTGGGCTAAGTCTCTGAGAAGAGAAATCAATCTGGGGTGAGGCAGACATTCCAGGAGGCCAGGGGCAGTGTGGCTGAGAGTAAGCGGGAGGAAGCGGAAAACAGGGTTGTAGGTGCAAAGCTAGGAGACGCTGCATGCCACAGTAAGAACTGAGACTCATCTCAAGGGCAATGCAGAGCCACTGATGCTTCTAAAAGGAGAGGGACAGAATGACATCTGCCTTTCAGGAAGCTTAGGCTTCCCAGGAAGCACTAGTGGTAAAGAACCCACCTGCCAGTGCAGGAGATGGAAGAGATGTGGGTTCAGTCCCTGGGTCGGGAAGACCCCCTGGAGGAGGGCAAGGCACCCCACTCCAGTGTTCTTGCCTGGAGAGTCCCATGGACAGAGGAGCCAGGTGGGCTATGGTCCATGGGGTCGCAAAGAGTTGGACGCGACTGAAGCAACTTGGCATGCGCGCACATACTCATTATACTGGAGGATAGATTGGAGCCAGCAAAGATGAGAGCAGGGGCCTAGCTGACCTCTGCTAGGGTGGCTCAGGCAGGAGTCTAAGTGTGGGGGCGGATCTGGAGACTCAGGTAGGGAGACAGAAGTAGGATTGATTTGGAAGGATAAGTGTTCAAAGTTAAATGGTCAGAATGGTGACTGGATGTGGGAAATAGGGAAGAGTGGAGACTGTTTCCCAAGCTTCTAGCTTCAGTAGCTGGTTGGCTAGTGGCACCAGCCATTGAGACTGAGAAAAACAGGAGCTGCAGCAGCTCTGGGGAGAACACGGCAAGCCTTGTGTTACTTGTGTTGAGTCTGAGTGCCTGCGAGGGATCGGATACAATCATTAGATAGACTAGTCCAGAGGTCAGGATAAAGGCCTCAGACTGCACACAGATTTGCAGTCTGGGTTTGAATGACGCAGTCAGGGAGAGAGTGTGCAGACTGGGAAATGAGTCCATTATGGAGCTTTGGAGAAAGAATATTTAAAAGGTAGGCATAACATGTCTATGCAGGGATGGGCAGAGAGGTTGAGGAAAACTGAGAGAAGGTAACATTTCAGAGGCCCTGGAAGTTAAGAAGTTCAACAAAGAACCCGGTAAGCTGAAGGATAAAAATGCTGGAGTTTGTTTGTTTCTTGAAACAGTATTCTTGCTCAGTCGTATCTGACTCTTGAGACCCCATGGACTGTAGCCCACCAGGCTCCTCTGTCCATGGGATTCTCCAGGCAAGAATACTGGAGTGGGTATCCATTCCCTTCTCCAGGGAACCTTCGCGACCCAGAGATCAAACCCAGGTCTCCTGCATTGCAGGCAGATTCTTTACTGTCTGAACCACCAGGGAACTCCCATGTTTGTTTTTTGGCTTCCCCCCAAAATCGTCCTTTGGCACAATGGTAAAGAATCTGCCTGCCAATGCAGGAGACACAGGAGGTGCAGGTGTGACCCCTGGGTCAGGAAGCTCCTGTGGCATAGGAAAGGACAACCCAACCAGTGTTCTTGCCTGGAGAATCCCACGGACAGAGAAGCCTGGTGGGCTACAGTCCATGGGGTCGCAGAAGAGCCAGATGTGATTGAGAGCTGAATGCACACAGGTTTGTTTGTTTCTTGAAACAGTATTCTTGCTCAGTCGTATCTGACTCTTGAGACCCCATGGACTGTAGCCCACCAGGCTCCTCTGTCCATGGGATTCTCCAGGCAAGAATACTGGAGTGGGTATCCATTCCCTTCTCCAGGGAACCTTCGCAACCCAGAGATCAAACCCAGGTCTCCTGCATTGCAGGCAGATTCTTTACTGTCTGAACCACCAGGGAACTCCCATGTTTGTTTTTTGGCTTCCCCCCAAAATCGTCCTTTGGCACAATGGTAAAGAATCTGCCTGCCAATGCAGGAGACACAGGAGGTGCAGGTGTGACCCCTGGGTCAGGAAGCTCCTGTGGCATAGGAAAGGACAACCCAACCAGTGTTCTTGCCTGGAGAATCCCACGGACAGAGAAGCCTGGTGGGCTACAGTCCATGGGGTCGCAGAAGAGCCAGATGTGATTGAGAGCTGAATGCACACAGGTCTGTTTAATTATGCTCTCCAAGAGAACCCCCTTCATTGCTCCGTTATAACTCTCAACTTTCTGGTTGATCTCTTCCAGGGACAGGGTGTTCTCTACTTGTGAGTAAGAACTAGGTTATTATCTATAATAGCCACGAGAATCAATATTTATTCATCATTTCTGAAGAACAGGGACTGCCCCAAGCCTAGCACAGCTGGCATTCTTGGTGCCTTAGCATGGACCTGACATGTAGGAAGTGCTGAACAAATGTGTATGAATAAATCCATGAAAATAAATAAATGCATGAAAGAACATATCACAGCTACCCTATGAAGTATGGAACCTCACCCCCCACACTCCACAGTTGGAAAAAGATGGTTGGGGACCAAGTCTGGAGAACAGGCAGCCCGTGTGTTGCTGGGTCAGGTCAACTGGCCTCTCTTCTCCCTCTCTCCATGTAGGAGTTCTCTTGGCAAAAGGGGCAAAGACTGATGGGAAATTCTGGGGGTTGAAGATGCTGGTGCAGCCATCTCTCATAAGCAATGAGGCTGAACTCGAGTTACAATGCATGGTTTTGGACTCCTGAACTGAGAAATCAGTTAAGATCCTGCCAATAGAGTTGGAAGTTTGGTTCAATCTTTTGGATCATTTGGGCTGGGCTTCCGATGAGTGTTGAAAGCCAAAATCATTCTGATTTCTCCTCAGGTCAAGTTGCCAAGGCCTTGAAGAGCATCCCACAGCAGGAGTCTCCTTTTAAAGCACTGTTCCTAGCTTGTCTTGCTTCTGCCCAGAAACCACTGTTTGACACAGAATCACACCTACCCACCTACGCATCCTGTGACTCCCTGGAGCAGCTTTCTATGGGACCTGTCTGTCCACAGGACCTCAGAAGAACCCTCCTTCTGGACCTTTAGAGCAGCAGAACCCCTGCATGTGGTTTCACTGAATCCATCTGCTCAGGAAGCCTTCACAGACTCACCAGCCCCCACCATTGGTCTCCCCACTCCTCCTGGGGTCTCCTCAAACCATCCCTGTACATCTTTAAGGACCACTGCCCTCTAGAGCGCTGCAATGAAGGACTCCTTCCCCAGATTGTCACTGCCATCTGCCTCCTGCCTAGCACAGAGCTTTGTATACAGCAGGTGCTTAAGATAGATAAATGTCAGTGTGAATCTCTCCTGTGGTCACATTTGTTTCCCATCATCTTTGCAGAACCCCTGAGGCTGCTGCCTTGAGGCCAGAGAAGGGAATCCTAGCACTTGTGAGGGGAGCTGCAGATAGCCAGTGTGGGATATTTTATCTCTCTGGCAAATTAAAATTAAAATCCAGTCCCTTAAAAATTATAATTTCAGATTTGCTTTATCTTAATTTCTCCCTGGTACTTAATCAGCAAAGAAAAAGTCGTGTTTAGTTTCTCCCTCTGTTGAGTCGCTAATGATCTGTAAACAAACACTCAAGACTGTGTCTTAAAGAGACCCTCAGAGCCTTGTGCGAAGTGAAATTCCTTTCGCACCTTGCTTTGTGTCCTCTCTCATTATCTCTTTGCTGGTAGGCTGTTCAGCTCTCGAGAGCACATGTTTTTATTAGATAATCTTAATGATCAAAAGGTAGCATAAATCAGCAGTTCAGCTCGAGGGTTAAGAGACAGACTTCCACGGCTGGAATCCCTTACTGGGGAGCCTTGACATCTCCATGTTTTTTCCTTATCTATCGGGTCAACACAATTAAGCACTGGAGTTAACAGAGGAAAGCATTACATGCATAACCAGTAGTTTTGACTGTTATGACTATTGTTTGAAATGAAGAGATGGAAGAGGGCTGGCAACACAGATAATCGATGTCAGCACTTCTACTGGTTTTGACGATCTGTTGTTTCAGAGGACACTGGCTCCTTGAGTTTCAGAGCTGGGCAAATCTTGGTTTAAACCTCAGCTCTGCCACTTAAAAATCACCTGCTTTAAAGAAACTTTTTCATCTCCCGGAGCCTCAGTTACTTCTTGTGTAAAATGGGAGTAACAGGCCCTGCCTTCCTGCAGCTTGGGAAGATCGAGAGGGGAGAGAGAAGAGCCGTGTGGGTGGCAGAACTGCTGGCCTGGGATGTGACACTCGTGAAAGCTTGTTTCCTCTTGTGCTGGTTTTCCCGTTCAATAAATATTTATGGAACAGAGGTCACTTTCTCAAAAGTCACTTAAACACTGGGGACTCTGCTCTGTCATCTGGAAAGCGGTGATGAGAATGTCTGGATGCCAGGGGTGCTGGGGGTTTGAAATGAGACAGCCATAGTAGGTTCTTATTAAAGGTCTACATGCCCCTTTCTCCAACCCGGGGAGGATCCAGGATGTTTTCTGAAGCTCTAGGTACTAAGATGGAGCTGAGCATCTCCAGCCACTCTTTTCTGCTTCCAAATATCACTTGACTCAGTGTATCAGCCAAAGTCTGGCTCTAGCTGGATGCTGGAAACACGGGGATGGGCAGGATGACTTCTTTCAAGGGTGAGGGAAACTGACATGGAAACAAAAATTCTGGGGAGTGAATAGAATTACAACTATGCTGCTACAGGCTGAGGGGCGACACGGAAGAGGTCATGCCCTCCCCTCTCTGTCTCTCATCTGCCTTGACCTCCCTGATTGGCTAATCTTCCATCCACCTATAGACTCGTCCTCTATGCCAGCAGCTGGTCAGCCACTTCTCCCCTGCAAGGCCAGACAGTAAATATTTTGACTTTGTGGGCCATACAGGGTCTCTGGGAACTACTCGACTGTCTCTGCGGTCACAGATCTCTAAACCAAGGGGCACAGTTATGTTTCAGTCAAACCTGATCTGCGTAAGAGACAGCACATGTGCTTTGACCACGCGCAGTAGTTTCCTGACCCCTGATCCAGGCAAGCATGCACATGCCTCCTGGGCCCCTGTGCAGGGCTTGTCCCTGTGTGTAGACTGCACACCAAGGACTTGCCTTCTCTTCTTTTCCTGCCAGGAATAGCAACCTCTCCGGGGTCCCCAGACCCTGCGGGGTACAACCTCTTCCCTCCCACCCCTCACCACTCTCCAGCCACGATGACTTTCTCCGACATCCTTGAAAGCTCTTTCCTGCCTTGAGGATTTGGCAGTCTGAACTTCTTGCAAGTCTTGCTCCATCACCCTGCTCCTCATTTCCCTACGTTACCCACCTTCTCCTCAACCTTCATGTCTCAGCTTCAAGGACCTGTCTCCAAGGGGCATTCTCCTGGCCCGTCACTTATCCACCCCTACACATTTCCACTCAGTGGCATTTCCAACAATTCCATTTCAATAATTGCCAGAGCTATTTCCTTCTCCTCCCTGGCCTTCCTTGTTCACGGACATCTCCCTTGCCACCAGCACAGTGTTCGGCACCGGCAGACATCAATAACTGGGTGAATGCATGACGTGACCCAGCAGCTGGTCTGCACCATGCTTGGCCTGGCTTATGTTAGTGCCCACAGCCACTCCATTCTGCAGACTATAGCAGGGGGGTTTCACACCGTCCTGACTGCCCATCCATCATTTTATTTTAAGCACATTACTTCTCTACTCGAAAAGAAGAAGAGGCTACAATTAGGCCTATAGCCCCCACTTGCTTAATATTTCAGTCTCCCCCAGGGCACACTCCCTTCAAGTGGAGATCACAGCTCATGAATATTAAATGTCTCTTCTGACTCACCTGGTCCCCAAGAAAGAGGAGAGAAAGCCAGGGACTAGGAAAGACTCCCGCCCCCAGGCCTGCCCCCTCTGCGGGCTCTCTCTGACCTGAGTCCTGACCACACAGACGCACAGCAAGGCACCTGCAGGGGCAGTCCGCGTTCTGCCCCTTTTAGTGCCACAGAGAAGCCCTTGTTCTTGGCTACCCAGATTCACCCGTCTTGGACGTGGACTGCGTTTCAAGCGCGCACATCAAAGTGTGGTCTTAATTCCTCGATTTCAGGAAAGTTCTGAGTCCTTTTGGAGCCTGACCCCTCCCTGGGAGTCACGAGGCCAACCTGGACCGAGGGCGAGAATCCCTCCCTTCAGGCATCTGAGGCCGTCCTGTTTCTTTTCATTTCTGACTGGCCTCTCTGTGGGGTAGGCCTCCCGGGCTTCTAAAGGAGGTGGTAAGCCGCAGTCTGAGGCTGGATGGCAGGCTTGATCCTAACCGGTGCTGACTCGAGGGTGTGTGAGCGCATCCATCAGACCTCCCGGCTGAGGACTTCAGATCTTGAGGCCGCCCTGTGAGGCAGCCTTCCGCCCCACCGCCTCCCTGCCCCTTGTCTTTGTCCCCTCAGCGACCCCCTCTGACCCTCTGGGTTAAAGGAATTCCTTTCTCCTCCCCAGGCCCTCATTTCTTTTAAAATGCACCGTTTAAAAACAAGGATGATCTGGGATTTAAATTCTGGAAGTCAGGGTTGGCAGAGTCCTGGAGCTCATCTAGAGCACTCCCACCACGTGACAGCTGGGGAGATGGGGATCAAGGGGCCTCTGTCACTTCTCCTGATGACAGGATGCAGCTAAGGACCATTTGTCCCAGAGATGGACCTATGGCCTTTGCATCCCTCACAACTGAGATGGCAAATGGGGGTGGGGGGAGATAGTGGACATGTCTACTAATTGCCATGCACGGTGCTAGACACTCTACAGACTCTCTTCCATCTTTCTCTAAACATGACTGTGTTACGATTATGCCCATTTTCCAGAACAGAAGATTGGGACTAGAGAGAGGATGGGAGATGCTCAAGATGACCCCCCAGAGTGAGACCTTTGAACTCAGGCTCCTTGGCCTGACATTGCCATGACAACGGACTGAAGTGTCAGACTCTTCCTAGGCTAAAACACAACGTGGCTATATTCAATGGAGGGTGAGCTATTATTATAAACAAAGATGCAGCCCTAACCACAGAATGGCCCCAAGTCAAGGGCCTGAGGCTTGTGCAGTGCACCGCTTATAGGGTGATGATAACTGAACACTTGTTTTCGTGACTCATGAAAAAGGCACAGGAACGATCTACGCATTCACTTTTGTTTTCTGCTGTGTCAGTGGCAACACAGCAGAAAGAGTGGAAAAGAGAGGCTCTCGACGGCCTTTGGTGGAGCTCATCTGGATGCTGGACGCAGTCTTTCAAAACGGGTGGACTAGAGTTAAAATCTCCCACTCTGACCCAGCTGGCTGTATGACTTCGAACAATTCACCGACACTCTCAGTGTTACAATCTCCTCATCGGCAAAATGGGTGTTCTCATTCTGAGGAAGCAGCGTTGTAGGAAGGGCAAATGAAATCATTTGACAAAAGGGCTCCTAGCACAGAAGTTGGTCCAATTGGGGTGCCTGATAAATGAAATAATTTCACAGTTAAGTGTGCAGACTTTGCTTAGGTACCGTGAATCCCATCTCTGTTTCTCCTAGCTATGTGAGCTTGGGCAAGTTATTTAATCTCTCCGAACCTCTACACAACTGGGATCAACATCACTTATATCAGCAGGTTCCTGGGAAGATGAACATGAGTTTCAAATTAATGATATCAATGACAACAATAGCAGCATTAGCAAGCACATACATATCACCTACTAGGTATCACTTATAAAATGTTTTATATACTTAACCTCATTTCATCTTAACAACTGTGAGAGGCAGGGATTATTACTAGCCCATTTCATTGATGAACAAACTGAGACACAGAGAAAATTTGTTTGGATCTTGCTTCTCACCCAAAATCCATGCCCATAAGCATGATACCCATCTAGCTAACAGATCACCACCATTATCTCAACCTCCATGACTACCACTAACACTTCTCTTTCCCTCTTTTAAAGACAGGTCTTCAAGTTAAAAGAAGTTTTATTTCAAGAAGGTATTTTGGTGACAGTCACTATGTTTTCCATGGAGGGAGGTCTGAAAAACTATGCATGACCAGGAGACATTTTATTTTTTTCTTATTTCAATTTTTTTTTTGTAAGGTGAGAGGTGGGTCATCTATTATGATTTCATGTTGTTAGAAAGAAAAATAATAATAAACACAGCTCCCAGCAGAGCCCATGCTTCCGCCTCTTCCCCTCCCCCTACCAGATGCTATTTTCTTTTTAGTCAGTGTTGTTCTAAACTCTCATCAGAATATCCACCAAGAAGACATAGCGATTCATCTTCTTGTTTTCCTTTCTCGCCTTGGCAGGGAGCAGGCCAGGGCAGCCTGACAGAGGGGCCACAAGGCGCGGTGACCCCCGCCCCTCCCAGGGACTGCTGGGGAAATGGATTGATCCCCCCCTTATCTGCTCACAGATAATTTAGTTATTGGCCCTGGCTCTAGGACAGGGCTGGGGATGCTGTGTCCTGAGCAGAGGCAAAGTGATGCTAATGGCAGGGGGTGGGGGAGAGGAAGGAGGAGGGGAGGCGGTGAGAAAGAGAGCCAGGCTGGGAATGCCTGTGTGTTTGTGTCTGCAAAAGGCAACGTGCAAGTCTTTGGCTTTGTTTGATTAGCTATATATCAGCATCAAGCAGGATTTGAAACCCCAAAACCGTTAAAGGATGTTTGACAAATTGAGGATGCCTCACTGTCAGACAGGGGAAAGGAGCCTTTTGACCCTCAGCACGCTCACTCTCATTTCACAAAGGGAGAAACTGACGCCCCCCAGGGGAGATCCCAAGCTGCAGCCCAGGCTCGCAAGTCTGAGCTGAGACCCCAGCTCTCCTGAAGAACCCGGGGCAGTAAATCAATGTGGCATGAAGAGCCTTCTACAGTCACAACCCCTACAATGGCTTAAACGCATCTCCGAAGGTAGCACCTTTCCAGCACCCGCTGGAGATATATGACGGAGCACAAGCCCTGCTGGGGATGCTTCCCATTTTGTCTGACTAATTTGACCATTACCTCCCCTCCTTCAGCTTTTATCAGCAGCCTGTCTGCAGTTTATGACTCAGTGCTTTAGACACAGAATTCCCAACTCTGCGAACAATGCCTCCAGCCAGAGCCGCTCAGGGTGGGGTGCAAAGAGTTATCAGTTTACTGATGATACCACATTTTTTTAACCAAAAACCTCAGGCCTGGGATATGTTATATGTGAAAAGGGGGAGAAAGGACAAGACAATTTCTGCATTGCCAGGTCACAGCCTCATTGCCTAAGAGGTCTTGTGGGTGGTGTTCCTATTAACAAGCAACTTATTATGTGTTGGGGATGAGGGCTCTGGGGGAGGGACAGTGGGAAAGGGAAGTCCCGGGCTGTTGCATAATAACACATTGGCACCTTGGGAATACTTCCGGATGTGTGGGCTTCTGTAGCGTGAATGAGAATGCCACCATAAATCTGCCACCCACCCTCACACTGCTGGTACCAGAGCCAGGGAAAACATCAGCCCGGCTCGATGATCGATGATCGGGGACAAGAAAACAAATAAGGAGGAAAGGAAGGGAGGAAGAAAGCATGGAAAGAAGGAAGGGAGGGAGGGAGTGAAGGGGTCATTCAGCTAGGGAGGCAGAGCTGCCACAGAGGGAAGGCAGAGAGGCTCTGTACTTAGTCTGGAGATAGAATCACAGTTCTTTGAGATGAGTGACCTTGGACAAGTGAAGGCAGAACTCTTCACAAAACCCCAAGGCCTACAGTCCACCAGGCTCCTCTGTCCGTGGGATTTTCCAGGCAAAAACACTGGAGCAGGTAGCCATTTCCCGCTCCAGGAGATCTTCCTGGCCCAGGGATCGAACCCGCGTCTCCTGCATGGGCAGGCGGATTCTTTACCACCACGCCACCTGGGAAGCCCCTTCAGACATCCTAGTAGGTCTCAGATCCCTCATTGGATGTAGCACACCTCCACAGACTCATCTTAAACAAAGGTGCATGACATAGGGCAGGCTACCTGGTGAGTATCCACACATGGTGGGTAGTGCGGATATTCACCCCCATCTCAATGCCCACTGAGGCCAGCACTGGGTAACGTGCATCAAACGCAGTAAACTTGCAGGAATGGGGCTGAACCTCACCGTGCCAGATGACAGTATTCAGTAGGGCTTCCAAGCGACCATCAGCAGAAACCAACTTCGGCTAAGTCAGGCAAAACCAGCAAACAAGCAAAATCTATTCAAAGAATATTGGATTCTCATGGAAGACTCCCTGGGAGGGCTGCAGAAGTGCTCTGAAGGCTGATTTTGAGTTCTTATGAAGACATCTCAGAGATGTGGCCACACAACTGCTGGGTGCTGTCAGTGGAACTTTGGAAACACACAGGTTGTGGCCACTCCCACCATCTTCATCAAAGTGGTCTGATTTGATGAATCAGAGTCCCTGTGTCTTCTGATTCATTCTTGGATTGATGCGTCTGAGTGCTGATCAGGGGAAAGGGTAGGTCACATGCCCACATTCAGCTACAAGGAGGACTGGGAGGCAGAGGTGCTGCCATTACTAACTTCTTTTCTTTCTTTTTTTAAAGTTTTTATTGACTGTGTTACTATATTGCTTCTGTTTCATGTCTTGGTTTTCCTGCCACTAGGCATATGGGATCTTAGCTTCTACACCAGGGACCGAACCCACACCCTCTGCACTGGAAGGCAGAGTCTTAACCACTGGACCACCAGGGAAGTCTCTGCATTACCAACTTCTGCAGTGGGGCTCTGCCTCACGCCTCACTATTATTACACCAAGGAGAGCTCTTTCCTAAATCTAGGAAAGGGATTCAAATAATGTGTCCACAAATATTGGTCAATATCTCTTGCAATGAAGTCCCAGGCCTGCTCCCATTTTCTGGATGAGAACACTGAAGCTCAGCCAAGGTCACATATCTAAGTCATGGGGTCAACCCAAGTCAAGTCTCCTTCAAGCCGTTCTCCTGGCTACCACCTTGACCACCGTCTTGACCTGTGTCATGATGAGAACAACCTCCACCCCAGCAACGCCTCCCACATTCCAGTCCCATTCCTCTGACTCATCTAAGCTGGATCTTTTGGGAGCCACAGATTCACTGTCTGTTTTTCCATTATTCTTAGAGGAAGATGTTTTTCCTCCTCAGAAGCCATGGAGTCTGTTCTTGGAATTAGTTCCTAGGCGCCGGGATCTCTGGACAGACTCCTTTCTTCCTGGAATGTCCTGTCCCTCAGAGTCCCTAGGATGGACTCCTACATGGTGAGGTGGGGGCACCTAACTGAGGTTCCTCCTCTAACACAGCCAGTCAACAGGCAGGGGCAACACAGAGCCTTCCCTGGACACCATCCACGCCACTGACAGTTCTGTATTCCATTCCATTAATTCATTAAGTGAACTGTTCCATAGCAGCATGTTCCTTGCTCACACTCTCAAAGGCCTACCAGACCAAGAGCTGTCTGGTAAAAAAATATTTTGCAAGAAGTTCACCACCGTGAGCCCGGGAGTCAGACTCTCCGGGTGAAAGTCCCAGCTCTACCACTCGACTGCATATCCTTAGTTCACCTCCTCAACGCCTCAGCTTCCTGGTTTGTAAACGCAGGGTACTGAACGAGTTGTTAGGAGAATGGCACTTTAGAAATGTGTCTGGCACATGATAGGTGCTCAATACATATCATCAGCAACAGCAGGACATTTAGGATCTCCTGGAGGATGATAGTATGTGAAGCAGGTCTAGGGCCTTCCCTGGTGGGACAGTGGCTAAGAATCCATCTGCCAAGGCAGGGGACACGGTTTCCCTTGGTCCAGGAAGGTTCCACATGCCAGGCAGTGACTAAGCCCATGAGCCACAACTCCTGAGTCCATGTGCTGCAGCCCCTGAAGCCCGCATGCCTAGAGCCTGCACCAGGAGAAGCCACAGCCGTGAGCAGCCTGTGCACCACAGCTAGAGAGCAGCCCCCAGGAGGCACCAACAGAAAAGGCCTGACACAGCAGCGAAGACAGCGCAACCAGACAAAGGCGAATACACAAATTCTCAAAAAATGACAACAGAAAGTAGATCTGGAGCTCCCAAGGCTCATCCTCTTGGTAACTTCCTCATCTTTACCCTTCCCCCTCTTAAGCATTTCAGTGAACACAGCTTGACAATCAGGATCTAGTCCAGTTACTCGGGCCAAAGTGTAGGTGGGGAAGCAATGCCTCTAGAGGTAAAGCAAGAGAGGACCAGACTCAGAGTCTGCCAGGCCCCACTACTGTAGGCATAAAATATAGTTATTTTTCTCTAAGAAATGGTGAACCATGCCATAATGTTCATCTCCCCTTTGCACTAGTCTCCAATAATATCAAAGACCCAAAATCTGTGGACCAACAAATGTCATCTGTAATGAGCCAGATGATAAATATTTTAGGCTCTTCAGCCCCTGGGGTCTCTGTTGCGACTACTCAGTTCTACTCAGCAAAAAAGCAGCCACAGATAATAAAAGATGGGTGCACTGTGTTCTAGGACTTCCCAGGGGGTGCAGTGGTAAAGAATCCATCTACCGATGCAGGAGAGGCAAGAGACATGGGCTCGATCCCTGGGTCTGGAAGATCCCCTGGAGGAGGGTATGGCAACCCACTCTGATATTCTTGTCTGGAGAACTCCATGGACAGAGGAGCCTGGCGGGCTACAGCCTATGAGGTCACAAAGAGTCGGGCCTGACTGAACGTCCATGAATGGTGCTGCATTCTGTATTAGTCGCTCAGTCGTGTCTGACTCTTGGAGACTCCAGGGACTGTAGGTTGCCAGGCTCCTCTGTCCATGGGATTCTCCACGTAAGAATACTGGAGTGGGTTGCCATTTCCTTCTCCAGGGGATCTACCCAACCCAAGGATCAAACTCAGGTCTCCCACATTGCAGGTGGACTCTTTATGGTCTGAGCCACCAGGGAGGCCCCTGGAACATTCTAGAAAACTCTATTTACAAACATAGGCAGTAGACCAGTTCCAGCTCATGGACTGTAACTTGCGACCTGTTCCGCAGACCATACCATCCTCACTTCACCACATTCTAACTCTGCCCAGAAGCCCTAGAGCCACATGCCACCTTAACGCTAGTACAAGGGGTGGGCATCGTCCAGCAGGAGCTGGGTGTGCTGCTGGGTGTGATGAGCATGATGTCCACGCTGAGAGATGGTTCAAGCAGAGCTCACGATTATGAGAAACAGTCACACACTTTGGAAACCACACAGCAGAAATGCAGGTAAGGCTTTTAGAAATCACCTAATACAATCCTTTCAATTTATGGGAGGTCAATCAGAAGTCCAGACTAGGGAGGTGACTGGGCCAGTTTCAACTAACATGTTCTCAACATAGCTGGGACGAGAGTGCCTGGTTTTCTGGCATTTAATCCAAGGCTCTTTCTACTATACCACTAGGTTCACATCAAGATTTTATTATGAATTACACTCAGATCAAGAGGGGAGGCTGGAAATCTGTGCTTCTCTGCCTGGAAACTCTGCTGTCCTTCCCCCCTCCGTATCTTCCTTTTCTTCCATCCACAGACAGGTGTGGGGCACCTCTACTGTGTTGCTCAGCCCTCACTTGGTGCCAAGGAGAAAGTAAGTGGTCAATACACGTGTTTGAGAATGGAACACACTGTAAATGATATGTGGTAAAGAGCTCACAGCATGCCACGAGAAGGGAGGTCTAAAAGCTGCTCTGTGATGTGCTGGGAACAGTAGAACCAGTGACGTTTTCTCCCCTTCAGTCCTCCAAGAAAACTGCCTTTCAGAGAGAAATCTTCCCACCAAGGGTTTCCTCCTTCCCTTAGATGGAGCACCTCTGTCTTCTGTACTTGCAAATGAATTGTGATTAGTTTTCACCTCCAGCCCAGGGGATTAGCCAGGGGACCTTTGATCTTCAGGTATCGATTTGCATCTTAAAGGAAGCATGATCTCATCTGGGCCAGCTCAAAATTCCATCCCTGCCCCCCAACCCCTGTCTGTTTACCAACCCCCCAGGATGACCAGGGGCCTCCCAAGTGGGGCTAAACAACAAGACCAGCCAGACTCCAAAAACAAGTTTCCCATCTGACTCCGTGAAGGTGGGAAAAGGACATTTGCTTTCTAAACATGGGCCGGTCTGCGATTCCTCTTCCTCAAGTCAGAGAGCCTGGATCCTGGCTGGAGGCTGTGGAGTAAAATGAACTGAGCTTGTGTGCAAGAATCACACAAGATCAGGTTCAAGTCCTGGTTCTGTCTTCAAGCCTAACCTGTGTGACTCTGGACACGTTTCACAAGCTCTCTGGCTTCTACATTTTTCTCATCTCAAATGTCAATGCAAATAATAACCATCCCAGACAGTTGGCATGAAGAAGAGCAATAAATGTTAAGATGAAGCTAGATCACAAGGGTTATCCATTACCACCGTCATCTATGAGAACATAAGCTCCAGGAGAGCAGAATACCTGCCCTCTGTCACATGTCTGTTTCCATGGCTGTATTCACTAGCGCCTAAAACAGAGTCTGGCTCCCAGGAGGCACTCAATACATAAGCGTGAAAGAAAGGAGTGAATCGTCATTTAGTTATAACCATTGCTGTTCTTGTAACTGACTAGGCACCCGGCACCGTCCACTTCTCCAGCGAGGCCCAGAGAAAGGGCAGACTTACCGATGCAATTGAAGGAGACTTCCTGCCGACAGAAGAGCGAGCAGCCATCCCCACTGATCTTATTCATGTCATCACACTCTTCACCGTGGCTTCTGCAGAAGGACATGGAGGGGAAATTTGTCACATCAGCTTCAGAAGCCCAACGGGACATGCAAAGCCCTCTGGGGGCTAGGAACTTTTTGTTTAGGTCTCAGACAAGTCCCTTCCCCTGGCTGAGTTTCTGTTTCTTCCAAACAACGTAGATTTGTGAAGTCCTTATGTTTGTCCTACTGTGTGTTTCTCATGACAAAGCAGAATTCCTGCTTCAGACTCATTTGCTCTGTCAAGCTAGTAAGTCAGAGGGGAGGAAGAAGAGAACGCATCAGTGAACCAGACTTTGCTACTATGTCCAGGAAATCACAATCCACTCTAAAATGATGGACTGAAGGGGATTTTGGGGTTTCTAAGGTATAAATGCTGTTCTTCCGCGGGCCCCGCTCTGGTCCTTCTGTCATAACCCCAGTGCACACGAAGGTAGTTTTTTCTCCTACACACATTCAGACTTGATCTTCCTCAGACCAGAGAACACCGCCTTCTCCGTTGGGTGTGTCATTTCACAGTGTCGAGAACTCTAAGGCCTGGGATCTATGCTGCTAGGAAATAAAAATGCCTCCTCCTACTTTAAGGAATTATTTCCATCACCGAAGAATGATTTTGCTGTGGTTAGGATGGGCAGAAAATGAGCCACACTCTCTGAATTAGATCTAGAAGAGGAGGATTAACAACAGACAGACTGGATATGTTACCACTTTCTGGAAAATTCCCATCCTTTTAGTCACAGAAACTTGGGTTTAGAGCCCCGTGTTCCCAACTAATTGTGTGATCTTGGACAAGTCCCTTAGTAGGCCTCTCCAACCTCTGGCACCTAATGCCTGATGATCTGAAGTGGAGCTGATACAATAATAATAAAGTGCACAATAAAGTCATCCCTAAACCATCTCCCATCCTCCCAGTCCGTGGGAAAAGCGTCTTCCACGAAACCTGTCCCTAGTGCCAAAAAAGTGGGGGACTGCTGGTTAATCTCTCTCTGATCTATCTTTGACAATTTACACCAACAAAAATTGGAAGCAAACTTTCCACTGTTTAGCCACAGTAAGCACATTCAAGTCCTCAATAGCTGGATGGAGCAAATGGCAACTGGGTCAGACAGCACAGAATCTATTTCCACTATTGTAGAAAAACCCCCTGAATGGTGCTGTTCTGGATGTTGGCTCTCAGTGTTCCCATGGGTTAAAATGGAGATAATTACACCTACTCCTTAGCTTTGGTGCAAACATGGAAGGTAACTTAAGGGAGTGGGCCAGGTTTGCCACACACAGTGGACAGTCAGAGAGTCGCAGTCCCCACGCCCACCCACCTGTCCTGGGATGTCTCCGCAGAGCGTTGGCAGTTGTCCCTCCTTCCCCAGAGACCGGCTGGGAGCCTGGCTTGGAAGAGGCCTCAGACTTTGCCTTTCACCCGGGCAATTAACACAGGGAAACATTTGTTGCTTTTAGGAAGTGTCAAGAGTACCAGTATGGGGCCTTGTAATCAATGCTTATGATGACTAGGACATTGCATTGATCTTAGAAGAGCCCCCCGACTTCCCTCCTGCTTGCAAAGCCCTTAGCAAAGAATTCTACATTCCAAGCTGGGCCCATATTCAAGCAAACCTTGCACACTGGAAATCAGTGATGGCCTTGTGATTCTTAACTATTTCGTAGGTTATCTGGGGAGAGAATTTTTTTTTTTTAAACCTGGGCTGGTTTCCCTAAACCACAAAGAACACTTCTAACCCTCCTTCCCTCACCACCCAAACAGTATGTTCTATTGGTTTAAGCAAAACATTAGGGTCACCACAAATATCTTCTAGGCATACCAGATCTATCATTAGATAGACAAGTTCTGAGAAACCTTCTTTGACCTCCCAGGCTAGAGTGGGTGGCCATCTTCCTTGAGTCCAAAGCCAAGGGGCTCCATCTATCACAGCACTTGTCAAACCAACTACCGTTGCCTGTTGCTTGAGAGCACCCCACCGTAGGCTTTAGGAAGCCAGGGAAGGTGACAGAGTCTTTGTCATCCTAGCACCCTGACGCCTGGCACAGTGTCTGGGAAAGAGGAAGTGGCACGGAGCTAGTCCTTCACATGTTAGTTCTGCAGCACCATCGGTCATGGCAAGGCAATGGTAAATCCAGATGAGAATGTGGGTCCTAGGCCTACACCTTGGTGCTGCTCCTTACCGGGTATGTAAGCTTCAGAAAGCCATTTTAATCTCTGGGGCAAGGGGTCTCTCGTGGAGTAAGGTGATCAGGCTTGTCTCACATGGTTGTTGGAAGGACCCAAGGAGATGGCTGTGCAGCACAGTGCCTCCCGCCCAGTGGAGTCCCAATAAATATTTATAATTATCATTATAGTAGTCATCCAGGGCTTTATTCATCAGGGGCCCCGCTGAGTGTTGAGTCTATCTGTATTTCTTTGTAAATTCCTTTGCATATATACAGCAAATTAGCATGCATCATCCCATGAAAAATCCAATTAGCGAAGGTGGCAGCCCTTCTTACTCTCAAAGTTTATTTTATTTTATTTTTTTGCTTACGTAATCATTCATAAGTTGCTTTCAGTTTTCTTCCAACTATGTCAACAACTATTTGGCACCTGCAGGTAATTCAATACCTATTCGATGTCTGTGAAGGTTATTAACCCTAGGTATAAAATACTAAAAAACTTTGCTCAGAATGATATTTAAATTACTACTACTACTAGCAGTTTTAGGTCAGTGATAATATTGCTTGCAGTGTTTTATCAGTATATCTATGAAAAGTCAAAGTGTTAGTCATTCAGTTCTGTCTGACTCCTTGAGATCCCATGGACTGTAGCCTGCCAGACTCCTCTGTCCAGGGATTCTCCAAGCAAGAATAGTAAGTGGGTTGCCATTTCCTATTCCAAGGGATCTTCCCGACCCAAGGATTGAACTCGGGTCTCCTGCACTGTGGGAATATTCTTTACCATCTGAGCCATCGAGGAAACTCTATCTACATCTGATTCCAAAATGGATAGACAGAATTGTAGACCAGATCTTACATGTAGTGAATTTCTTTTTTATTCCTCTTGCTAAATTAAAAAATCCCAAGTCACAACTATGGGTTGTTGGCAATGACCATGACTGTCTCCTGGATGTTCTGGATATGTAGCTTAATCTTGGACCCACAAAAGATGCAACACTCTCTTTGGAGATGATCCTGTTCGCTTGCTCAGGGTTCTATCAGACAACAGCTGTATCAAAAGCTAGAAGTCAGTGTCTTCATGTGGAAGTAAACAGTGAGTATCTTCCCTTTGCCCATTTTTGTTACATTAAGTGCCTGAAACCATATCTTCATGTTGGATTGTTGCACCTGGATAAGGATCTCAAATGCAAGCAACAGCACACCATCAATGTCAGCCTCTGACAAGGTGGAGTTTTATTTTGTATGCTTGAGGAGTAAAATTCTTGGCAATCAGGTGGTTTGCATCATAATTCAACACTTAAAAATCCTTATTATTACCCTCCTCCATATTGAAATCGAGATAATTCAGCTTTGAAATTATAGATCCAGGATGTTTAAGGTGTGTGTGTGTGTTCACACACACACACACACACACACACACACACCTGAGCTACATCACCTCAGCAAATCACTTGAAATTACACAAATAAGCAATACTGGTCTTTATCAGGGTTAATAGTTAAAAAAAAAAAAAGTCATTCACTATTGCAGAAACTTGACTTAGTACCCTGCTGGTAGCAGCTGGTTTATTTCAGGGTGTTTAGGGGAGCAGTGTCTTGCACATACTGCTATCCTTTTGCACACTAAGTTGGGCAGATGTAACTCACTGGCCGGCATCTGATCATATCCTCAACATCTGCTTTTCCCTTCAGTGCTAAGCCATGATCAGAAGGCAAACTGCTGGCCAATAGTGGGCGTCTGTGCGAATGCGTATTCACGTGCACACTCTTTCTCTGCATCCCTGCATTATCCTTGCTGTGCTCCTGGCTGGTCCTTTCATTCCAGTGTACATTACACACCACAAGAGCATCAGCATCCAAGGAAATTGCTCTTGACCTCCAGCACTAATGTCAATGATAAACCAATGAAACAGCTACTGAGCCCTTTTTTTTTCATTATATGAACTATACCCACGAATCAATTCATGTTCTGCACATCAGTGAAACAAATTCTCTTTGTAGTGCCCCTCCCCCTACAGAAACAGTAATTGCAATCCCATGGTGCACAGATACTTTGTGACACCCAATGGTGCCATTTAATGAAGGAATTTTGCCAATAGCATGTTGTGTCATCTCCATATGTAATGTTTATTGTTAAATCTGCCAATAGTTTTTAAAGTCTCTTCGCAATAGTGTGATTTGTAACTGTGATTGCAATAGAGAACACAGATTTAGCAATAAGGAGTGTAATTGTGAATGAATCTTGGTCCTTTTTCATCTTGAGGGCCAAAACTATTTAATTCAGTGACAAGACATTTTTGTGCTTACTCTGGAGGGGGAAAAAAAAGCCCAAAGATTTCCTTTTTTTTTTTTCAACAGTACAAAAGTTTTGATGGCTTCTCGCCACTTTCTCAGTTGCGTAACATCTTGCCCTGTGGACAGGGGATGAATGGACTGATGATCCGATAAAATCCATTTTCTAGACACACAGCTTTATATCTTCTAATCACACTTTTCCTTTCTTTTGGCTGCTTGCGTGGAATCTTTACACTTACTGATTCATTCGCCTCCTGTACTTACAGTCATATTCAATGTTCGCTCTAGAGGACTGTTCACTATTTATGGTTTCAGCATTACAGAGAGTTGAAATATTTTGCTGTTTTTATGAGACTCTGACCCGTTTTGTAAATTGTTGATATAACACAATAGAAATAATAAATAAACTTTCAGTTTTAATACATGTAAACGGTAACCAGCAAAGAATGTAAAAGTGTTCTCTCTCTCCTGTGTCCTATTAACTGAATGTGGACTGAGGTGGAAAAAACTCATAGAATCTTTGTAGCCCACAGGACATACTTAGGAACAAGAGCACAGTGGTATCAGTGCAGAATGGTGGCTCTGCGGAAATCTGACATTCTTACACATCTGAGAACTGTGTTTACTCAAAACAGAGTCGCTGCTTTTCTTCTGAGGCCTGCAAACTACTTGCAGATGAATCGAGTTGCAGATTGCCGGGGCTCCCTCACAGCTCACACCCTGAAGGGTGGCCCACAAGCTCTTCTCTTTGGCACCCTGACCACCTTCTGGCCGAATTAGCATTACCCTCGCCTGTCTGTAGCTAGACCTACTCACCTCTGAATGACGCCGTCACCACAGTACCCGCTTCCATGGATGTACGTGGCAGCAGGCGATGGCTCACTCTCCTCACTTCCTGAAATAGCGATGACCCAATACTGGTACCTACTGCCAAGACGTACATCTCTGGAAAACATAAAGACATAAGAAGGACCATAGCGAGGCAGATGCAAGGCTGGGGACAGACGAATGGAGCCCCTTGAGCACATTTCTACTAGTCTGCCTTGTTTTTGATACCCGCATATTTAATTATTCAATAATTTTTATTGGTTTTTTATAAATTTTATTGAAGCATAGTTGATTTACAATGTTATATTAATTTCTGCTGTATACCAAAGTGACTCCTTTGTACACATATAAACATTCTTTTTCATATTCTTTTCCACTATGGTTTGTTACAGGAGATTGAATATAGTTCCCTGGGCTGTACAGTAGGACCTTGTTCACTCATCCTACACATACTAGTTGGCATCTGACAGTCCCAAGTTTGCAATCCTTCCCCCCTCATCCCAGTCTCCTTTGGCAACCACAAGAATGTTCTCTATGTCTATGAGTCTGTTTCTGTTTGGTTGAAATGTTCATTTGCGTCACATTTTAGAATCCACACGTAAGTTAGTTATCCAGTAATTTTTCATGTCTACTGTGATTAAGCCACTCTCCCACCTATGATGGCTATCCTAAAATGTAGCATCAACTGACATGCAACCGTGAATATTACCAGGTGGCGCTAGTGGAAAAGAATCTGCCTGCCAATGCAGGAGACACAAGAGATGTGAGTTCAATCCCTGGCTGGAGTAGAAAGTGGCAACCACTCCAGTATTCTTGCCTGGAAAATTCCACCAACAGAAGAGCCTGGCAGGCTACAGTCCATGGGGCTGCAAAGAGTTGGACGTGACTGAACAACTGAGTGCTTTTTATCTTTAATTTAATCTTTAGAATAACCCTGGTGGATAAGAATTGGATGGTATACGGCCCATAATGAAGATGTCTTGGAGAATGCCATCTAGGAAAAATAAATGGGATGAGTAAAAGCACAGAGGTGGGAAAGCACCACTCCAGATTCTGTGGGCACTGTCTGATCATTGCTTTCATTTTAAGATCTGAGCAGAAATCCCATATAAGGAAGCAAGCCCTTTCCTTACGTTTCACATCCAACGACTATCCCTGCCACTTGCTCCCCCTGCGCTTCTCACTCTTGACTAAAATAATAATAATAGCAGCAGCTATTAAATGAATGTCAAGCCTGGGGCTAAGCACTTTCTGTGTGTTTTCTCATTTGAGAATCAAAACAACACTACATGCATACTAGTAGTTTCACGGTTATTTTACAGATGACGAATCTGAGGCATAAAGAGATTAAGCAACTTGCTCACAACCATACAGCATTAAATTATATCCTGCACTCTGCCTCCCTCATTCCTAGCTCAGGTCAGCTTGAACAGTTTCACTCCTTGCAAAGGGAAATCTTGTTCTGCAATTGCAACCCCAGGCTTTGGTTCCTGCTAGATTTCCAGTTTGCCTAGATTGCATCTCTCTTCTGCTCTCAAGACCCCATAGAGCAATGCCTGTTCCACTTTCCTGGCACTCAACCTTACACCAGATCACCTTCCTCCCTTTCTGATCTCTTCTCAGCTCCTTACTGAATTCCCTGCCATGGAAGGAACCTGGATACTGGCAATTATCTTCCAGGGCAAAGATATATTTATCCACATGACCAAATCACCACCCCCATTTCCTTTTTGACCATTTTCAAAGGGAAATATTATTCTTCTCTTTCATCTCCCTCTGCACCAATTAATTATTTTTTAATAATAAAAATGTGTCATAGGAAAAAAGAATGCACAAAATGGTAATGAAGAGAATTCCTATCAGATTCCAGAGTTGGGGTGAGGGGGGATTCATAAACAAAAGGACGGTGTCAAAAAATCTCAAGTCCTTCTGCCCTTCTGTTGTTTCAGCTGCTGATCGGGCTGGGGCTGTTTGGATAAGGCCAATAAGATAACAGGTGCAGCAACAACAGACAGTATCTCCTGACTCTCAACACAATGACGAACTAGAGTTTATGAGCACTGAAGAAGGCTCCCGAAGAACACGGCCCTTCTGAGAATGCTGGACTTATGACCCAGTAGAGGGCTTGTTTCAGCACTGCTGGGGCAGGTAAGAATATTGAGGGTAGAC
Source organism: Aepyceros melampus (assembly GCA_006408695.1). Lineage (NCBI taxonomy): Eukaryota > Metazoa > Chordata > Mammalia > Artiodactyla > Bovidae > Aepyceros > Aepyceros melampus. The sequence continues at coordinate 605,037 of SJXQ01006667.1, read as the reverse complement.
CAGAAGTCCCTGGAGATTCTAGAGCACTCTGTCAATGAAAGCTAAGTAGGCAAGATGCATAAAAATCTTGAGATATTATATGTATAACTATACAAATAATGGTTGCCTTGTAAACCTCTGGAATGCTAATTTGTTGATATAATTAAAGGCTTTTATAAAAGTTTATTGGATATTTGAACCACCTCTAGACCAATGAATGTATACATTTTCAGATGGTGCTTCTGAAACTGGCATATTGGAGGAGAGGGGAAGGATGGCTTTCCCAGGGGATGCATGAAGGCCCAAGATAAAGATGACGTGTGCTCTACATTATTTTTGCTTCAAAATATGGAGGCTGGGACTTCCTGGAGGTCCAGTGGCTAAGAATCCACCTTGCAATACCAAGGACGTGGGTTTGATCCCTGGTCAGGGAACTAAGCTCCCACATGCCCCAGGGCAACTAGGTTCATGCACAGCAACTGCTGAGCCTGTGTACTTCAAAGCCCACACAGCACAACTAGAAAGCGCGTGTGCTACAAACAGGAGAGTCCGCGTGAAGTGACAGAGATCCGGCATGCCATGACTAAGACTTGACACCGTCAAACAAACACAATAGAAATGAAAAACATGAAGGCGTGTTTTATATTAAACAATTATGGCCCATTAGGGAACAAAATTTAAAAAATCTCTACAGGCTACCTCCCAGGCTACTGGGGCATATGGTCACTGTCTGAAGCAGATGGAGCACTTGGGGGGAAAAGCATGAGACTGTGAAGATTACGTCTCTGTCTTGCATTTTTCATCCGTGGCATGCATCTGAATGATTTCTGCCCGATGATATTTAGGGGCTCTGCTAGTATTTGTGACTGTTTTCTCCTCCAGTTTGCCTGGCCTCCTCCCCTCTCTCTCCTCCTCCGTCTCAGTAAACACCACTTTGAGGTGAGCAAACACAAGTTTCCATCCTGGCTTCCTCACTTGCTCGATGAGAAGTCATAGGTGGGTGTTCCAGTGCTCTGAGCCTATTTCAAACTAGTCAGAAGCCTGGTTTCACAGCATCTTCCACAGTTGAGCGTGAGAACACATAAAGCACCTATGTGCCCAGCCAACAATAACTTGTTAACAAATGTTAATTTGTTACTATTAAAGCTAAATTATCAACATTCTCATCCACTGAGAGTTTTGCTATGCTCTCTTTACTAGAAGGAATGGAGTGACAGATACCTATATATAAACTTGGTTTGGTAAACCCATGAAGACGAATAAGACAGTCATCTATCATGTGAGTCATGGTTCGATGGAAAGTCTCTTTTCTGCCACAGTGTTTGGCTAGAACACCCTCAGGGCATGCAGCTTTCTCTCTTTCTCTCTCTCTAGGTGGCTGTTTCAACTTTTGAAATTTCTAGATCCCAGAAGGTTTGTCTTTACCCTGGGGCAAAATCGATTCCCCAGTAACTTCCACTACTGTCCTTTTTATTACCTGCCGGCAGTACACAGAAAGTATCTGATTGGTAGAGAAACCTTAATACCCTCCTTCCAAACCGTGCGTGCATGGCACATGCGTGATTATCTCTCAGAAGCCTGAGAGTGGCTCTTTGGAGCAGGGGTTGTTATCCCAAGATTTCACATAGGAAATTAGAAGCCATTTCCTTCATTAAAAGGATGAGAAGGGAAATCAGGGCAAAATTGCTATGAAAAAGATTGTATTTTTCCACTTAAGAATTCCGGTGATAAAACTATATTTTCTCCAAGTTAAAGTCACAATGAATGCTAAACCAGGGCTCTTTTCTCAAGAGCCTAAGGTTTCCACTTTAGACTTTATTTTTTTGGGCTCCAAAATCACTGCAGATGGTGACTGCAGCCATGAAATTAAAAGACACTTACTCCTTGGAAGAAAAGTTATGACCAACCTAGATAGCGTATTCAAGAATTTTTTGAGGACAGGCTATGGCTTGTGAAGGCTTTGCTAGAGGTTAGGAACTATTTCATGGTTGGCCTAAAGCCAACGTGGGACATTTATGTCCGGTTGTTCCTTTCAGCTGCTCTGAAAACCATCTGGAAAGTCTTAATGCTGTCACTGGAACCCCTTCCTTCCTGAGTCTCCCACATCCAGGCAGACCCTAAGCCTTGTCAACTTCCCCCATCCAACAGCTCCCATGTCTTTCCCTGTGCATCCTTGCTACCACCTATATCCCAACCTTGACAGCTCTGGTTCGCCCTCTTGCCTCAAGCATCTCCCCTTTCCAGTCGCGCCAACACCATCAGAATATTCTTAGATCCAAAGCTACTCTCCAGCTCAAAGCCTCCCCATGTAGGGCAGTGGTGGGAACATGCTTCCACCTTAAACTTCCTTTTTCTCTTGGTTCAAAACTAAAATTTTTTGTTTTACTAACACAATTAGTTTCATCACTTCTGATTTCTCTCATAGAGTTCTGAGTGCCAGTTTATTTTAAAGCTAACCTCCACCAGAACTCAATCATTAATGCATCACATCTCAGATAAATTTCAGGCTTTTAGCTAGTAAGTTTAAATGGCAGCATTTAAATGTGATGAGATTGATTGGCTGGTTTTGAAGGGTGGCTTGTTTTGCATCCTTGGTATGACTTTTTTTTTTTTTTAATGTTTTTATGTTTAACCATCATTGTTTCACAAATGTCTCGAATGACACATCTGCCTTAGGTCTGCATCTCTGGCGATTAGAGATAAAAACACTGACATTTCTAAGTGGTATGACTTTTCAGTACTTTTCCTCAGAAATGTATTGACAGTGATATGTATCAAATTTGGAGCACAACCTGAAAGTAAATTTAGTTATAGATGATAAAATCACTATCTTAAGAAAATATATATTATTAAGGAGTCCAAACACACCATGACCGAGCTTTTGGCAAAAATGTCAATTTCTTAAAATGTTGGTGTGCAATTAGTATCATGACAGGTCAATTAAAACCCCCTCTGAAATCTACAAGCAAGCCACTTTCTTCCTCTCAGTCTGTTTTCCTGCCTTTTAATTAAGATGTAGCTTGTCCCATGCCACTGTGAAGATAAAATAACTACAAAAGTACAATAGGAGAAAGAGGGTGGGGGAACGTCATTTCACAATGGAATACCCATTTGCTTGCTCCAGGAAATTCTCTCTGAGCCTCTTGACTCCTCCTTATTGACCTCCTATTGTTCCCATATTATAGCACTGATTTATCATATACTCTCTCTCTATAGTCTGTGTAACTGAACTGTATTATACTTTTTTGATACCCTACTTCTGCAATAATTATAGCAATTGTAGCTTCCATTTGTTGGCTATTTATCACATGCCAGGGCCTATGCCTGGCACTTTCTATGAATAACATCATTTAAGCAAAACAGCAGTCCCTTGAATGTTTACTATGAAAAGGTTTTAGGTGAGGGAACAAACACCTAGAGAGGTGAAGTTACTGCCTTTAGTCACACTGCTTTTGTCTCAGGACAGGAATTTAAGCAAGTCTGACTAATTCCATCCCAAGACACTGCTCTTTGGAGGTGAGGACCCTGGCTGTTATAAACCAGAAAAGACAGCAGAGGTGAAAAGATCAAGTTTTTGAATCATGTAGCATCTGCATACAAAGACCAGTTGGAAAGTTCTAGAAGTCAGGAGAGACACACATTCTCTTAAACACCACAAATGGCTCACTCATCATGGGCAAGCCATTCCTTCTCTCTGATCATCCATTTCTTCATCTACAAAATGGGAATCTGGGAAGCACGTGACACGCAGCTCTAATTTAATGAGGAATGCGGTGTTGCACCTTCCTGCCACAGGCTTTTCTACAAGCTAGAAGCTGCCTCAGCACTTAAAATTCTGCGCTGAGAAGGATGTAGCTTTAAATCTGCCACCCAGATTGACTAAGCTGGGAGACATGGTAGGGGGGACCACCTAGGATGCTTCTGGCTCAGGAAGAGCCCAAGTGTTCCAGGGCTGCCTCGGGCTAAGGATAAGAGGGTGATCCTGGCTGCTTCATACACCAGCTTCCAGCCGCAGGAAGAGAAGGAAGCAATCACTTTTGGAGCCTGAGACGATGTGCCCAGGCACACTATACATACCATTAGTATTGTGTTGATTAGAAAATATATTAATCATATAGAGAAATACAAAGACATTATAACAAATCCCCTTAGACTTACCACCCAGCTTTGTCAAATTAAAACATTTCACTATGTTTTCTTCCTCTTTTTTGGGGGAGGGTGGAAGAAATAAAATATACTGTTTTGTATTTCTTGTTTCAATCCACCATTTCTCTCTCACATGAGTATTTATATATTTCTTGCGCCTATGTGTTGTTCTGCATGTTTTAAACTTCCTAGGTGTTTTAATACTACATTTATTATTGTGTAGCTGTTTTTTTTTTTTTAAACCCAGCATTGTTTTTCAGATCATACATATTGATCATATAGATCAACGCAGTAATATACTTCCCTTGAGCATTCTTTTCCTGATAGGCACCCAGATTATATCTCTGTCATTATTACTATCATCATTGGTAATCATTTTATTTGTTATTTCCAATAACATTGCTTTAAACATACATGTTCATGTTCCTTTGCACATAAAACATGAGTGTCTGCAGGAAATACATCTAAAGTGGTATTGCTAGGCTGAAGATAATTGCTTCTTCAACTTTATTCAGTTAGATATTGCTAAATTACTCTCCAAAAGTGTACCGATTAACACACCTACCAATAGATTTTTCATTTTCCAGGTCCCTGGCAGCATCTACCAAACATGTAACTTTGTAGCTAATCTGATGGGTATTAAATGATATTTGGGCTTCCCTGGTGGCTCAGATGGTAAAGAATCTCCCTGCAATGCAGGAGACATGGTTTCAATTCCTGGGTCAGAAAGATTCCTTGGAGAAGGAAATGGCAACCCATTCCAGTACTCTTGCCTGGAGAATCCCATGGACAGAGGAGCCTGGTGGGCTGTAGTCCATGGGGTCACAAAGAGTCAGAAATGACTGAGATGCTTCAGGGGCTTCCCTGGTGGTATTACTCCCCTTTGTCTTTCCCTGATTACTAACAAGCCCGAGTATCATTTCAGGTGTTTGTTGACAACATATGTTTCTACGTGTGTTGACTGATTGTTTATCACTCTGGCCTATTTTAAACTGGGTTCTTTTGTCTTATTGATGCCATGCATTTACAGATACTGGATACTGATTCTTTGCAATTTTTTTTTCCATTCTGTTTAGGTTGTTTTGTTGAATAAAAATTTTTAATCATTTCCTTCGTGATTTGATCTTTTCATAGCTTGTTAAATAAATGTTTCTTTACTCCAAGGTATTCACAAACACAAGTAAGTAGTCTCCCCTATTTTCCTCCAATAGTTTTAAGCTTTAATTTTTACATGTATGGCTGCAATCAACTACAAACAGTTTTTAAAATGATGGTGATAAGGATTGTTTCCCCCCAAATAGAGATGAATCATTTGTCTGACATTATTTATGTAAAACTTAATCCTTTCACTACTGAATTGTGACACATTCTTTTGCCATATATCATTCAGAACTTAGATAAGCTTTCTTTTTTTTTGGAGGGGGCGTTTGTCTTGTTTCACTAGTTTATTTTTTTCCTATTATCTTATCAATAGCAGTTTGTCTTAGTATCCATAGTTTTAGAAAAGTCTTGATTTATCTACAAGTCCACTCTATACTTTGGTTTTCTCCATCAAAATTCACTTGCTCTTTCAAATGAATTTTTAGTTTTATTTTCTGAAATGCCTGTTGGGATTTTAATTTCAATTTCATTGAATTTATAGATGCATTTGAGGATAAAATACTCCTTTATGACATTGTATCCTCCCGTTTAACTATATAGTTTATCTTTATATTTATTTAGGTCTCCTTTTATGATTTCCGTAAAGTTTTTAAAGCTTTCTTCATAAAAACTGTGATGATTTTTTATTAGGGATATATTCCTAACTCTAAGCATTTTATGGATGCCAGTGCTATAGTAAATGGTAGCTTTACTCTCTCTATCTACCCATCCACATAGATAAACATATTTGCATGTATACCTATATTTGTATCTTCATATCTTAGAGCTGACAAAAATAATTTATAGGTTGATATTATAGTCATCAGTCCTCATAAGCTGTTTGCTTAGTTCCACTAATTTGCTGATTCTTGTTAATTTTTCTATGCAGCTTTTATGGATGAGGGTCATGATAGTCTACTTTCTCCCTTTTCAAACCTGAGAAATTTTGTTGATATTTTTCTGCCTAGCTGGGTCAGGTAAGACCCATGGTGTTACTGGTTTTGTTTTTATCATGAAGGGACTTGATTTCATTAAGAGTTTTAAAATTCTGCATCTAGTAAGACAATTTTATTTAAAAAAATGTTTTCATATGCTGGTCTTGTGAATTACATTCATAGACCATATAACTTTAACATCTCATTTTATTCTGGGAAAATCCACCTGATGCAATGTATATGTATTTGTTTGAGTTTGTAGATTTTAATACAGGGATATATTTGGTCTGCTAGTTATCTTATGTGGGCTTCTGGGGTAGCTCAGCTGGTAAAGAATCCACCTGCAATGCAGGAGACCCCAGTTTGATTCCTGGGTTGAGAAATTCCCCTGGAGAAGGGATAGGCTACTCACTCCAGTAATTTTGGGCTTCCCTTGTGGCTCAGAGGGTAAAGAACCTGCCAGCAATGAGAGAGACCTGGGTTTGATCCCTGGGCTGAGATTTTTCTGGAGGAGGGCATGGCAACCCACTCCAGTATTCTTGCCTGGAGAATCCCCAGGGACAGAGGAGCCTGGTGGGCTGCACTCCATGGGGTCATAAAGAGTCAGACATGACTGAGCGACTAAGCACACACAGTATCATATATAAGATTTCTTGCTGTTTTGATCATACCCTTAATTGATCAAAAAGATGTCTTAACCCTCTTCAGTTATTTACTTGTCTGCTTGTTTACTGGCTTATATATTTAGGTGTTGTGTTGTGGACAGAAATACTGTTCTATGTGATACTTATTCTTTGATACTTCCTGTTGTCATTTTGGGTCCTGGGACATAATAAATTAAAAAAAATGTTCTATACATTCTAGAAGAAAATATTTATACTTAATTCAGTAGCAGGGTTCTGTATATTTTTGTCAGATGAAACACTTTTTTGTGTGTGTTGTTCAAAATCAACTAGATTATTATTCTATTGGTTTTTTTTTTTAGTCTATTAATTATTGAGAAAGTATGTTAAAATACTATAATACAACTGTGGAATTATCGCCTTTTTTTCCAAAGGTGTCATAGTCAATTTATATAGTTTCAGGGCATGTTATTTGGTATATACAAGCTCAAAACCATAATATAACTTCCATTTATTATTATATGGTAATCACTGTATCTTAGAAAAAACTTTTTCTGTCTTAATATTTTTTCTGTCTGATATTAATATTAGTGTGTTTTGGTTAGTTTTTTCCTAGCAAATATTTTCCATTCCTTTACCTCTAACCTTTCGGTGAATTTATATTCATTTAAATCCAACATGAGAATCTACAACTTCATAGTTGACTTTAATCCGATTAGTGTGGTGACTATTAATTAATTTATCCCATCTTGTTATGCTTTCCATCTACCTTTTTCCTTGCTTATTTATTTCCTCCCTTTCTTTCCTTCTTTTAGATATACTGGATCTGTTTATTTTTACTCTTTACCCCTAGTTAGTCCATCTAATTTTACAGATTATAGTTTCTTACTATTTCTTTTTCCTGGTTATGTAAAAATATGAATGTACACACTTGTTATCAATGTCAAAATTTAATAAAAACTGATGTTTATTTCTGACCCTTATTCTTAAGTTTTTATGTTTTTTTTTTTTTTTTAAATTTTGACATGTCAACTCATGTTCATAGTGTTTTAATCCATGGGGAATCATGTGTTTCCCAAGGTCAAGTCTACATTCCCTCTCAGAGGATAACTTCTAGGTAGCCTTGAAACATTCTTCATCTAGAACTCATCTTTTTCATTTTGCTTCCAGTTAGTTTTTTTCAGTTCAGGCATTCCCAGACCATAGTGAGCAATGTAAACCCAAATCTCAAATCTTTGTGAGATATACGACATAAACATAGATACTTTCCCCCAAATACACCCTTTCATTAAGCATGTAACTTTCAGAAGTCCTAACTTCATTTCGAAGCCCTCAGATACAATTTCCCACTTTTCAGAGATTCAGGGCCAAATCTCCTCTCCTGGAATAAGTGAAAATATTCAGTCCACTCACTTGCCAAACTGAAGGCTCTCTCTTGTCCAAACTACATCAATAAAACTATATTCAGAGCTAACCTGTCTAGTTCTCGGTTCTATTTTGTTTGCTTGTAGCAACACACACACACACACACACACACACACATATATATATACTTCTCTGATCTGTCATGCATTTTGAAGGATGCTAGTTACATCAGTTGTATTTTACCTCAAATGACTGGATAGATGTTTGTACTAGAAATATTTTTAGTTTGCTAGTCCACATTTTCATATACAATTACTAATATATACCTGAAAGATAGAAATCATTTGCACTGTTCAATTGAGGTTGAGTGTAGTTCAGTGATCTGCCCAAGGTCAGGGAGATAATAATTATAAAGCAGAATTTAAATCATGCTATTTGACTCTGGAACCCTTGACATTCCCATGATATTGAGAGGACTCCTTGGATAAGTAAACACTAGTGAGCAGGGCATTAATCGCCAATCAAGTACAGACCACTGCAAATATCTGAACATAAGACAAGCTCCTCTTGTAGTTCTAAAGTCTTTTACGAAGCTGCAGCTCAAACTAAAGTAGATTTTGTTGCTTATGTAGAGTTATAGAACAAATAGCTTAAGCACTAGCATATTGCTAGAGTGAGAGCTAATTTTTGTTTTAATGAGAAGGGATAGTAACATTATCACAACTGCTTTATTTTTTTCCCTAACTTTAAAGATCACCCATGCTTGCTTTAACAAATTAAAGCACTATATAATATAATTAAAATAAAGTAAAATTATATCAAATTCCATCACATTGAAGCAGCTATCAAGAATACTCCAGACTTCTCTGGTGGTCTAGGAGCTAAGAATTCGCCTGCCAATGCAGGGGACATGGGTTCCATCCTTTGTCTGGAAAGATCCCACATGCTACAGGGCAACTAGGCCTGTGCGCCACACCTACTGAATCCAGGCACGCCCGGGAGCCCATGCGCTGTAACCAGAGAGGCCACCGCAGTGAGAAGCCTGAGCACTGCAACCAGAGGGGGTCTCCACTTGCCGCGACTAGAGAAAGTCTGCCCGCAGCAACCAGGACCCAGGGCAGTGCCCACCCCAGAGAAAAAACATTAGTGATCAAACAATGTTTTAAAAGAAGAACCTTCTGGTCAGCACCCTTCACGTATCTTTTTATGTATTATCACACACACACACACACACACACACACACACACAATTTTCTATGAAAGTAAGTGCACAAATATGTCAATACTATTTCATCTTTGAAGTGAAGTACAAGTCGCTCAGTCGTGTCCAACTCTCTGCACCCCCATGAACTATACTGTCCACAGAATGCTTTAGGCCAGAATACTGGAGTGGTTAGCCTTTCCCTTCTCCAGGGGATCTTTCCAACCCAGGGATCAAACCCAGGTCTCTCGCATCGCAGGCAGATTCTTTACCAGCTGAGCCACCAGGGAAGTCCATTTCATCTTCAGTGTTCATGGAAGAAAGGGCACAGGAGAAGTCAGTCCAGCTAGTTAGCTTTATGCTATCTAATTACTTTCATGACTTTGACCCCTTTTTCAAATCCTGAATAAATATGTGTATATTATTTCCCTGGCTGATCCAGTCATTCATCCAAATAACATTCACTGAGTTGTCCCAACTTTTCCTAGGTTTCCTGGATTCAAAGGTCAATAAAATAAGTCCTGCCTTTAGCATACTCAGAGGCTTGTGGGGAAGAAAAGACAATAAAATGAATGGCTTTCACACAGCTTAAAGAGTGTAACAGGTTTATAGCGAGCACGGGCAGCATCAGACACAGAGACGGAGTCTGGAAAGACTTCTCAGAGAAGGTATCTGGCTTGATAGGATCCCCCATGCCAGGGGAAGAAGAGAGAAATGGCTTTCGAGGCAAAGCACCTTTGTTCTGCAACCAGAAGAAGAGAGAAATGGCTTTTGAGGCAAAGGACGTGGCCACCTTTGTTCTGAAGAAGACTGTTTTGGTAGCAGTAGAGATACCTGGTTTGGAGGAAAGGCAGAAAGACCAAATATTCCCCATGGGATGAATGATGCGGGAATAAACTACCCATCAAGTTTGGGCACTGTGTTAGGTGTTGTCATATTCTAAAGTGATTAAAGAGAAGTAAAACTTACAGCAAAATAGCCTTCCTCACCAAATCCCTGAAGCTGAGTGGTCTTCTCCAAAGGATTTCTTAACATTCATACACTCAGTTGTTTTTTCCCCCCTATATGCAGTAATAATATACTCCTAATTCCAATTTTTTTTGGGTATCACCCTGAATTTTCACAAGAGCACTTAATTTTTGTTCTAGGTTGAGAGGTCCTTTGGGCTTAGGTTTTATTGGAAGAGGGCAGTTGTTAATTATCTGAAGCAGAGAATATCCTCTGCCTTTGAGAAGGGACAACTTGAAAGGCATTTTGACATCACTGTGGATGTCACCTGGACCACATGTCAGGAAAAATGACTATGGTTCTTCCATTAACTTTGGTTGTGATTTTAGATGAATTAATTCTCCTCTCCCAACCTTGCTTTCCTTGTGCAAGTCAAATAATAAGGATGTAAGAAGCTTCTGGTAGGAGTCATTCCAAAGATGAAGAAGGCAACATCATTGTTCTCAAATAGTTCAGTGGGCAAAAAAGAGGATAAGCCAAATACAGTTTGACTGTAATTCATGGAAGAATTAAAGAGCACCAACAGAAAAGGGGTCCAAGAGGGGTTAGAAGGATGAGAAAGGGAAGACTCCTAACACTGTTAGATTGATTCCTCCTCTGAGTCCATGCTGCTGCTGCCAAGTCACTTCAGTCGTGTCCGACTCTGTGCAACCCGATAGATCGCAGCCCACCAGGGTTCCCCATCCCTGGGATTCTCCAGGCAAGAACACTGGAGTGGGTTGCCATTTCCTTCTCCAAAGCATGAAAGTGAAAAGTGAAAGTGAAGTTGCTCAGTCGCGATCCCATGGACTGTAGCCCACCAGGCTCCTCCATCCATGGGATTTTCCAGGCAAGAGTACTGGAGTGGGGTGCCATTGCCTTCTCCCCCTGTAATTGATTATAAAATTCAGCACCCTTTGCTGCAGTCAGATGTCTTCCCTGGTGTATATTCAAGTGTTCTTAGAACAAAAAGAAACATTCGTCTTTCATTGCTACATCTCTGTACCTAGCAGAGTGCTTGGCACAGGCAAGGTTTCCAACAATATCTGTTGAAGGAATTAAGAGTTTGAGATAGTGCACATAGGGAAAATGTCAAGACATAAATGATGAGCATGGTATTCGGTAGGAACTGCGTAGAACAAGACACAGGCAAAGGTTTTGAGAGAAAAGAACAGTGCATTAAGACTGGCCTTCCAGCTAAGTCAAAGGAAGTGCTAAAGTTCAACAACAATGGTCCATTGAGAGTGTGCGGTAAATGGTGGAAGGTTCTGAGGAAGATATTGTGGCATAAGTCACTGAACGATGAGAACTCACAAGTGTAAAAGCAGGGGACTCAATGCAATGATTTCCTAAGTCCCCCATCTCCAGCTGTGTAAGTCAGAATGTGGATGATTTAACAGGAGTTGAGATATCACACCAGCACCCAGGTCTTTAGCCAGGCTGGGTTAACTCCACCGCCACCTACCATCCTACCAGGCCAGCGCCTGGTAGACTGTGGCTCTTTCCATTCAAGTGCCCTTTTATTGAAACTGTGCTTCTCAGAATACCGAGATTCCGAAGCCAAGAAAAGAATCTTGTCTGGAAAATGAACTTTTGTCTTACAATGTCCATCCACTCTTGGTGACTGCTGTGAGTTCCAACTCATGGTCTGGATTAAATGAATAAAGAATGAGAAAGAATGAGAATGGATCTGAGAATCCACTGGGCATGTGTATCCCTCCCAGTGGGACTCGGGTCCACCCCTCTTACGCAGGTAACACAAACTCATTCTTTCCATGCTGACGACGCTGCCTTCACTCTGAATAAGCCTCAGAAAGGAGCAGATGTATACACTCAACTGATGAATTCCAGCAGCTTTTGAAATAACTGTCCAAAGGTTTGCCCTGGTACCAATTTACAACACAGTAGCAAATTTAATAAAACTAGCAGTTTGCAGCCAAGGCCTTTGTTATTTTGTTTTAATCATCTTTTACCACCAATTGAAATGATTTTCTACTTTCTTGGTGCAGTGCAATAAAATACAAGACAAAGAATGGAGGGGCGACGTGGAAATTAGAAAAAGATTCCGAGTTTCAAATCCCGGGATAAGGTAACAGCAGGCCTGAGAGCTAGCTGGTTGTTTGCGTCCGGCGGAGATTTGAAGGGAAGACATTTCCCAGTCTGCGGGAAACGCCACACCTGGATAGCATTAAAGCAAGGAGGGAGGAAAAGGACTACAAGGGACTCTTGTTTTTCCTGAACGCAACCAAAGGCACTGTGTGACAGCTTCCCCAAACACCCGTGCTGGTGATGGACAGGGCCCTTGATTACAGAGCAGGGGCTTGTGACAGGCTGACCGGTCGCCAAGACCCCCGGGAGCCGAAACACCAGATATGGTGGGAGGTAAACAGGGCGCTGGGCGCAGTGTGAACGCGAGGCCACGCCGGGGCCAGGAGCAGCGGGGACGGTGACCCCGGTGATGGAGCGGCGCTAAGGGAACACAGTGGTGGAGGACGGGGCCAGCGCGGAAGGCGGCCTCCTTTCTCCTCCCCTTGGCCTCGCTGGGTGGCCAGCGATTTTATTACTGGCAGAGGGTGAGCCCCACAGCATTTTCGAATTGGCACCACATCTAAAACCCTCTGGGGGGCTGGGCGTCCCTTTCTTCTCCCTCCCGCCCCAGCACCATCAGCACCATCACCACCCCCCGCAGCCCGCACCCTCCTCCAAGAATGCTCTGGATTCGCTGAAAGTCTCCGCGTGCAGCTAGCAAACGACATTTCCCCTCGAAGTTTGAAACCCATGTGCGCTTGGGGAAAATGTAATCCTTATGTTTCTGATTCATTTACACTTAACTCATCAAAACGCTATTTTGTAAGAGCTATTTGATGTCCACGGAGTCTGCCGAGCCCCTTTTGTAAGCCGGGCTTCTTAGGAGCAGGAAGTCACGTTTCTGACGAGAGGGAGAACTTGAACTTAAAAGATTGAGTTTGTTTTGAAATGAGGGCTCTCGGAGGGTCACGTGGACCCGGAGCTGGGCCAAATGCGTTCTCTCATTTCCTATAGCACGCCCCCCTCACCAGCTCCAGCTGCCATGACGTTACCAGCGTCCGCCTGCTATGATTTCACTCCCAGCAGCCGACGGAGGCGCCTTCGTGATCAGAGAGAGTTGAGCTCAAAGCTCTTGAATCCCCAGGTCTGGCCAAACCCCAGCCCTCTGCGTGGTGGGGAAAGGAGCACATGCGCCGGGGATCAGGAAGCCCTAGGTTCAAGTCCCCACTCTGCCGTTGAAGGGCTGTGTGACTCTGAGGACGCGGCTTCTCCTCCCTGGGCCCAGTGCTCTCATTTGTAGAGGGTCAGGGCTTCAACACTCCTCTTGAGTCCAAGAGTTTTTGAGTCTAATTCCTAGACAGTAGGAGGTGTGAGTACCCCAGAATTCTCTCTGCTGAAAACTTGGGTTCAGAGCTTGGATACAAGTTGCTTTGCACAAGAAGGACACACAGACATGTAGAATCAGGCTTCGGCTATCCCATGCTCACTGTCACTGTGGGCTGGATACTTGAGGCCAGAGAGGAGGAAACTCATTGCCCCAAGTCATACAGAGTCCAACTTTCCTGATGTTTTCTGACTAACATCCTTGGAGGGAGATTTCAAATCATTCGGTTTATAGGATACTGAAGCTGGGGCAAAAACACTCTGCTTCCCACTCTGACAACAGGAATGTGAACCCTGGCACTAAGATGGAAGGGGGGGACTGGCATCGCTCTGCATGAGGCACAGCAAGGCGGTGGCTGGCTCGTATTAAAGCCCATGAGTGAATGGTTAATCCTGGGTAGAAAACAAAGCCCATGCCTTGTAACGTTATAGGTATTATTACAACAGAAGGTTAACCCCACGACCCCCACAAGGGACCTTTGAGAACACTGAACACCACTCTGAGAATCGATGGATGATGAAAACAGGTCGTCTCACAGGTCCTGTCTGCCCACCCTTGATACATACACACACACACACACACACACACACACACACGATTACGTGTGCATATACATGCACGCACATGCACAAGCTCACCTCCATTGCTCCTGAATCTATATATAGAAATGTCACAGTTCAAAGCCAGCTGAAGCTGCCTGCCTGCCACTGATTCATAGACTGGTAATGGAAGACACTTCCATTTCTCCTCCTCCTCCCCTCATCCCGAACCAAACATCCCTCTGTCTTCCCATCACGTGACTCAGTGACCCCAGGACCACAGGCACTTCTAGGACCCAGTCCTTTGCCTCCTCCCTCTGGCCACTATGGGGTCCATCCATCCATCCATCAGCACTGCCTAGCCGCCCCCCTCCCCCCGCCAGGTCCCTCTGCTCCCGCCCTGACGGCCCGAGATCAGGGCTATCTTCCGCCTCACTGTTGGCAACACTGCCTAACCTCCCTCACCATTTATGGTCGGGTGGCCGCATACAGCCAGAGAGCAGTCTTAAAAGCAAATCTCATCAGGATCCTCTCCTACCTGAAGACATCGAGTGGCTCCTCCCCACGCTCAGGATGAAGTCCAGGCCCTTTAGCCTGGCACTCCAGAACCATCGTTACAGACCTCCTCCTCTCAATCTCTCGGGCTTTTTTGCTCAAACTCTCCCCCTCCTCCAAATCTGCCCCACAGTAGCAGGAACAGACAGCGCCACCCCCCAGCCCCACTCTCCCGTCTAAGTGGCCGGCCTTCGCGTGCGTGTGTGCTCAGCGTGTCCAACTCTGTGTGACCCCATGCACCGTAGCCCACCAGGCTCCTCTGTCCATGGAATTTTCCAGGCTAGACGCCACCTTTTCTCGGAGGATCTTGCTGACTTTTAAGCCGAGTGAGGATCTCCTAGTCCTGTTGCTTCTCTTAATGTAACACTTTTCTCACTTTTGTCACCGCTTAGGTGTCCCCTTCTTGTATTAGTGAGATGAAGCTCCCAGAGGACTGGGATGGTTCCTCCTTTAATCTCCACTGCCCGGCATGGGGCGAGGACAGCGCTAAATCCGTGCCCACGGAACGAATGGCAGGCTGACTTCCATCACTTGGCTTCATCCCTTGACTTGAGGAATAAGGACACTGAGGCCCAAGGAGGAGAAGGAGGACGAGCTGTAAGGTTTTCTTTACTCCTTTTGCTCCACTTGAGACATTTAGAGGAAGACATTCAATATACCGGGATCATCTGTATCATGCCAGATGATTTCTGACCACTTACTGACCTGCCAAAGGGTTTACTCACCCATTCATTCATGCCTCTGCTGACCTACGTTTATTGGCCGTCTGCTTCATGCCTGTCCTTGTACGAGAAGCTGAAGATAAAGCAGCAAATGCAACCTAGTTCCCATCCCTGGTATCTCACTGTCAAGCCAAAATGTCATGGAACAGGAAAAAAAAAAAATGCACCACTGCATTCTGAAACTGTCCCAAATGGAGAGCTTGGAGAACTTTCAGAGAGAGAGAGAGTAGGTCAGGGAGGAGTTCCGAGCACCCCAGTACACCTGGAAGGGTTTCTCTACAGACGGCCAGTCTCTGAGCTCCCATGGGGACAAGCCCTGCTCCCTTCTCTTTCTGAATTAGACATTTGGGGCAGGTAAGACCTCCAGGAGGGTCTGAACAGAATGTCAGAGCTGGAAATGACTTTGAGAGTCATCTACCTAGGCCTTCATTTCAAGAAGGGGTGGGGCAGGGGGACTCTGGCCCACAACTGGGGAGCCATGGGCCAGGACTATATCACAATCTCAGGAGATCAGCCCTGCCAAGTCAGGTCTCCTGATTCCAGGGCCAGCCCTCTGTGGGTTTTCTCTCTTCTTCTTTAGCTCAGCTAAAGAAGATATAGAGATTAAAGCACAACTATCTTTTCTGCCTCCAAATCCAGCACTGAACTCTGGGTAGAGCTGACCGGGAAACGGTTTCATTTGTGTGTCTGTGCGTGTCTGTGTGTTTGTCTTTCACAAATACTCTCCGGCCAGGCCAAGAACAGCCCTAATGAAAACCAAACAATAGGGAGAATCATGAACATTTCAGTCTTTATAGTCCCCCAGATTGCATCATGTTCTTGCAAGTCCATTAGCTCATTAGTTTTTCAGGACACCCCTTGTGAGACTGTATGGATAGGAATCAGCACCTTTTTATTTTTTTCCCAGGGATCGGGGCTAAGGCTCAAAAGCATTGAAAGAATCTGGCCAGGGTCACACAGCAAGGCCCTTGTGTGCTGGCCTGGGAATCAGATCTCCTGATTCTGCATTCAGCCTCTCCTAAGTCATGTCTGAGGTTCCTGCTTTAACAGACACAACATAAACCCATTAAGTTCTGTCCTGAGGACTCTCATCGGCTCTGAGCACAGACTGAATGGATTTTGTCCACTCCTCTTGCCAATGCCCAGTGTGAGATAAATTCCTCCATTCTTCCCACATCTGTAATTACTCTGATGGCTGTTATTTTCCTTCTCTTTCCTAGTCATTTGTTTTCTTAAAAAATCAGGAATGGGTGCTGTACCACAAAGTCCAGCCCATCCTGCCAGCCCACAGGGAGAATGGCAAATGCAGAGAAGCAGGTGGCATCAGGACACCCCGTGCAACCCAGCTTCACCAACTCATTGTTTTCCAAGGGAGTACTTGATCCACTCCACCCTGTAATAAAACACTAAATTAAAATCTACTTCTCCACGTCAAGAAATAACATTTCCCTCATTCAGATACTCAAACCAGAAACCTGGGAGTCATTGGACAGCTCCTTCTCAGAACCCTTGAGGCCAATACATCTCCAAGTCCTGTTGGTTCTACATTGTAAGCATTCCTCCAATTCATCTGCTTCTCCTGCGAATAATCATCTCTGGCTTGCACTTTAGCAATAGTCTCTGAATGGATTTTCTCACCCTTCCTTAACCCTTTCTTCACGGAGTACCAAGAGCAATTTTATAAAAATACAGATCTGATGGGTTTAGCCCTCCACTTCTCAATGAACAAATCCAAACTCCATAACATAACCTCCCTTCACCATCCTGCCCTTGCTTGCATCTCCAGTCTTGTCTTCTGTATATCCCCTCTTAGTTTAAGAGGGAATTATGCTCTATTATAACCTCTCATAATAATAATCTTCAGCCTATAATTATCTTTTTATTTGGGATATTATTCAGACCAGCCTTCCTATCCAATTATAAGATTCAGAATTATAGTGCCAGAGTGGAGATTAACATGCAGAAGGTACTTCGTATTAAAAGGCTGACTAAAGGAATGAATATGCTTATCAGCGGAGGCTTGAGTTAACACTTAACTTCGGTGAGTCTTACTATCTGTTGTAGGGACAGTAGAACGATGACCTGGTTTAAAAGTCAAGGAATGCATCAGACTGATCCATAGATGAGTGATCTCAATGGTGTTAGCCCCAAACTGGGGCTCTTCACACTTTCAAAATCATGAGGGAACTTACAGACAGAGAGCACGTCTATGGCTGTTGCTGATCCTGGAGATCTGTTGATTTTGCTAGACCCTTTTGCTTATCCTAATGTTCCCAGAGCCTGTATTTCATTCTGAGAGGTACTTGGCCTAAGACAGATGAGAGGGAGTTGTAGGTGGATAATGCCCAGCTTCCAGAAATAGAGGAAGATTGTGCTGACTATGTACACTGCTAGCCTGAGCTAGGAACAGAGGTATTTGCTCTGAGCTTGTAGAAATAGCTACCAGTCCCGATGCTCCCCTCTGTCCTGCTAGACAGACATCAGAATGCAGGCAAGGCATGCATTTAAGCAACAGCTTCTCGGAAACCACGCTGGTCTGACCATGACCACACTTGTCAAGCCTCCTTTTTCTCATCTGCTTAAATGTTCAAAATTAGATAGAAAAGAAGTTATCTTGTGTGTGTTTATTCTCTCGCTTCTTGGAAACAAGAAAAACTAGTTTTAACATCTACTTTCTCCATTCATCAAGATACCACCTTATCCTTTTTCTGTCATAACAATGATTATGCTCTATGGTTTGCCAGGCTTGTCTGTTAGGGTCAGGCAAGGAGATGTAAAACTTGACTCGAGCATCTATTAACTGTAAGACCTTAAATGAATGACTGAATGGCTTTATCATTTTCAGTCTGACCTTACACATCTAAAAATAAGGCATACTGATAGCTATATCTCATTGGTGGGCTTATAAACATTACTAAGCATGTATGAAGTATTTCCTGGGGGTTTCCTCAGTGGCTCGAAAGGTAAAGAGCCTGCCTGCAATGTGGGAGACCCAGGTTTGATTCCTAGGTCAGAAAGATCCCCTGGAGAAGGAAATGGCAACCCACTCCAGTATTCTTGCCTGGAAAATCCCATGGACAGAGGAGTTTGGTGGCTACAATCTATGGGTTGCAAAGAGTTGGACATGACTGAGCATGCTGCTGCTGCTGCTGCTGCTGCTGCTGCTTAAGTCGCTTCAGTCGTGACTGACTCTGTGCGACCCCATAGACGGCAGCCCACCAGGCTCTGCTGTCCCTGGGATTCTCCAGGTAAGAACACTGGAGTGGGCTGCCATTTCCTTCTCCAGTGCATGAAAGGGAAAAGGGAAAGTGAAGTCGCTGAGTCATATCCGACTCTTTGCGACCCCATGGACTGCAGCCCACCAGGCTCCTCTGTCCATGGGATTCTCCAGGCAAGAGTACTGGAGTGGGGTGCCATTGCCTTCTCTGTGACTGAACATATATGAAGTATATTCTACATGGTGATTATCAGGAGTAGTGAAGCTAGTACTACTAGGCGTTCCTGCATGTGTAATGGTGCTTAACAGAGAGACTAGACTCTGCTGAGGTTAGAACCTGGGTTGGCTTTTATTAAACACTGTATCTTCAAAGGTGGCATGGTTTCCCTCCAAGGGGCATTTGAGAAAGATACCAATGAATATATGATTTCCAAGAGTAACTCCTTCATAAATGCCAGTTCATCCTTGACTACCCATTTCACCCTAGATTCCGAGAACACTGATGGATATGCAGGAGGGCTGACATTAAAATCCCAATTTAGCAGCTCAGAAAACCGACATATGATAAGATTAACACTCAGACAGCACTTAAACATGTTAATAGGCAAGTCACAGAAGAGGGGATGCAAAGCCAGTCAATATTTGGAAAGATGCTCAATCATAGGAACACCAATGAAAAGTCACGTTTTACCCATCCAATGGGCCAGGACAAAACACTTCCATTTGTTGAGTAGTCATGACCATGAGTACACTTGAATAACCTGTAGCACATTCCTACTGTGGAATATTATTTAGCAGTTTAAAGGAATGAAGTAGATTTAAAGATCAAAGTGGAGAGACAGCCCAGATGACTACATACCCTCCTCCAAACTCTACATGTGACCTGAGATTGAACACGCTCTTCTGCCGGAAAGCACATTAGATCTGTCCACTCACTCACTCACTCATTCGTTTATGTATTTATGAATTTCTGATGAGCATCCATTTTTCAACCATCCATCCTATGGCAAACTTCTTCAATAAGCAACTCTTACCTCTTTCAGGCCTCAACTTAGACATAACTTCTTCCAAGAAACCTTCCTAAATCATCTCAGGCTGGGTTAGAGACCCTGCTTGTGTTTTATGTAGCCTTCTTACGCTCCTCACCCCACACACTTTTCATGCTGCGCCATCATGGCCTGATTTTTTTCCTGTTTCCCCTTTAAACTGTGTGCTTATAATATAGGCAGGCATCAGGGCTCTCTAGATCAAGTGTAGGGCACAGCACTGAGCAAAACACCTGGTAGATATCTGTGAATATCAGAGTATTACCAAACACGACTGAATTACAGATTTTCATTATTTGGTTGATGAATGAAAGAAAAAAAAGGAACATATATAAGAACAAAAATCATATGACTAAGTGATATGCAGAAAGAGCCAGGAAAAGAAATGGCCCTAAGAACAGTGAAATGGTGACTCAGCTGAGCCTCACAGAAACAGCATGAACACCTGTTTCAGGTGACCCTGCTTTGGTCTAACATTTCCCAATCCTTGATGTTTAATGTGGAATCACATGTCAATCTTATGGCTAAGATCTGGAGGTAAGACACTCGTCTCTGAGAGGTCTCATTTTGTGCTCCTGCTGACTCATGCTTCACTCACTTACCCGACAAGCCTTCATGGAACCCGGACTCTGTTACAAATAAGCGTGCTAAATTTTGTACTTAAGAATCTGAACCAGGCAAGAGGAATAAACATACACAGCTAAAGATAAGATAGGTCAGACAGTGATCAAAGACCAAGGATCATGTTACAAGACACTTCTGTTCGAAACCGGGTAGGATCTCAATAATGACAGGTCGCCCAGCCTTTATCATAAGTCACGAGGAGACCCTTCTGGTCTCTGTTCAAATGTCACCTTATCACAGAGGACTCGCCTGACAACCTGTCTAAAAATCACTATATTCTAACCAACTGGGGTACTGTGTAGAGCTCCCTGGCTTATCTCTTCCAACTACATCACAGGGACCAAGGGAAAGTAAGGGTCCTCTCTGCTCTATTCACTCCCAGAAAATGAACTGGTGAGTGAGCTGTAAAGCTTCTGAGCTTATTGATGGGGGTTCTGAGTGTGTGGAATCCAGAGAAAGAGACTTAGGGTTTGATTTGTACAATGTGGACTCATATTCATAAGAGTTTCCCCCGAGATGATATGGAATATATCCTTCCCTTGCTGTGCTATGCTGTCCTTAGTCGTTCTGTTGTGTCCAACTCTTTGCGATCCTATGGACTGTAGCACTCCAGGCTCCTCTGTCCATGGGGATTCTCCAGGCAAGAATACTGGAGTGGTTGCCATGCCCTCCTCCAGGGGATCTTCCCAACCCAGGAATTGAAACCAGGTCTCCTGCATTGCAAGCAGATACTTTACCATCTAAGCCACCAGGGAAGCCCATGAATACCAGAGTGGGTAGCCTATTCCTTTTCCAGGGGATCTTCCCTACCCAAAATCAAATCAGGGTCTCCTGCATTGCAGGTGGATTCTTTACCAGCTGAGTTACCAGGAAAGTTCATACTTCCCTTATCATTATTCATTTACTCCAAGACTTATACTGAGAATACCAAGGATGTGAGGTGAAAGAGAGATTGTGTTGGCACCTTAATAAGTCGGAATATGAAAGAATTGATAGATTAATTAATTTGGGCAAATAAGCTGATGGGGAGAAACAACTTCTGAGAATATTTCTAGCTCTAAATCAGTGATTCTAAGAACAGAGAGGCATAACCAGAATAGGCAACACAGACAAATTTGTTCAACTAGAGAATGAATAATTAATAGCACTAGCATTGAAGTTGGTGGAACTCCGCGCAAACCCCAGCAATAGTTACACTGTTTGATAGCTGTGTAGAATTTGAGTTTTAGGTTCTGATCTGTAATTTGGGGTATAGGACCACCTACTTTGTGGAGTTGTTGTGCAGATTAAGTCAAATAAGATCACCTAAGCAAAGACCTTAGTATATATATTTGACATATAGTAGCTACTTAGTAAATTGCCACTTCTCCATTTCTCTTCAACTGCTAACCCCCTTCCCATTCTTTATTCAAGAATCATTCAAAAATATTTACAGAATGTCAACTGTGTGCCTGGAATTGTTCTAGGCACTTGGACCGCACCAGCAGATAAAGAGGCAAAAATCAGTCCTCAAGGAGTTTATATTCCTCAATTACAGATCAGTTCTTCTAAGTTTGGGTTAGAAACCACTGAAATGACAATGGATGGATGAACAGATAAATTGATGAATAATGAAAGTGAGCTATCTGCTATTCCTGGTTTGCTTTATATCTCACTTTCTCCAAGCCAAAAAGGTTTACTTTATCCAGAGTCTTTATTTATTAGAGACAACTGGAGATTCAATACAGACCCAAGGAGCATGGTGCCCAGTGCAGAAGCACTTGGCAGTCAAGTCAGAAACAGAAGTATCCTCACTCCTTCCCAGCCAGACACAAAAAGACCTGGCCATGTATTTCATGTTGCTGGACTCCAAGAGCAGGTCTCAGGAACGGTCTGGAGGCTAGTAGCCTGTGAATTGTAATCCTGTCTTCTGCTTTCTGTATCTTGAACTTCAGCCAGCTTAGATGCAAGTCTGAGCTCTAAAATTCTGCCTCTGTGTTATTACAGCAGGTGGAGTATTGTGGCTGAGAAGGTGAGACTTGGAATTAGACCTGAGTTTTAAACCTGACTCTGACATTACCAGGCTTCCCTGGTGGTTCACTGGTAACAAATCTGCCTGCTAATGCAGGAGACATGGGTTCTGATCCCTGGTTGGGAAGATCCCCTGGAGGAGGAAATGGCAACCCACTCCAGTATTCCTGCCTGGGAAATCTCATGGCCAGAGGAGCCTGCCGGGCTATAGCAAAAGGGTCGGACACGAATGAGCAACCAAACAAAAACAACCACTGCCATTACCAGCTGTGTTGGGTTGGATAATTCACTCTTCTGAGCTTTACCTGCCTCATAAAGATGTGAAAGGCGCATAAAGCAGAGTCAACATTCAGTAAGTGGTTATTAGATTATTATTGCTGTCGTTATCCACAAACTACACCTTTCACTAGGATGTGCAGAACCAATGAGGTCCATGTTGGGTACTGAGTCAGAGATAAACAGTCTCTGCCGAGTCCTTTTTACTATTAAAAACAACCAACCAAAGAGAATGAATCACCTAAGAACAACTCCTATCCACAGAGAAAAGCTTTATATGTTGTCCCCTAACTTTACAGGAAAAAAACAAAAAAACAAAAGTGAAGCAATGTGCCTTCATGTCACATGGTGAGTTAGAAGCGGAGTCAGCACTGGTCCCCTTTGCCTCTGTCAGTGTCAGACTTCATTTAATGGAAGCTTCCACTTAAGGGAGACAGTCTGCAGTTCTGCCTTGTGCTGGCCAAGAGCAATCAGTCTATGAGAAGCGTCCATCGGGTAAGCACAGAAGCCTCTCCCTTCATCAGTGTCATACCTTGGGAAACTATCTCCAGTATAGATAACAGAAAGAATAAATATTTTTGTTGAGAGAAAAAAATGAAGACAAAGGTCAAAGGGAATCATGTAATGGGTTGAGTCAGGGAAGAAAAAGAAAGCATTTTTTCTCTCCCTCCTCTTTTTCTCCAA
Source organism: Aepyceros melampus (assembly GCA_006408695.1). Lineage (NCBI taxonomy): Eukaryota > Metazoa > Chordata > Mammalia > Artiodactyla > Bovidae > Aepyceros > Aepyceros melampus. Next base: position 581,576 of record SJXQ01006667.1, on the reverse strand, counting down.
AACAGTCTTTATATAGAACTTGTCTAAGAGCCAATTTATTTGATATGGAAAAAATGTGAAAGCAGTGAAACACACAAACACACACACACACACACACACACACACACAAAGAGGTATTTGTGTTGGAGTTTAGAACTCGAATTACCAAGAGATAAAGGAGTTGAAATAGTAGGTTGACTTGGAATGATATTTTATTTTTTCAGAGTCTCAGAGTACTTTCAAGTTAGGAAATGGAGCCTGGCCCAGCCCAGGTCTCCAATAAATTCCTTGGGACTCGAGAAAGACAAAGAGGAAAAGGTCAATAAGGACTCAATCTAGCCCTTGTGCCTGCAACATAGTCGGGGCCAAAGACACATTTGTTGAGGATAAAAAGACAAATGGTACACAGTCTGGACCTGAAGAGTGGTGACTTGGGAAGCAAATTGGCCTAGGACTTTGCATTTTTACCAAGTGAAAATGTGTGAGACACTCAAGTGTGAGTGTCTAAGGAAAGAGGACTGAGTCATCTCTGAAATCTACAGCTCCCAGCACAGACTACGGCACCTAGAATGTTCTCAATACATACTTGTAAATTGAATGAGTAGTCAGTCATATGAGTAAAGAGAACTTGGAGCTTCCTGGAGCTTAGAGATCAGTGAGCATAATAACTAGTAAACTTCAAACAGCATCAGAATCATCTGGAGATGTCCTGTACGCAGAGTTTCTTAGTCCGCAGTCTGGGCTGGGGCCTAAGAACCTGCCCTTTCTAAATTCCAGATCCTGTTGATGTTGCTGGTCTGGGCCACACTTCAAGAGCCTGCTTTGGTGCACAGGTTCTTAAACTTGGCTGCAAGTTAGAATCAACCAGTGAGATGTTAAAGGCCTTAGGGTTATGCCTCATTTTCCTATTAAATCAATATCTGGGGCAGGACCAGGAGGAAGGAGGAGATGGGGATGTAAATGAGCTGGAGATGATTTTAAAATGCCCTTACGTTTTGCAATGTGCAACTCAGTCTGAGAATCCCTCATCTAGTACAACCTCCTCCTCGTGGATGTAAGGCCTCTGAGGTCCAGAAAGAGTAAGTGACTAGTCTAAGAACATACAGCAAGTTAGTGGCTTAGCTGAGAAGAGAACTCAATGTGTTTTTACTTCTTTAGTACAATCTACCATCCCGTACTTATTAACCCATGCTAGCTTTTACAGGCTCACAACTCCAGGCTAAAAAAAAAACAAACAAACAAAAAAAAAAGCAGTGTCTAAGTTGAGGTTTCAAGACATCTATTATTTCTTCTCTTCCTTGTTTTATACAGAAATGTTAAGTGGATGCATATTTATAGAATTTTACCATTCTAGACAAGTGAGGAGATGGAAGAGATGGGGTTATGGAGGATTCCCAAGGCAAGACAGTCTTTTAAGCACATCCTCAAACACAAACCAAGGGCTCCCTCTGAGTTCTTAAACAGATGTTCTTCATCTCTGAGTCAACGAACAGGCAAGATTTGCTTGCAATGTGCACGTTAATTGCCGGCCTTGTGAAAGAAGTGCTGGTAAAGTGTCTGAAAGTGGTTCTGTCTCTTAAAGAGATTAAAAGTTTCCTCCAGAACTTGGTTTCTATTAATAACTGGCTTAGCACATATTTTCAAACAGACAGAGCAGAGATTGTGTCTTATATCATCTTAGAACCAAAGAAAGTGCAACAAAAGGCCCATAGTTACCATCGACTTCAACATTTTCATCAGACAGAGAGTAAATCAAAACTCAGAGATTGACTGATTTATCTAGCATGAGTAAGTGGCCAGCTGGGGCTAGACACAAGGTGTCTGACTCCTGAGCTATTGTTCTTTTCCGTTCTCAAAATGTTCCCCATCTATGTCGCTTGTACATAGAAGAGATGAGGTTCAACAGATATGACTTCATAGACTCTTGGTATCCACACTAGGTGAGGCTAAGGCTCCCTCATTTGTTAAATTAAAGCAGAAATTGGAATCACATCTTTAACTGAACAGTGGTTAAGTGCACTGGCTTTGGAGCCAGGATGAATTCCAGTCCTGATCTCACCACTTCCTAAGTATGTGATCTTGGACAAGTGACTTCACATCTCTAAGCTACAGTTTCCTTCAGTAAAATGAGAAGGAGACTAGGGCTGTGGAAAGATGCAAAGACATTAACCCATGGCTTGGCAGAGAGGAAAAGCACTACTGGCTTCATAGTAAGGGGGTGCCTGTCACGAGGAAGAAGTGATAGAGAGATGGCTTGAGAAAGGAATATTAAGGACAAACATTATCTCACATCCANTCCCACCATATCCACTCACCCAGCACCAGGTGACAAACCCCCAGAGGTGAGTGTATCTGCAATTACCCTCCTTCCAGTGCAGGACACTCTGACCCTCCTCACATCCCTCTGCAACCCCCCACCCCCCCGATCATGTCCCTGTCCAGGGAGCACACTTACGTGTCTGTGAACCTTCTCCTGAAGTGCAGGGTGGAGGCCACGTCCACCTGGAGCGGAGGATCCCGAACCACCTTGTACTTCAGCAGCTTACACTCCAGGCAGAGGGGGCTGTCTGCCACAGAGGTCAGCATGGCCGCATCAATCTCCAGGTGCTCATCCAGCGTGTAGATCTGGACGCCATACACCTCCTCGCCCACATCCTGGAGCCTGATGGTCAGCGGGACATCACAGAAGACGTTCTGAGGCCCCAGGGAGATGTTATTCCCACTGACACCCAAGAGTTTGATGTCATTGACAGCCCCACTAGAGTCCCAGTCGGTGGAGACGAAGGTCACCCAGACGGTCAAAGACTCGGGGACCACGGGGTAGCGGAATCTCAGGTCAAGGTGGCAGCCCTGGGGCTCAGGGCAGGCTGGAGGCACCGTGTGTGGGTTGACGGCTGAATTGGGGCTCCAGGTACGGACGCTGGACTTACAGGGCTGCTCAACATCTGGATGACCTGTGGACAAGAGATGAGGATATGAGCTCTGGAAAGTCCTCGGAGTTTCCTGCAGCCCTCAGGAGATACGGCCAGACTAGGACTCAGAGGGAAGGTACAAAGAAAGGGAAGATTCTCAGTGTCTTGGAGAACCTGCTGTACTCACAGCACTCCTGCTCATTCCTGATGGCAGCCCTGGGGCTCAGGGCAGGCTGGAGGCACCGTGTGTGGGTTGACGGCTGAATTGGGGCTCCAGGTACGGACGCTGGACTTACAGGGCTGCTCAACATCTGGATGACCTGTGGACAAGAGATGAGGATATGAGCTCTGGAAAGTCCTCGGAGTTTCCTGCAGCCCTCAGGAGATATGGCCAGACTAGGACTCAGAGGGAAGGTACAAAGAAAGGGAAGATTCTCAGTGTCTTGGAGAACCTGCTGTACTCACAGCACTCCTGCTCATTCCTGTCCCAGTGACGTGCATCTGAACGAACTGGATCACGAGAGGTTTGGTCAAAATTACCTTCAAGTAAGTTGCTTACGATGGAGTTGCTGCCCAAACTATCCCTCCTCGTCTCTCGCTTGATGGAAAGAAAGAAGGGATGTGTCCTCTGAACCAGTTTACTTCTTGTGAGGACTCATTTCTGAGGTGAGGCCACCAAGGCTTAGGGACGTGGAGTGAACTAACCAGAGTCTCACAGCTTGATGCGTAAAAGTCAGCACTAGAGCCTAGCTCTGTGTCATCCTGAAGTTCCTCATTTTCCAGACTGAAACGTGAGAGCCGCTAACACAAACTAGACTCCCTCTGGTACAACCTGCTTGTAAGGACAGAAGGGCCAGAAACCTCCAGCGGAGAGGAGGTGAGTTATGATAGCTTCCGCCTCTTGGGCTGGATTTCCATGGAGGAAACTGTCTAGAACCCTGAATGACGGAGGGAACGCAGCCCTGGAGCCATCTTATCCCTGCCTCCCCTCCTCCACATGAGGTCATTCCATGCCACGGAGCTTCTCTGAGTCCTATCCAGCCAGACTCGGGGAGGGGAGGGCTGCTTGGGAGGGGGGAGAAGGAAGGAGAGAGTCTTCCAGTCTTTCCCCAGGGAGACGATGCCTCATCCCCACTGATCTCAGCCTGAGCAGTGACTTCTGAATTTTTCTCGGCTGAGATCATTAGTCCTAGACCCTCAGAGAACTCTCCTTTGCACTGCTGAGAAAAGGAATCAGGACTCAGTGCAATGACTGGCTTTGATTTCTGTAAGGGTGTCTAGCAAGAGACACACATCCGCTGGAGTGTGGCTCACTGGACAACCTGAGGTCTCGCATCCTCCTCAGGTCGTCCTGTGAGCCACATTCTTTTCTTCCCCCTTTAAATCAGTGGTTGATAGGGGTGGAGGTGCTGAATATTTCAAAAGCAAAAGGGGGAAAAAACCCCATCAATCTTAGCCTGAAAAGGCTTTATGATAATGTTACAGCATAATAGGAATCACCACAATATGAAAACTAGAAACTGATTTTGGGTGGAAAAGCCATTCCAGTGAAAGTTGTTAAGTAACTCCAATCCCCTTGCCTCTGCCCAGCCAAGGGAGAAGAGAGATGATGTCCAGGGATGGGAAAGGAAAGAGAAAAAGAAGAGGGAGAATGGGCAAGGGAGGTAGGGAAGGGGCCAAGGACAAGGAAAATTGAAAAGACTCTTGAGAGACAACACATCAGAACAAGAAGAGATGGATACGACTACAAGGCTCCCTCCACCTTTCCTTGGCCAACTTCATTTACTACCTGCAGCAAATGCTGGATAGAAGAGACCAGCTGTTCAAGTCAAAGGCACAAATAAGGCTGAAGTTGTTCTTCCTGTCAATTCTCCAGCCGAAAGAGCTCCTGAATCCTCTTGACTTTGCGGGGCTTTCGGTACTCATGTAGCACTTATCATTCAAAAAGCCTTACCAATGGCAGTGTTTCAGTGCACACAAAGCACATTCCTTAGCCATCGTGTGTTCATCTGATTCTCAGCAAAATCCTGTAAGATGGTTGCCATTTCTGCCTCTGCCTGGCAGCTCTGATTTGCTCGGTTGCCATGCTCAGTGCTTTATACAGTGCCTGGCAAGGCAACAGGGAGCACAGCGCACACTCGGTAGATATTTCAGGGAAGATCTCCCAGCGTGTTCGTATGCAGTTAAAGAAGTGAAGGACCCACGGACTGTGAGAGCCTGCTATGTCATGGCACGTTCCAGGGGAACAACCCCCCTGTCCCTCGCCATGCGTTCCCCTGGAGCTGACAAGGAACGGAGAGATCTTTCTCCCTTCCTTGGAGAAAATGACTTTCAGTGGTGGGAAGCCACAGGAGAGCAAGGGTGACAAATCCGTTTGGCTCCGACTTTCATCCCTGGTTTCTTGTTAATCAACAGAGAGACCAAATGCTTTCCAAAGGATAAGAAACTAAGCTTGATCATTATGCTCAAATAAGTAAATAGGACTAGAAATATCAGCAAAGTGTGAGCTTGTCCGGTTATCAGAACAAACTTTTAGATTTAAAAAAAAAAAAAAAAAAAAGAGTTTCAAGGGGCACTGAGTCCCTTTAATAACACCAGGCTTCACACACTGACCATCCTCTGTGTGCTGGGCACTGCGCCAGGCATGGTACATGCCTCAACTCTTTTCATCCTGCCAATAAGTCTATGACGTTGGTCTTATGAAACTCATTTTACGGAAGAGGAAACAGAGCCTCAGATGGTTAAGTAATTCGATGGTGGGGAGCAGAATACTTGTGATACTGTGGGTCCAGAGAGCATGCCAAACTTTGAAGGAATAAAACATGGGTTACAATATCAATTATACAGCTTCTCACCATATCACCTACTCTAACGATGTTTACCCCACAAGGGGTACTATAAGACTCAAATGGGATGAGATAGTTAATAGACGAACATATTCACGAATACATGAGCTCTGCTTTGACACATAAGGAAGATATTCCAAGCAAAGGGAACAGTTAAGAGAGAAAGTGAATAAGATATTGTGGGTCTGAGTGCAGTGGGAAAGCAGTAAGGCCGTCAAAATAAGCTGAGCCCAGATTATGAAGGGTATTATGTGTCACTTTAAGGAAACTGAACTTCATGCTAAGACAGCTGGGGAGTTAGTGAAGACGTTCAAGCAACCAAATGAAGGCTGTCTTTCAGAAAAACCAACGTTTAGAGTCACAGATACTCTCCATCCATCCACCTATCCATCCATCCATCCATCCATTGGTCCACCCACCCATCCATCTGTCCAGAGAAAAGCTGCCTCTGTCTGTGTCCAGGGCTAGGTTATAGTCCCTGGAAGAACAGGGTTTGCAGACATGGCCTCTCTCTCATGGAGCTTCCAAGCTAGTGAAATCAGTTAAGAAAATACTGTATCAGTGCAGATAACACACAACTCTTGCCTGTACCAAGAGACCATGAGGGGCAATGAGGACGCATCAGAGTCCCTAAGGAGGAAAAATGAACACACCCAGGCGACTGATAAGCTGGGTGGTGACAAATTTGGGAGAAGCGTTGAGGAAAGGAAAGGGAAGGAAAGTTGGGGAGGAGGAGGAGGATAGATAGGGAAGGGGAAAAGAGGGAAGGGAATGGGAGGGAGGGTGGAAGGGAAGGAAGGGGAAAGGAGAGAAAGTACACAGGAACTGTTACTTCATTTCAAGTACATACCTTTTTTATATGAGAAGTCACATGTTTACATAAGCTATCCACTAGAGATCAGGCAATATACGTGTGTGAAATATATTTATACAAACCCACACTGATTTAAATTTACAGTTATGACAATCTGTACAGAAATCTATTACACACCTTTGTGTATACACACTGCAGCTGTTGACACAAACACTGTTTATAAAAACTCGGTGCCAAGTTTTTTCTAGATGTATACTTCAGCACACCTGAAATATTCTGGGCACAAAAACGGGGAAAAGATTCTCACACGTAAGAAAAAAATGGAAACAGCCAGTGCCATTCGCTACCCTCTCACGGAAAACCCGGCAGTTGCAATGTATTATAGCTTGCATAAGTGATCTGAACTGAGATTTGAGTCCATCAGATCTAGCTGTCTGATTCCTGAGCTACGAGCGTATCGTGGTATTGAATATCTCAGAAAATATTCATCTGTGAAGTACAGTGTTTGCTCAAGAGAAGGGAAAATAGAGTTTCTTTTTGGTACAACTACATTTTGTGGCCAAAGGCAAGAATTTCTGTGATTATGTTTTTCCTGAAGTTCACAAGATGGAGTTAGTGGAACATAGTGAATATGCCATAAATATTTGTTAAGTGAAGAATTTTCTATCTTGTTAATGTGGAGTTAAAACTATGAGGTTGTGGCTCTGTGGAATATCCTAGCTGGAAAGGACATTCTGTTGATAAGATGCTATCTTCATAGAAGCAAAGTGACTCACTCAAGGGCACAGAGCTCATTGACGGCCAGGCTCAGACCAAAACCCCAACCCCGTCATCCTCCCCACACCCATGCTCTTTCCCCTACCCCAAAGATACGTCTGGCATCGCTCACAGATTGGGGAGTTTTATGTTTGGGAAGTCCAAAAACTTAAACACGCAAAGATAAATAGGATGAAAATGAGTTGAGAAAAACATTGTAGACTTGGCTCATGGAAAAGTTTATTTCTTCAAGAATATTAAAAGGGTCTGAGCCAAATGGATCACAGAGCCTGTAAAAGGATGCTCTAAAAAAAGAACAGTGTCTTTTCCTGGCCTGCGTGTACTGAATTTGCATATCCTAAAGGAAACCCAGGGCTGCTGGGTTTTCTTGGAGGCCTGAGTCAACTCTGGGTACAGGGAGGGGTTCAACACTTCAGTGGGCCTCTGCTCCACAGCTCCTGCTTCAAGAGGGGCGGGGATGAGCCAGGAGCAGACCTAACCAGCTGATGGTTTCGTTGGATGAGGGTGCAGGGTGATGCCAGGGGATTATTTCATTCAAGTGGCAGGACAAACTGGGATGACTTTAGCCCGAAAAGTCACAGGGGAGTCTTGCTATTGCATCCACCCAGTGTGCACGTGTGCGTGCTCAGTGTGTCTGACTTTGCAACACCATGGATGTAGCACACCAGGCTCCTCAGCGCATGGAGTTTCCCAGGCAAGAATACTGGAGTGCGTTGCTATTTCCTACACCAGGGGGTCTTTCTGACCCAGGGATCAAAGTCACACGTCTTGCTTGTTCTGCACTGACAGGTAGAACTCTTTACTACTATGCCACTTGGGAAGCCCCATCGTCCTTCCAAATCTCTTTCAATTCCACTGACTCTTCTCCAATCTCACTGCCACTGACCTCAGCCAGGCCACCACCGTACCTCTCCTGGGTTCCTACAACAGCCATTTAGATGCACTCTTCTCCCACCACCCCCCTCCAACCCCACCCCAGGTCTACTCAACACCCAACCTCTTCATCACAGAGCAGACCAGGTGATCTGTTATAACAGGCACATCTCACCATCTCCCAGGCCCCTGCCAAGGCACGTGGCATCTCCTTACAACCCTGAGAACAGTCCAAACCCATCCTCATCTGGTCATCACACATCTCACCCCAGCTCAACTGCTTCCTCGTCTATACCTTTCTCTCCATGCCCATTTAGGTTCCCGCCCCATTACTGAAGAGCTTCTGTTCTTGTACATAGTATCTATGTCATTACCATATTGTGGATTAAAACTGAAAGACTTTAAAACACAGGAGCACATACGCATGCATCCCATTAGCTATCTAAGCAGTAAGACATCACGTGCCATGCAGTCGCTGGGAAGAACCGCTGGACACTCAAGAGAGAAAGCGAGTGAAAAAGGTAAACTGTGTCATAGTATTATTATGAAAATATCTTTTCCTTGGAGGACACACTAAGAAGCCTTAGGAGGCCCTTAAGTCTCCAGATCACATTAAAATAACCAGTGCTCTCAACACAATCAACTCCTCACACATTCTTAAATGCACCTTGCTGACTGATATGCTGACAATTCCTCAGCGGGGCGTGAGTCTCAGTCTTGGGGGAGGTCCCCCACTTCCTGCTTGTCCCCCCACACTCTGTAGGTCCATCAGCACCAGTTATCACAGCAGATGGAGAACGCTCCCGGATACTCATCTGACTCTCCGATCAGATCGCCAGCTCTGCAGAGTCCCATGCCCAGCACGGTGCCTGCCTGGCGCACAGTCCCTGCGCTGGGTGGAGAGGAGATGGGTTCGTTCCTTGCATGGAAGAGACACAGAGCTTCTTCTGGGAGAACCCAATGCGGGTTCAGTTTGGGTGAAAAAGTCACCACTGCAGATTTCAGGAAGAACTTTCTAGCAGATGGCGCTAGAATGGGGAGACCAAGGAAATGCATGAGCCGGTGCTGGACGCACACGAAGGGGGTTCCTGCCCAGGGCGGGAACGGGGCCGGGCGACCCCAGGCGCCCCTCCATGCCTGACAGCCCGCGACTCCGTGAGGCCGAGCTGAGGGCGCCTCCCCGGCACCCCTTGGGCTTCCCATTCCTGATGGGTCTGTTTAGAGTTCCCCAGTTCCACGCTCCTTTTTATTTCAAGCTACTTTAGAAGGTAACAGAGCACAGCGCCGCCACTTTTCTCCCTCACGTTTCCTCTCTGATCCTTCTCCCTTGCTTTATTCTATCTCTGGCTTTCTCTTTGTCAACCTTCTTTCTAAAAATATAAAGGAGAACAGGGGCGTTCTCACTGAACCTCAGTGAGAAGTCAGACTCTGCCTCCTCAGGTAGCCGGGGGTCCCTACCCAAAGACAGCTGGCCTGAGCCGCCCCGCAGAGCATGATGAGGGACTTGGGTGGAGGCTTCTGTGTGGACATCTCTGAGGGCAACAGAGGGCGAGACAGAGGGCTGAGAGGGGGTGTGCGGTTTCTGCCAGCCTGGCTTCAGGGACTAGACCTGTGCCTTGAAGAAAGAGACACTGCAGAAGGACCCAGAATGGGCAATTGGCCATGAGATTCGCTCTGTTGCAAGCTGTCTTGCTTCAGGGCCCAGTGACAGGGTGACAAAGCACTGGGTGAAAGACACTTTCTTAATTTCTCTAGAAAACTGAGGGGCGGTGGCGGTGAGTGTAAGGGAGCAGAGACTGTGGTCTGCAGGGAGGCCTGGGAGACTGCCCACTGCTAGCATGGAAGGTCTGTGGGTGGACTCCACAACCATGGCCGTCCCGAGGTGCTTCCCTCCAGCATCTTGCTGATACACGGATTCTGATAAGGAAGTGATATGACAGGAGACTGAGAGGAAAAGCTGCGACACGTGGAAGACTGCCTTGGGTATTCCCAGGAATAACTTCCCAGGAATAAATGCAGGAGAATCAAAGGCTCGTGATGCCCTGACGCCCTCCAGTATGCGTGTTGATTCTGATGTGAGCTTGTTTGTATCCACAGGCTGTCAAGGTCTAGGGCACAGACACACACACACACACACACACACACACACGTACACACACACACGGTGTCTTAGAAGGTATGTGGCCTTGGGTATTTGATTCCTTAGGGGCTTTGCTTCTTCACCTGTAAAGTGGGATGACATACCCAGGACAGTTCAGGGGCTCAGAAAGACTTGGCTCAACAAATGCATGAATACTGGCCTCAGTGGAGGGGAAGGGCACACACTCCTAGCAATACAATTAATAAATTCTGGAGCTCTAATATACAGCATGGGGACAACAGTTGATAATACTGTATTGAAAAACTGCATAACAGCTAGATGTTAAACATTCTCACTGCTTTCCCCACCAGCTAAAAAAAAAAAAAAAAAAGGAAATGTATGCAGTGACTGCAGTGACAGGTGCGGCGACTTTAAAATAAATGTGCTTTGCCATGCTAAGTCGCTTTAGTCGTGTCCGACTCTCTTCGACTCCACAGACTGTAGCCCACTAGACTCCTCTGTCCATGGAACTCTCCAGGCAAGAATACTGGAGTGGGTTGTCATTTCCTTCTCCAGGGGATCTTGCCGACCCAAGGGTCTATCAGTCATCACATTGTACACCTTAAATCTACACAATATTAAAAGTCAATTATATCTCAGAAAAAATTCATTTTGGGGGGAGGTCAGAAAAAACAGACCTAAAAAGAAAAAAAAAAAAAATACTAGGCTTGCAGGGCAATCTAAGATCAAATGAGATGGTACATGCTGCTGCTAAGTCGCTTCAGTCGTGTCTGACTCTGTGCAACCTCATAGACAGCAGCGCACCAGGCTCCCCCGTCCCTGGGATTCTCCAGGCAAGAACACTGGAGTGGGTTGCCATTTCCTTCTCCAGTGCATGGAAGGGAAAAGTGAAAGGGAAGTCTCTCAGTCGTGTCTGACTCCTAGAGACCCCATGGACTGCAGCCCACCAGGCTCCTCCGTCCATGGGATTTTCCAGGCAAGAGTACTGGAGTGGGGCGCCACTACCTTTTCTGGATGGTACATGAGAAAGATCTTAAAATCACAAAGCTCTATCTACATTGAAAGAGTTCTTTGCACACCCAACCTGCAAAAGAGCCCCCAGCCCGGCTTACCTTCTGCTTCCCGAGGACTCCAGTGTCCTGATGGGCCGCAGGGCATCGGGGAGGAGGCGTTGAAGGCATACTGCACCAGGAATCTCCCTTCCAGGCAAAGGTCACATGCTGATCCCAATTCTCTAGGAGGCCAAGGAAAGAAGGAGACGCACCGACTTAGGAACGGTGGAATGAGTTCCCGACTCAACTGAGCCAAAGGTGTAGGTGACAACAACTGCTCCCCTATTGTCTTTATTCTCCCTTGGACTGCGAGGAGATCCAACCAGTCAATCCTAAAGGAAATCAACCCTGAATATTTTCTGGAAGGACTGATGCTGAAGCTCCAATACTTTGACCACCTGACTCAAAGAGCAGACTCATTGGAAAAGATCCTGATGCTGGGCAAGACTGAAGGCAAAAGAAGGGGCCAGCAGAGAATAAGTGACTTAGATAGCATCACTGACTCCATGGACATGAATTGAGCAACTCCAGGAAACAGTGGAGGACTGATGAGCTACAGTCCATGAAGTCACAAAAAGTCGGACGTGACTTAGAGGCTAAACAACAATACTAAATCCTCCCTATCTGTGTCAGAGCTTCCAGAATATGACCATAAGTGAAATTCCTCCCCACCACCCAGGAGGGCCTTTCTGGGTCTAAACGACTTCTGTTCTGATGGTGGATACACTTAAATTTAAAGCAGCCCAGAATCAACAGGTCAAAGACTTACCACCTGCACTATTTCTTCATTTCCTCAATGATTAAAAGTTCCACTGAAGATTTGATATGTGGTTGTGAGGAAATCTTTTACCCATCAGACCTCAAATTTTATTCTTTTAACAATCTCTGTCTGGTACCTACTATGTGCAGGAATTATTAGGATCCTAGGTATTAAATAGGAAGAAGGAATGGTTCAGTTCCTTCAGCTGAAAATGACTGGGCTGAGCTAGACAGTGCTTAAAGAACCTTCTAGCTCTGACATTCAGGGGATAGATGAGTCACTCTTGGATTTTACAGTCAAAAGCAGTTTCCTTACCATGCCACCTAATTCACTTCAGCAGCTTTCCAAGGGGCAAGCCAACCCCTCAATGGGACAAACCCCAGCAGTGGAATATGACAGTGGCTTTCCCCATCAGCTAGTATCTTATGTGTCTGGATTCAATCTCCCTTTAACCACAACAGCCTTTGGGATCCTACTTGCTCTCCAGACTTGGCCCCTGTTCAGGAGATAGTTGCTAGGAAGAGAGAGGGATAATAGCCCTCTTCTCCTGTACTAGGGTGAGCAAGCCCAAAACTCTGAAAACCTGAGCAACTTCTACAGAGTGAATGGAGAGGGAAAATATCAAGAAAGGTAATAGCCCAACCCATTATTCTCAAAATGCAATGGTCCTGCCAAAATCTCCTTCCTAAAAGAATCACCACCCTTCAGCAACCTGAAAGACACAAGGGAGGGGTCCCATCTCAAGCCTTAGGGCTTCTGCTTCACAGGGAAGCTCCATAGCCCCAAGGCTCATGCGCTTGCTGACATCGCAGTTTGCAGCTGGTCCTCGTTCCTCCTCCACCCAGCTGCCAGGGAGCTCATCCCCAAACCTAAATCTAAATACTTTCTGCCTCTGCTTATCTGCTAATATGGTGACCACCATGTGTAGTTTAATGGCTGGACGGATAGATGGAAAATACCAGTCACTCCAACATGTTGCTAAGACTCATGACTAACCTAGTCTAGACCCTCAAATTGCGTATTCTGCATCATCAGCTTTATCATCAGAAATATGAAATCATACATAGGTATAATTTTATAAGCACATGAATATTTAGTGATAGGAGAATGATTGAACAATCTAAGGTCAATCTCAATGGAACAGTAAGCAGTTGGTACAAACACTCAAAGATTATTAAAATTTATGGAAAATGTGTTATAATGTTAAGGGAAGAGTCATATTCAAAACTGTACCTTATAGCAGCATCTCAATGCTGTTCAAACAACTTAACATGACAAAATACTACCAGCAGCTATTTCTAGGTGGTGGAACTCAGGATGATTCCTCTCTCCCTACTTCCATTCCTTCTGGTTTTCTGAACTTTCTCTGTATTTTCAGTATGTATGAGGTGTTCCTGAACTAGCAATAATGATGATTATACAAATGCACTTGGAGGCAGAGGATGAAGGGTGGAGAGAGAGTTGCTCAGCACCAGTCTGGTTCCATTACAATGACCACAATCCACGCATAGCAGCTCAGAGTCACAGGACTGGTTTATGACGACAATGAGATTACAAACATCCTTGTATGAATCCAGATTGCACTGATCTTAATGGTAACTGAGCTTTCTACTCTAGATGGCTTGCTTTAGAGGAAATGCATGTAGTCACCTGTACTTCACTGAGTTCTTGACAACTGTAGGTTCCCTGTAAATACTTTGATGAATTAACAGGACGTCATCCACCTGACAGTAAATGGGCCTTATTTACACAGAGTTCCACAAGTGCATTCCCTCATGCTCAAGCATGGGTTCACGTGTTTATTCAATGTTTCACCTGTTCATTTGCTGGATACTCATTGAACAATCTGGTGGCTAGCACTGTGCAACTACCAGATGGTAACCATCCACGGGAGAGGAGATCTGATGTAGTACCTGCCCTCATAGACCCTGCAATCCAGCAGAGGCAACAGTCCATAAACCAATAGGAAAATAATCATGTAAAGTACAGGTTGAATTACTGCTAGAAGGAAAGTCGATAGATGATGTAGGAGAGGCTAATGGGGGGTTGCACAGGGCTTCAGATGGGCACAACGCTGGTGGACCTCAGTGCAGGTGTGACGAAGAACGACACCAAGAGTGGGAGTAAAGCAGCCTGGGCTCAGTCTAACAGTATGGAAAGGACCGAGGCGGGAGGATGGCCTCGGTCCATAGAGGGCCTGAAGGAAACTCAAATGGCAAGAGTCACAAGTGAAAAAGCAGTAAGAGAGCCAGTGGGGCAAGCAGGCAAGGACCACAGGATGGACAGCTCTGCAGACTCCTTGCAGATTACACATAAAAGTAAGGTACTGGAAGGTACTGGAGGGTTATAACATGGGTGACATGATCCAATTCACATTTTTAAAAGATCAGCCTGAGTGATGAATGAAGAAGAAATTGGGAAAAGAAGAGCACAGGTAAAAGCAAAGTCAGGAAATAAAGAGCAAAGGTGGGATCCTGTATATGGTGGGTGACATTCCCATTTTACAGATAAGGAAACTGAGAATCCTGGGTACAGAGTAACTATACCAAGGTCAAAGCTCAGAAAGTCACAGTCAAAACACACTTTACCAAAACCATGCCATATCCTACACATTCAGGGTATGTAAAATGTGTTTCTAAACTTTGGTGTTTATTTGATTTTAATAGGCACCTGTACCTACACAGACAGAAACATACACACACACTGAAATCATAGAAACACAGGATGCTAAAGGATGCTAACACTGGAAGAGATCATCTTTCTTACTCAGGGTTCATGAGAATTAAAGTTGAAAGCTCCAAATCTGTGCCATCTACTTCAGCAGCCCCTAGTAACATGTGGCTATTCAAATCTAAATGAATTTTAAAATTAATATAGAATTCATTTCAGTTCCTCAGTTACACTCGTCACAGTTCCACTGCTCCCTAGCCACAGTTGGCTTATGGCTACCACACTGGATATTACAGAAAGTTCTGTTGCACTTCTCTAAGGTATCCATGTACAGAAGGAACTAAGCTCTCTCCTAGGCATCTAGAATGGTACTAGTTATGTACTATCCTTAGGAGAATTGAGAAAATAGTCACTCAAGTCATTTTCTACGTTCTGAGACTTGGAAAAAGAACCTTGGCTGAGAAAGGCTAGATTCCCCTTTAGTTTACAGATCAGAAAACTGAGGCCAAAGAGGAAGAAGAAATGAATGAAGCTGCAAAGATTTCAGTCTCAGATCTCTTGGTTCCCAGTCCAGCATTCTTTCTACTATATACCATAGCCCGTTGTTCAGAAAACTGAAACCATCCAGTCAACACATGTTTGCAAGACAGATAAAAATGAAGGAGTTAAAAAAGCCAAGGGTGGCCTTGAATTATTTATTCAGTTGCCCATGTGTGAGGACACCGGCGGTGGGAGGATCTGAGTATGTTTTTTTAAGGAAAACCCTTGTATTCTCTTCGACCACAGATGTGAGGAACAGCAGGAGGGCATGACGGTGGCCAGGGGCTAGAGGTTGGCATTGATGAATGGAGTGGAAAACATCAGAGATTCTGCAGGGAAAGAGGACTTCAAGTAGCTCAACAGCTCTGAAAAACTTTGTACAAGATGGGAGCTAGTGTTTCCTGAGCATAGAGTGTGTGTGCTAGGCATATCACAGATGTCATCTTATTAAATTCCCCACAGAAGCCGGGTGGAGTGGGTATGGTTAGCACTTTTTATGGAAGAAGACTCAAGGCCAGAAAGGATCAGAGAGGGGTGAGACAACTCGCCCAAGGTCTCCTAGGCTGGGAATGGTAAAGCTGAGACTGGAATACAGACCGCTTGACATCAAAGCTTGTGCACTTGTACTAAGCCAATTTCCATGAGTATGAACTCCTCGTGTATGGGAGATGGATAGATTCATTTCTTTAAAACAATTTATTGAACTTGCTGACCTACTTCCTTCAGTCACAGACTATAGTCTACATAGCTGTTAACCCTAATTAGATATGTTTCTAAAATGTCAGTTTTAATTTAACATATGATAACTCATTATGAAATCTTAGACTGAACAGAATAGCTATTGTATGAGTCTCTAGTACCAACTGACTATAGGTTATTAAAAACACACTGATTGAAGCTGAGGGCCCCATGTAATAGAGACATATCTCATTACACAACAATTAACCCTCCAATAGGTTTCCAACAATCAGATGGTATTTATTTAATGGACAATAACTGCTTTATGAAATACAAATTGAATACACACACAGGAAGCTTCATTTACAAAACTTCCATTTTTAAGTGGAATCGAGGCTAAGGCTTGACCAAAAGTCTGATACTTCTCATCGCCACAGAAAAAATAAATAAATCCACAGGCTGCTGGAAAGGCTGCTCTGAAGTGTCACATGAGGTTTCCCAAACCCAGCTCTGAGCTCCCAGTGAGGACGGCTGGGGCAGAGGAAGGGGGTTTCTACGGAGCATCTAAGGAGTGCATTTCTTTTCTCCATGACCACATTCATCCAGCTGTCAAAAGAAGGTTCTAGATTCAAGGACTGATAGTACTGAAGGAAAATTGGAGCCCAAATTTAATTGTGATGCCATGATCTAATATGTTTTTATGCACACACACACACACATACTTCTGAGAGTTCCTTGCCACATTTTATGGCCTTTATAAAGGGGAGAGTAACACCTCCTTCATAATTCAAGGTTTGGAAGAACTTAATGAAAGAACATGTGAGCCTGAGATGAGACACTGCAAAATGTGAGTCGGAGCCTGGCTCCCACCACTTTCTATGGGCTTCTGGCCAACTCTCTTTGCCTTTTTGAACTCCAATCCCTTCCTCATCTGGCAAATGAAGAAGTTGATTCCCCTTTTACAGACATTACTGAGGAGATGAAATGAGATCGTACAGCAAGCATTTATAGAATCCAGAGCAGAGTGAGCAATTGATAAACAGCATGCACAACCGTTGAGTAATATTAATTCATCATCAGTTCAGTTCAGTTCAGTCCAGTCGCTCAGTCATGTCCGGCTCTTTGCAACCCCATGAATCGCAGCACGCCAGGCTCCCTGTCCATCACCAACTCCCTGAGTTCACTCAGACTCATGTCCATTGAGTCCATGATGCCATCCAGCCATCTCATCCTTGGTCGTCCCCTTCTCCTCCTGCCCCCAATCCCTCCCAGCATCAGAGTTTTTTCCAATGAGTCAACTCTTCGCATGAGGTGGCCAAAGTACTGGAGTTTCAGCTTTAGCATCATTCCTTCCAAAGAATCCCAGGGCTGATCTCCTTCAGAATGAGCTGGTTATTATTTCCACCATCATCAATATTGTATTATCATTATTGAATAAAACATTCCCAAGAAGGGCTGGGAGGGGGCAAAAATACTAATCCACACTAATTTATAGCCAAGTTCCAACCAAATTAAATGTCAGCATGTTAGTACATCTTCATGACCCTTTAAAATCCCCTAAAGCTTCAGTTGCTGTGCTAGTTAGTCCTTGAGTGTGTGTGTGTGTGACTCCGTTAGTCGTGTCAACTCTGTGTGACCCCATGGAGTGTAGCCCACCAGGCAGGCTCCTCTGACCATGGGATCCTCCAGGCCAGAATACTGGAGTGGATTGCCATTTCCTTCTCCAGGGGATCTTCCCGGCCCAGGGATCGAACCCAGGTCTCCTGCATTGTGGGCAGATTCTTTACCATCTGGGCACTTGTTAAACAAGAGTAACAATAAAAGACAGAGAAATCCCTCTCCAAGGCTGCTTCCCTTCCAAGTTTCCCTCTTCTCAGCAGGAGAGAGAAAGAGGGATCAACACTTCACAGGCCACACTCACCTTTCAAAGACGTGGCCGTCGATGGGAGGGAACCACTCCAGCATCACAGAGTCGGCCGTGTGGCTCACGACCTGGGGGGCGAGGGCGATGGGCGCCGGCTTCCTGGAGGGCTGCCAGCCCTGGTACACCAGGTCCAGGTAACAGTGCATTCTGGCAACTTGATTGGGTGTGAAGGAGTCGGTACAGTCGTCATCTGCAAGCAGGCAGAGGGAGAGATAAGCACCTCGCTGCACGGACGGACAGGCTAGAGAATGATGGTGCCTCCCAGGCGGCCCGGAAGCCAGCACCTCGGCTCTTGCCAACTGGGAGCTGGCCTCTTCCAGTGCTCGAGAGTTAATGGTCTGTGAACAAATTAGTGCAGTCATCACGTCTGCAGACAGGTGAGAGGGAGCATTAGGAGGGGGAGGGCGGATAGGACTGAAAAGGCACGTCTGGGCCTAGACAGGGAGGTCACGGGTAAGGACAAGGGCAAGACGAGCCACTTTCCATGGGCCCCCATCCACCGGTCAGTAAGTTCCAGCCGATCAGTCAGTATCTCTCACTCACCCACTCGTGTCCTGTCTGTCTGCTCACTCATTCTTTCATATGCTTACTGGTTCCTTCACCTTCGCATTTGTTCATCAGCAGTTCATCAGTTCTGCCATAGTACATCTTCATGACCCTTTAAAATCCCCTAAAGCTTCAGTTGCTGTGCTAGTTAGTCCTTGAGTGTGTGTGTGTGACTCCCTTAGTCGTGTCAACTCTGTGTGACCCCATGGAGTGTAGCCCACAGGCAGGCTCCTCTGACCATGGGATCCTCCAGGCCAGAATACTGGAGTGGATTGCCATTTCCTTCTCCAGGGGATCTTCCCGGCCCAGGGATCGAACCCAGGTCTCCTGCATTGTGGGCAGATTCTTTACCATCTGGGCACTTGTTAAACAAGAGTAACAATAAAAGACAGAGAAATCCCTCTCCAAGGCTGCTTCCCTTCCAAGTTTCCCTCTTCTCAGCAGGAGAGAGAAAGAGGGATCAACACTTCACAGGCCACACTCACCTTTCAAAGACGTGGCCGTCGATGGGAGGGAACCACTCCAGCATCACAGAGTCGGCCGTGTGGCTCACGACCTGGGGGGCGAGGGCGATGGGCGCCGGCTTCCTGGAGGGCTGCCAGCCCTGGTACACCAGGTCCAGGTAACAGTGCATTCTGGCAACTTGATTGGGTGTGAAGGAGTCGGTACAGTCGTCATCTGCAAGCAGGCAGAGGGAGAGATAAGCACCTCGCTGCACGGACGGACAGGCTAGAGAATGATGGTGCCTCCCAGGCGGCCCGGAAGCCAGCACCTCGGCTCTTGCCAACTGGGAGCTGGCCTCTTCCAGTGCTCGAGAGTTAATGGTCTGTGAACAAATTAGTGCAGTCATCACGTCTGCAGACAGGTGAGAGGGAGCATTAGGAGGGGGAGGGCGGATAGGACTGAAAAGGCACGTCTGGGCCTAGACAGGGAGGTCACGGGTAAGGACAAGGGCAAGACGAGCCACTTTCCATGGGCCCCCATCCACCGGTCAGTAAGTTCCAGCCGATCAGTCAGTATCTCTCACTCACCCACTCGTGTCCTGTCTGTCTGCTCACTCATTCTTTCATATGCTTACTGGTTCCTTCACCTTCGCATTTGTTCATCAGCAGTTCATCAGTTCTGCCCCTTACTGATGCAGCAATGCTGCCTTCCAAACCAGCCTTCTGGGCATCGATCCTATACTCTATGCTCGAAGCCAAGGGCCATGGAAACCGACAGCACTCCTGCTGTTGGGGAGCTACAGTCTAGCTATAGTGCAAAGGTCAGTTTGCTGTGTGGTTCAAGGTGGTTTTAAGGCTCAAGTTTGTGGCGCCAGTCCCCAACGACAAGGAGATGGTGTGCTGAGGAAGACGGATAAACTGGAGAGGCTTCTGGGGGAGGTCCTGGAGGTCAACCAGGTTACACCATTAAGACTGGGGAAGAAGATGAGGGATGGCAGAAGGGGCAGCTCAGGACCACAGAAGCGATGAGCCCTGGGCAGTGAGCACAGGGAGACTCGGAAGTAGTCCAGGCTCAGCATCCAGCCTTCGGTGTCCATGGCAGGAATGCAAGGACAATGACACCTTCCGCACAGCGCTGTCACTGGGACGCGGACTGTGGGCTTAGTACATGCTTCGTACACGGGATACTGTGCTTTGGGCACATGTAACTCTCCCATTAGTTTTGGAGTAAATACTCTGATTGCTCCATTTCACAGAGGAGGAACCTGAGGCTGAGAGATGTTTCACTACTTTTTAAAGATCACAGAGCTAGGGGCAGATCTGAGATGTGAACCCAGGCAGTCTTGACTCCAAGGCCACGTTTCTAATCAACATGAGACCTTTTTTCTGAGTGTCCATGAGACCTTGTATGGGCAAAGTGTCCTGCAGGTGTTTGATAAACAGGAGTTGAGCCTGAGTCGGAGGGGACCAGAATACAATCTCATCTCTGAATGTCTTTAGATCTAATGACCTTCAATTCTACCCTCTGTTTTCTAGGATAAGGAATGAAGGCCACGACCCAAGACTCTTCCCTGCCAAGGAGGAAGCTTGCCTCCCGTCTCTCCCTCCAACAGCTTTACTCAGCTGCCCCAGGGAAAGATCAAGGCACTGTTTTGGCTTGGTTTCCAAAAACACCACTTCCCAGAGGTGTCTGCCTGGCCAGGGTTTCTGCAGCTGGGCCCCAGACAGAGGAGAACAGGGCTCACCAGATCTTAAAATAAACCCACCACGGGAATTCCACAGTATAAACTCACTTTCTCTTATCAAACAAACAGAAAATAAGTCGGGCAGGTGCTGGGCAGTTGGACATGACCTTGAGAATCCAACTTGGGGAAGGGATAGGAGCGTGAGGAGGTTATACACAGAAGCTGCCTCCGATCTCCTTAGCAATTTTTGATGGTCTCCTTGCCAGCACCCTGGGGAAGACTTTTATACATTTGGAAGAAGCAGAAGAGCCCGAAGTCCTTTGGAGAACACCACCAAAGAATGACTAGTTGCACAAATCACTCTCAAGCTCAGATACTTGCATGTAACTCCTTGGACACAAAACAAGCTATGGGTTGCTTTTGCCTGGAAAATAAGACTCCACATGCCCCCAGTGGTCTAAGAAGGACTGGATGGGCTGGTACATTTTCCTTTGTTACCAAGGACTTTGTACTTCATCCCAAAAGCTTTGAAAAAGCCACTAAATAGGTTAAAAGCAGGGGAAGGGAATGCTGGCTAAAGAAGTAAGGGTTATGCAGTTAGGCTCACGGGTGAATGATCTGGAGTCAAATGATCTTATGACCACTGTGCCTCAGTTTCCCCACCCGTAAAGTGGAAATAATGATGATAACGAGAGTGCTGGTGACAGAATGCTGCTGAAAGTCATGGCAAGTGTAGGTAGCATCAAGAGGCAGGAGCAATGCTCAGTGAATGCTCACTGCCTCGGGTCTTGGGATAGTGCAGACACCTCTGTGTGTGTGTGTGTGTGTGCTTACGTGTGTGCACGCGTGTGTGTACGCATACACTAATGTGGGTGTTAGGAAACTAGAAGCAGGAAAAAAACCAGAATGTAAAATAATCACTCACTTTGATTTTGCAACATCGCCATTTAGGAATTCGATGGAGCGATACTCATGAACAAACATGAGGGAAAACATATGTACAAGGACATATTTTGAAATATAATTTACATAGAAAAAACGTTAGAAATAACACATCTGTCTATTAATAGGGGGAGGACTCTGTACATTAAGGCACGTGCACAGAACAGAATTCTAATCAGTCATTTCCCAAACAGGAAGCAACTCTAAAACTCAGGCCCTTGTGTATAAGTTGGGGACATTTAAATCAACCCCACAACCTAGAGTGATGGTGTGGCTTCCATGAGCTGGAACACATACAGCCTTTATTTGATGACGGGAAAGAAAAACAGCAATTCGCTTTCCTCTCTATATTCTGATTTGTTTGGTTGTCTTCCTCCAAAGGAGTTACTTTCCTTTTATAACTTAAAAATTAGCCATTTCCATGTTTGCCAATTTAAAAGTTTGAAAAATGGGTAGGTGACAGAAGCTGGGAGGAAGACAGAACTGTACCTGAACTTTAAAACTGAAGTCAAAAAACATCCCTCCCAGAGCTACATCACTTAGAGACTGAACCGCTGCTGGAGTCTTGGGTGAGGTACCAAAGGGTTTCTGTCGATCATAAAGCCTCTGCCCCAATTAGCTGATGTTTCGAGTTGGCCCCTCGTAGCTTCCTGCGTCCGCAGGCTGCCCCTCCTGACACCTGTGGCCCCCTTGTCCTGGTCTGAAGGACCAGCCAACCCATCCTATTCTGTCCCCATGCTGCCTCCAACCAGAAAGGACATGGGGGACTTCAGTATTCTGGGAGGCTACACCAGTCCCCACGCTGTTGATGTTGTGCTGTGAGTTTGCAATTTAAACTTTGTTCTCAAGAACGATTTCCACCTGCAGCTGTAAGGCCACCGGGCAGGGAGGTTCAGGGCCGCCACTTCCTGTGGGACCTCAGACAAAATGCTGACCCCTGACAGCCTTGTTTCCACCCACTGTGAAACAGGGACTCATGAGCCTACTTGCCTTCTACAGCCAAGGGAAGCGTGCAACTAGCTGACCCATTTCTAGCGCGTGAATAACTGATGGTTTGGTTGTTTTAAGAACAATGATAATAACAGTAACAGCAATAGATGATTATATCCACCGCAGAACACTTGGTATGTGCCAAGCATGTTACAAAGAAATAAACATCAACCTAAATATTACTTAGAGATTAAAACAATATATACCTAGTGTATATGGATGTGTAGATGAATATGAATATCTATAGTGATTTCTGTAATTCTTATCATCACGAACATCATATATATGTATATACACCATACACACAAACATACAGACACTTGTGATGAGATACGATATATGTGCCAGGTCTTCTACTGTCCATTAGGTTCTGGAGTGTTTTCACAATTAACAGTCAACAGATAATCCTGCTAATCATCACTTACTGAGCATTAGTTTTGGTACCAAGGACAGTTCTAACTCCTTCACCTGTATTTGACTCTAATGCAAGGTGAGGGTGATTGTCCTCCATGAACCAATAAAGTAACAGGCTTAGACAGAAGGAACTTGCCTGAGGTCAAAGTCAAAGGCTGGCACACAGAGGATTCAAGTCTGTTCTCACACTCTAGACTTTATGCTCCGAATCACTATGTTCCTATCAACCTCTGCTACATCACCTTCAGTGATCACAGGATGTTCTGGCATTGAGTGCCCTGTGACTTATTTCAGCAACCCATTCTCTTTGGATTTGTAAGAAGCTTCTAATTTTTCACACGTGTAAGCATTTCTCTCCTATGCCTATTACACACTTCAATTAATAAATGTCTAATTAATATGTGGAGAAAAAAATGTTGCTAAAAACATGTTTAGGACTAAATCTTTAAACACATTAACAGATTTATTTCCTTAAGACATACTTCTTAGAGGTGGGGCTGCTGTGTCGAAGCTTAAGTGCATATTAAAAGGGACACACAGAACAGCAGTGAGAAGACGCTTGCTCCCATCACTGGGGAAGGCCTGGTTTCTGCACTATTGAGGAAGCTGGACTTGGAGGTCCTCTTAGTGGGTTCCTTACGGCATATTGTCTTCAGGAAGTAAGAGTCTGACCTGCCGTCTTTCTATCTGCCTGAGGATTAGCCAACAGCTCAACGTGACCGCACTCAGCCGGGGCTTGACTAGGCTTGCCCCTAGCACTTGCCTGGTGTCTGCTTAATCTGAGCAGTTGGGACACTCTCAAACTCCCCCAGTGTCAGAAAGGGAGCCAGATAATTGTTGCCTAAATGCAGGCTCTGCATGAAAGGCATGCCTTGTTTTTGCTGTGTGGCCCTGGGAAAGTGACAAGTTCCCTAAGCCATGCTTTCTCCATTTGTAAAGTGGCTACAGTAGTGATAGCACTTATCCCACTGGGCTATTTAGACGATTCCATGAGACAAGCCCACTGGGCGTTGCCCACAGTATCTGGTGTGTCATAGGCACTCAGTAGTTTCTGCAGACTTGCCACCAGCCATGTTCAATTCATTACAGTCTTAGGACTAACAATTAATTCAGGTCCTCTGCTTCACTCTCCTTGCTCAACAAGTGGCTGATGGCTACCATGGAGGAGAACACACAGAATAGACCCACCTCTGCAAAAAGCCAGAGCACTCGAAAGGAAGGAACTCTAAGTAGCAGACCCAGCAAGCTCCCTACCCTCTTGTCTTGACTGCAAAGCCGCCGTGCGCCCCTCTCCCCAGCCCTGAGAACCCAGTCCTGGTCTGCATTTTGAATTTCATCCAGCTGCTTTTGTCACCTCATCGATCAGAGATCCTAAGAAAAACAAACATTTCAAAGCTCGTGGTCTCCTTGAATATGCTTTTGCGGGTGGAAGTTTGTTATCGTAGCTCAGTGAATTAGTTCTGCTGTTAATGGGTCACTGAGCTGAGGGGTTCCTTTAGAAAAGCAACATTAAATCAATCACCCTTTAGATCTGTACAAAGGGGAACAACAACAACAAAAAAAGATTTAGTTTATGGGGGTCCGGTAGCGAGTGGCAGCTCCTGGCCCCTAAGAGGCCGGCAAACTTCCAAACTCATGTTATTGTTTATTTTCCATGTGCACTGAGCTGGCCAAGGAAAGGTGCTGTAGAAATGGAACTTAAGCAGGGCTCTGGGAGGGGATGGGACACCGGATATGGATGCCGGCTTGGCTGGGAATGGGAGCATGGTAGGAATCTGCTTTTGAGGAAATCCCAAGCACTCGGGTCTTTTTTAGAGATCCCAAGCTAGGGGCTGTTTATGGCACCAAGCGTGGGTGCTGCCCATTCAAGAGACCTCGGTGTGAAGTGTATGAACCTTAAACTGGAGATGCCCCCGGAGATCGTTCAGTCCAAACGGGAAACTGGGAAGACCCACGGGCAGTCATGGAACCCACTGGATTTCAGGAGGGACAGCCTCTCTTCAAATGCAATCAGAGGCAAAACCTCATCAGAAATGGAAACTGCTAGAAGCGGGTTCCCCTGCTTTAAGCAGAAATGGAGGCTCAGAGTCACACAGCCACTCAGAGTGCCCCCATCTCCCTGACAATGATCCCTCTGGCACAGACTCGAAAACCACCCAGATCGCTCAACATCCCACTCAGCCATCAGCTAGGTCTCATTGGAAGAGTGGCACAAGAGGAAAAGAGAAAAACCAGTCACCTGTGAAACGGGGGTGGTTCCAGTCCCAGAGGCTTGTTGAGAGAGTTAAACAAGATGGCATATGTTAAAGTCTTTTATGAACAATCACTTTTAAATTTTTTTTTTTTTTAATCTTTGGGCTGTGCCGCATGGTATGTGGGATCTTAGTTTCCTGACCAGCAATCGCACCCACATCTCCTCCATTGGCTGCATGGAGTCTTAACTACTGGACCACCAGGGAAGTCCCATGAACAGTAAGCTTTTATATAAGTAGAAATGTTGCTATACAAATCAACTTTATATACCTGTTGTTAGAGAATTTGTTCATATTCTTCCCTTTCTTCCTCCTTCCTCCCTTTCTTCTTAGCAAACATTTTTAAAAACACAAGGCCTGTGCTAGGCGCAGAGAGTACAGTGATGTCTTAGAGACAATCTCTGCCTTTATAGAGCTCACTTGCTTTGGTGGTGGAAAGAAACACCTAAATTGAATATTATAATAGAGTTGGATGCTCAGCTAACACACACAGGCATCTGATGCTTTCCTCAACGTCTCTGCCTAGGGCTGAGGCTGTGACTGTCCTAAGAAAGGGGTATCTCACTCGTTCTTTCTCTTTTTTGAAAGATTTTTCTAATGTGGACCATTTGTAAAGTCTTTACTGAGTTTGTTACTCTATTGCTTTTGTGTATGTTTTTTGGTTTTCCTGGCCACGAGGAATATGGTATCTTACCTCCCCAACCAGGGACTGAACCTGCACGCCCTGCATAGGAAGCTGAAATCTTAACCACTGGACTACCAGGACAGTCCCAGGATAGCTAATTTTCCAAAGCTGTTATAAGGACTAGAGCTGGTCTTGATATACACTAAAAGGAAGTGCAGGGAATCTTGGAATGCACAGAATGAGTTATTAACACTGTTATTGACGGTACTAAAAAGGACTCTGAGTGGGTATATGCGGTGAGGGAAAAAACAACTCCATCTCATGTCATAATTTCATTATTTGTTAAACCAGAAGAATTCTATTTTACTGTAATAAAACAGTAAAAGAGCATGTGAAAATTTTGTGTGTTTTTTTTTTTTAAAGTTTCAACAATCACCAGCTTAGAAAACTACAGCTGCAAAAGTAGGAGAAACCTCGGAGATCAATTCCAGAATTTCTATTTTCTTGAGAAAAGTGGGACCCAGAGATGGGAAGTGATGGACCCCAGGCAGCCGGTGACCTACCAGCAGAACCCGACCTTCTACTCAGGCTTCCTGACTTTTAGTCCTGGTCAGCTTCCCAAAGCATCTTTCTGAGGAGCTTTTAGATACAGCATCTTCCTTGCATCCCTGAGGTACTCATGGAAGGCACAGGTACTCGATTACTTGGGATGAGGACTTGTTGGGATGAAGAGATCTTAGGAAAGACAGGCAGCCTGCTTGAGCCAGGCCGGGGGCCACGCCCGACGCTCTGGCGCTCTGGCGGTGTGTGGGCCTGCAAAGTGTGGGCCTTACCTGCGTAGCTCATGAAGTTGTTGTATGGAGTGTTGAAGAAGCTGTTGAAGCCACACGTGTCATTCCCTGGCCCCGGGTCACCGCAGAACTTGTGCTTTGGGGCTGGGTTGGTGTCACTGCAGAGGTCTCCGGTCTCATAGGACGGCTCTGTCTCCATGCAGGGGTCGCTGCAAGACTGGATCTCCGAGATGCCTCGGAAGATGTGGTAGAGGCCAGGCTGTGCCCAATCTCATGGATCATGGTGTGGGTGTGCCCAGGGATGCCGTAGAAAGATGGATTCAAGACGATGCCACCTGCCAGGGGGAAGTCAGAGCATTAGGCGAACAGGGCACCCTGCTTCCTGCTGCAGGAGTCCCCGGATCCCTCAAGGGGGAATGGGGCACAGCCCGAAGTAACCACAGTCTCCTCCACCCTATGACTCCACAGCTGAGAGTTGTTCTGACTTGGCATGAATCACTGATGGAGTAAGAAGAAGTCTCAAAGTCATTTTGTGCAATCCTTTCATTTTTCAGTTGAAAACACTGATGCCTAAAGGAGTGAGGCAACTTACTCAAGGGGACGTCAAACTACTTAGAAGTAGTGGCATGATTACAATTCAAGGACTTCCATTTCTGGACTGGCAAAGATTTCAGCTGCAACCTCTTAGGAAGTAAGGCATGCCCGTTTATGAATATTCTACACAAATTGCTTAAATGAAACTCCCATGCCCTGACACCTTGGTTCCAGCTCTCATGTTGCCTTCACTAACGCTGTGAAGCTGAGCAAGTTGATTGCCATCTCTGAATCCCATTTCCAAAGCTCTGTACCCTATGACAGTGAATATGCATAAAGGCCAGCACTGTGGCATACTCACCATTATAATACTGATAATAGTCAGTGTTTCTTGAGCATTTATTACATATTTTCAGGCCTTGTGTTCAGTGTTTCACATATATAAGCACACTTAATCATCTCACAAGCCCATGAGAGGGGCACTGACTCACAGAGAGGTGAAATAGTGGGCCCATGATCGAATTAGTAAGTGGGGAGTTCAGATCTGACCCCAAGATCCTTGGATTCCAAAGCCAGGAATCTTAATCAGTTCTGCTGCTAATGCCCACCACAGGCGCAGAATATGGCGTCTCATTAAGTAAATGTTGACTATCTGCTGAATGCCAACCCAGTGAAAGAGGTTTTGTGAGGCCTAAGTAATTGCGTCTAAGTAGCCAGCATAGCACCTTACACACAGCAAGTGCTTGTTTACAGTCTAACCACTGGCTACCCCAAGTGCACCCCAAGAATGAGAAGCATCAGCTTCACCTGGAGGTGATCAGAAATGCAGACTCTTAGGCCCCACCCCAGACCTAAAGAATCAAAATAATGTCTTTTACCAACAGCCCCAGATGACTTGCCTGTATGTTCTAGTTTGAGAAGCGATAAACCACTCTACATATGTTAAAAGAATGACCGTTTCTTCCCTTGGGCAGATAGATGGATCAGATCTCAGGGAAACCAATGGATAGCATGGTTCTGTGTTTGTTTTTAGCTACTGGAGAAATACATACAGGTTGGTAGATAGATATTCCAGCTGGAAAATCCGAGTGTGTTTAAGGGAAGGTTAAGCTTCAAGTCTGAGCACAGAGGAATGAATAAAGAAAATGTGTTACATATTTACAATGAAATACTCTTCAGCCATTAAAAAGAATGAAATAATGCCATTGCGGCGAGATGGGTGGACCTAGAGATTGTCACATTGAGTGAAGGAGGTTGGTTAGAAAAGGAGAAATATTGTATGACAGCCTTTATATGTGGAATCTAAAAAGAGATGATACAAAATGAACTTACAAAACAGAAAGAGACTCGGGGACTTAAGAGAATGTACATATGGCTGCCGGGGGAAAGGAACAGTTAGGGAGTTTGGGATGGTCATGTACATCCTGCTATATTCAGCATGGATAACCAGCATGGACCTACTGAATAGCACAGGCAAGTCTGCTCAATGTCATGTGACAGTCTAGAAGGGAGGGGAGAACGGATATAAGGCTATGCATGGCTGAGGCTCTTCAATGTTCACCTGAAACCATCACAACATTGTTAATCAGCTATACCCCCCATACAAAATAAAAAAGCTTAAAAAAAAAAAAGAAAACGCTCCACCTCTGATCAAGCTGCAAGCGGTGGCTGTAAGTGCAGAGCAGCTCACTACAGGAGAACGGTGAGGAGGGAGGCCCTTGCTATTCTCTGCTGGCAAGCCTGGAGCAGGCGTGGGGGGAGTTTTTCTCAGACTGAACTGCTGGGAGGGCAAGCTTGCTCAGTCATGGGGCTCATGGAGTCGATTAATTCTGAGCTGCTCAGAGCCTTCCAGCACAAAGATAAAGATGTATGAGGGGGTGTGTGTGCTTGCACGTGTATATGTGAGAAGCGGCAGGCAGAGGCAGGGAGGAAGAGAAATTGAGACAGGAAATCTCTCTCAATTATTTTCTGTCAATCATAATATGAAACATAATCCCCTTCCCACCCAAGGCTTTTTCCAGGGATCATGGTGTAACAGCAGGAAAGGAGGGTGTGTATATATGATTCTAGTAAATTGAGTGTGATTGGGCCTACTGCAGAGGACCTGCTCAGGACCAGCATGTCTCAGGAAGGAGAGGTGGCAGCCTGGGAGGCCAGCTGGAGTTAGCCTCACATGGGTTGCAATCTTCATTCTGTTTTGCAATGGCTGTGTGATCTTGAGAAAGTAACTCTGCACTTCTGGCGTGTTCTGCTATAAGCAGCCGCAGCCGAGCACCGAAGACTCTGTCTCTCTGTGAAGCTGAAATATTGAGGTCAATGGAGAACGAAGGGGGGCGGGGTGCTGGCAGGACCCCGTAGGTATTTCCAGGGGATAACGATAGGATTGCAGGCTCGATGTCCAGGCTGGGTCTCCCAGGCTCCCCTCTTCACAGAGCGACAGCACAGAGCTTGAGTCCTGTTTCACTGCCTCTCTTAAAAGGTGAAATAGCTTGAGGCTGACATCATCCTGAAATACTATAACATGCTGTGGATTTATAGCCTTCTGTATGCCTGGTCCTGAGCCAGTCTCTGAAATTCAAGGAATTATCAGGAGTATTTCTCTCTCACTATAGAGACTTGCCGCTCAACCATTCTAAGGCTCAAATCATGACCCTGTCGGCTGATTTTTCAAAAGGAGAGAATTTCAGTCCTGAGAAGGGTGTTCAGAGGCCCTCTAGTCTAACTTACTCACTTAAAATCTGAAGACATTGAGACCTGGAGAAGGAAAGAGACTTGCCTAAGGCCATCTGTGAAGTGAAGTCATAGCTGAGAACAAGCCTATATGTTGGCTTTGGGCCAGCAAGATTCCCATACATCATGCAGGCATGTGATATGAGCTAATCAGCTTCAGCTTGCCTAAGCTGCATGCTCTCTTTCACCCAGCCCCTGTCTGTCTAGATCTGTCTGTCTACCCATCCATCATCTATCTCATGGTTTCTCAACAACAGCACTGCTGGTATTCGAGGCCGGGTAACTCTTTAACGTGGGTACCACAGGAGATCCAGCGGCATCGCCGGCCTCTGCCCACTCCATGCCAGGAGCATTGTCGCATTTGTGAAATCCAGAAATTTCACTTGATCTTGTCAAATGTCTCCCAGCACATACAAATCCTCCAGGTGGGAACTGCCAGCTGTTTATGGTTGTCTCCATCTCTATATGACCACACGTGTGTGTATGCATACACACACACACACACACACACACACACAGACATACAAACTAGTTTCACTCTTAAAAACAACTAGCAGAAGATAGTGCTCTGGAGCGAACTAAGTCTAGAAGTTGACTCAACACAACTTTATTGTTTGAAGTTGCAGAGCCCCTCAGCTCTAAGATATTGCGGATTTAGAACAGCTACTGGACTCTGGCTGTATCACTGGAAAATCAGACAGGCCTGAGGAAAGATCCAGCACCATCACTCTGCTGAGCCCTAACATTCTCAGAAAAAGGCATCCATTGAGTCATTACTATTCACGGGTGTAAATAATAGGAACATTCTAACACAGGCAAAAGAGCTAAATAAATTGCAGTGTCGGACACGACTGAGCGACTTCCCTTTCACTTTTCACTTTCATGTGTTGGAGAAGGAAATGGCAACCCACTCCAGTGTTCTTGCCTGGAGAATCCCAGGGACGGGGGAGCCTAGTGGGCTGCCATCTATGGGGTCACACAGAGTCGGACACGACTGAAGCGACTTAGCAGCAGCAGCAGCCCTCACTCAATGGCATATTGTTGGTTTTAGTCATTAAGTTGTGTCTGACTCTTTTGCGCCCCATGGACTATATACCCTGCCAGGCTCCTCTGTCCATGGGATTTCTTGGGCAAGAATACTGGAGTGGGTTGCCATTTCCTTCTTCAGGGGATCTTCCCGACCCAGGGATTGAGCCTACATCTCCTGAGCCACCAGGGAAGCCCCCAGTGGCATTTTACATGGCCATTTAAAAATCCTGGTCTTTAGGGAACTGGATATAACTCAGAGAAAGGCTTTTCTCTTGTGATGTTAAGTGAAAAAAAAAAAAAAAAAAACTGGATGAGAAGTTACTTTGAAGACTGTTGCAACACGGTAAAAAGTAGATGGCATAATATTAAGCAAAAAGAAAAGAACAAATTTGCATCTATCCTATGATTTCAGATACGCACAAGTTAAAAAATGCGTATCTACATACAGATGAGTACTGGTAGAGAACATGGAAAAACTGAAATTAAAGGACAACAGTGTTTGCTTACAGGGCCTGGTTCAGAAACCATTGTCATTTCTGACTTTTGGTGATTGGTTTGTATAAACACACATCTTGTTTATGGATATGCATAATTTGAATGTAAGAAGAATTCCTGGTGGTGTCGGTGGATGGAACATGGAGGAACAGGGAGTTCTTGAAAACTCTCTGTTTCCTCCTTTCAAGCCAACCCATCACTAGCTGGCCCAGTACAAAGTTGTTACTAGGCTGAGAAGCTATCTGCATGAACCAAGAGGCAAGGGGTATAAGGAGAAAGCAACCAGTGAACAGAGTTGGGAACCTAAATTCCAATTGTGGTTCTGGCCCTGATTTGGGTGTGACCTTAGATAAGCCCCATTCACTCTCCAGATCTTAGTTCCTCCACTGGTAGAACAGAATTAATAGTACTGTGTTATTGTTCAGAGCCTCACTTGATGGCTGACAGATAAGGAATGCTGAAGGGTTTTGCAATATTAAAAGAGATCAATAACTAAGTTGTTCATCGTCATTACCACCATGATCACCATCAGAATCGAGACTCCCATCATCATCTTCACTACTCAATGTATGCCTGTCCAATCTAACTTCTTCCTGAAGAAGTTTCCACTTCTCACCTAAGTGCATCAGGGCCTCCTTGTCCCACGGCCAAGTTGCTACTCCTGCCAATTCCTCCTCTGAGGAGTTTGCAAAGAAGATATTGAGGTGTGTCGATCCATCCAGTCTAAGAATGTTCTTCATCTCATTAACATCCACGTATGCTCTGCAAGAGAAAAAGAACCTTGGCTGTCATCGCCATCCAAAAAAAAAGGTATTATTCAAATAACAGGTACTCCCAGACTAGCTGAGTCACACCATGTGCCAGGCACCTGGCTAAGCACTTTATAAACATGACCTCATTGACTTTCCCCCAAATATTATACAGTAAGTGAGGTGATCACATTGTACAGACACACACAAAAAAATGTCCTTGTGAGTCTGAGAAACTTGAAGGTTTCTCAGCTTATGAACAATAGCAGCGTTCAGTTTAGAAACTCAGAAAAATCTAAAGACAACAACTGTGTCCCTAGGGGCTCTGCTATATTGACTGATGACATAATACGGATATAGACCGAGAAGAGACCATGGAAGAGATAACACATATTCTAATCCGGGCTTCTTCTCTACTTCATTCACTATGGACCTCGGACCATTTGTTAGGCAAATGCAAGCTACACTAGGAGGCCTGCTTTGCATTTCTATTCCCATCTTGCAAGAGGGTTTGGTCCAAAGTGATTAAACAGGTTGCCCAGAGTTGCAGAACTGGGTTTCAAGGTCAAGTCTGTCTGGCTTGGAAATATATGTTCTTTTCACTGGGGCACTATCTCCCTCCCATAGATGATTCTGCATTCTGTAAGCCTTTATTACTTTGTCCATAAAATAGGCCAAGGTATATATCACATTGGAGGCAGCCATCATTGCAAAAACCTAGAATATATACTGATGCATTTGGAAAGTGAATCAATTCCACACACTGTCATCATCAGGTCTTTCACACACCGAACAAACAATGTCAGACAGAGAAAGAAATGGTCTTTGGAAAGAGACTGGCATATCCCAGTGCTCAATAAATAAGAACACTTCCCTTGTGGAGTACAACTCTCCCTTCACAACAGGAATTATAAAGCTTTGGGCCAGTCACAGATTCAATGGATCACAGAGAGAGTTATCTTATCCCCCTGTCATGCTTCTTTCAGGTGGAGCTAGTGGTAAAGAATCCGCCTGCAATGCAGGAGTTGCGGGTTTGACCTCTGGGTCAGGAAGATCCCCTGGAGAAGGGCATGACTACCGACTCCAGCATCCTTGCCTGGAGAATACTAGAGCCTGGCGGGCTGCAGTCCATGAGGTCGCAAAGAGTCGGACATGACTAAAGCGAATTAGCACGCATGCGTGCATATTCTCTCTTAGGATACTTGTGAACAGCCAATAACCATTTTTGGAGTAAAGTTAGAAATGAATCAATGAACTAAAACAAATATAAATAAGCCAGCAGCCAGCCTGGTGTAGTCGGTGAGATAAAGCCTGTGAATAACGATCTTTAGTGGCTCGGATGGGAAAGAATCTGCCTGCGATTTGGCAGACCCAGGTTCAGTCCCTGGGTTGGGAAGATCATCCGGGGAAGGGAAAGGCACCCCACGCCAATATTCCTGCCTGGAGAACCCCATGGAGCCTGGCGGGCTATAGTCCACGGGTCACCAAGAGCCGGGCACAGCTGAGAGACCAACAGTGATCTTTAATGTTTTCTGGGTCCTTCTCTGTGGCCCCTCACTACGTGGATAATCACTTTTAGTCTTCATTACACAGAGGTAGGTGGTATTGTTCAGAGAAGGCAATGGCACCCCACTCCAGTACTCTTGCCTGGAAAATCCCATGGGCGGAGGAGCCTGCTAGGCTGCAGTCCATGGGGGCGCTAAGAGTCGGACACGACTGAGCGACTTCACTTTTACTTCTCACTTTTATGCATTGGAGAAGGAAATGGCAACCCACTCCAGTGTTCTTGCCTGGAGAATCCCAGGGACGGCGGAGCCTGGTGGGCTACCGTCTATGGGGTCGCACAGAGTCGGACACGACTGAAGTGACGCACAGCAGCAGCAGCAGCAACAGCAGGTGGTATTGTTATCCCCATTTTCCAGAAGAAGAAAAATAGGCTCGTGTAACTTCAGATATTGCTTGGGTCACACAGCTAGCTGGAAGTCCTTCCCTTTTCCACCGCGCTGCCTCTCGAGGGCGGGGGGAGGGGTGGGGGCTGGCACAGAGCCTGGCCAGCAAAACACTAATAATGCCGCCTTTCTCTCTTCTTCCTGGGGTCACAGAAGGAGCTCCCCACATGTGAAGCAGTAAAGTCAGAGGGTCCCAGTGGGGCCTGTGGGACCCTGTCTTCCCCTTGAGCCTCGTACCACTCTGCTCCTGCCCCTGAATTTCCCACAGTGTGCTGTCGGCAACATCTTCCTCCCCCGTCCCCCCATCATGCATTATCCTCAGCGCCTTAGCTCACGCTGCTCCTCTCAAGGACTCAGCTCCTCTGATGAACGAAGCCAACGTCTGTGCTGGCATCACTCCTCCAGGAAGCCTTCCCCGATTGCCACCTCACCTCTCTCTCTTCTACCGTCTCTGTACCCCTCCACCTCCTGTGAGCACGCGCACTCACACCACTCCAAGTACTCCTCTGGTCTGTACCTACCACTGTCTATGGCGCCCTGGGGCAGGGAATGTGCCTAATTCATCTCTGTTTATCACCCAGTTCTCAGCACAGAGCTTGACCCTTGGCAAGCACTCAGGAGATGTGGATGGAAGGGAATTACATTGGGAAAGAAAAAATCTAAAACGTTGAGGCCCCAGTCTCACCTGCAGCTTCCTTCCTATGAGGCTTCAGCTTCCTTATCAATACACTGGGCTTAGGAACAGATTCCCAGTGCTTCATGGGGCATTTCTGTGGGTCACGAACCTGTGCCTCCATTCTGGGGGAAGAGAATACGTCTGAAACCTCCAGTGCCCTCCCGGCCCCACGTGTGATCAAAAGCCTGTGATTAGTCAAGGGACCATAATGTTTCCAGCTTTTCAATTACCAAAAAAAAAAAAAAAAAGGTTGCACATGTGTTGGAGATCAGGCAAGGCCTGGAGAGGTCACACCTGTGTCTAGGCTGAGCTGACCAATAACTCCGAGGACAGAAGCTGAGATATTGACCCGGAATCTCGCTGTTATACCTCTGCTCCCCTCTGCTTCTGAGCTGAGGAACCTCGTGAGCTGTTTGAATGAGTCTTCTCTGTGATCCGAGTAGAAATGAGGAAGGGTAAGGACAACATGCAGTAAGTTCTTGCTATGTGCCAGCCCCTGTCCTAGCTATACCTGCTGTCCCACCTCTGTGCAGAATCTGAAGCCACAGGGCAGAGCGTGTAAGATGACCTGTTCTCAAGCCAAAGTCCTGGGTTTGAATCCAGCTCTTCTCCTAGATGTCTGGGTCCCCCTGAGTTATTTACTTAACTTCCTGTGTCCCCGAATCTTTACACAGAAGATAAAGATGTGAACAGTATCTACCTCATCGAGTTGGTCTGAGGATTTGGGACATTAATAAAGGAAGTGTAAAGGGCTTAGAATAATACCTGGCATGCAGAAACCCTGGGTAAATGTTTAGCCATTCCCAGTATTCATCCTGGTCCTACAGATGAAGGAACAGGAGTTCAGAGATCACGTAAATACTGACAAGGCCAAGTCCAAATCTCCATGTGTCCAACTCTTCCCTCAACCTCACCCTCAATCCTGAGCCCTCTCAGGGCCACAGGGAAAGGAAACAACAAGTGGGAGCAGAGTGAAAACACCAGACGCGGAGGCTTCCCTGGGTCGGCCCTTCCCACGCGGTTTATTATTTTCTAATTGATTTGCCCATTTCCGTCTACCGCTCTCTCGCGCAGAGAACACACATGTTATTAGAGAAAGTCACCTCTTTGTCCCATGGCTCCAGGCTGAGAAAGCTTCAGGAGAGGAAGAGAGGGGTGGGGCAGGGGCAGGGAGATGTTTTAATTGGTTGTTTATTCTGATATAATTACAGAAACCAATCTTTTCGGTGGGTGGTATTCATTGTGGCTCAAGGCAGATATGTGAGATATTAAATAAATAGACTCTCCCTTGTTGTATATATATATTTTTTTCCGGTTTTCATTTTTCACACTTTGAGAAACTGTTTCCCTAAAGAGATGGCCCCTTTCCTCTCCAGTTATTTTTGGGGGGACTCGCACAAAGGAGAATAGTTCTGTGGCTAAAAGATTTT
Source organism: Aepyceros melampus (assembly GCA_006408695.1). NCBI lineage: Eukaryota > Metazoa > Chordata > Mammalia > Artiodactyla > Bovidae > Aepyceros > Aepyceros melampus. The sequence continues at coordinate 545,370 of SJXQ01006667.1, read as the reverse complement.
CTTTTGCTAGCTCAGGTCTTCCCACCTGTTCAGAGCCAAGCTGAGTGTTTCCCAAAAGTATCACAGGAAAATCTTGGAGACAGGAGCCTGTGTATTTAACTTCCTCCTTCATCTCTTTAAGCTCTGTTGGACTTCCCTGGAGGTTAAGTGGGTAAGAATCTTCCTGTCAGAGCTGGGGACACAGGTTTGATCCCTGGTCCGGGAAGATTCCATATGCCTCGGAGCAACTAAGTCCATGTGCCACAAGCACTGAGCCTGCGCTCCAGGGCCCACAAGCCGCAACCACTGACGCCCCCACGCCTGGGGCCTGGGCTCTGCAGCTAGAGAAGCCCCCGCCCCTGCAACCAAGGGTAGCCCCCACTCGCCGCAACTAGAGAAAGCCCGCACACAGCAATGAAGACTGTGCGCTGCCGAAAACAGTTAATTTTTAAGAAAAGGCTTGCTTATTCCCTCTGCAGATGGATGGAAGAGACAGCACAGGGGGTCACACCGAGAAGGACCGTTCAGAGTCGAGGGAGATGGGTGCTAAGAGGAGGAAAAGGGTTCGCTGGGGGCCGCTTGCTCTCCGTTTTGTTACCACGGGGAGGCTGGTCCCCTATGTACGCTCTAAATTGGCCAAATTTCTTTAAAAAAAAGAAATTACCTCCCCCCAATTCATCTAAAGCCCAAACTCTGTGTGTTTATTAATTTATGTGCAGGTTCTACTTGGCTGGACAGTGGATCCGGATCCACAGGCAAGTCGCTTCGCCTCTCTGAGTCTCAGCTAGCTCAGGGGCTACCAGACGGCTGGGCCGGGCCAGCTCAGCACCACCCCGGCTCAGACCTCCCGCCACCCCCCTGCATTTTCTGGTCTCCTGTTATTTCTCTTATTTCCTCCTGGTGGAAAAGCCAGCTCTGGGTCACTCTGGTCTCAGCCTGCAGTGTCTCATGCCTACCACCCAATCTTCCTCTTCCCCCTACAACCTCCCACTTGTGTTCCTACAGTTTCCTCATCCCAAGAACCTCTGGGTTTGCCCAGTGATGCCCGTTCCTGAAGCACGTCCATTGGCCTCTCTTCTCTGCCTTACAAGCTCTCGCCCTGAGTCTTGGCCTTTTAAATTCTCACCCTGCCTGCCAAGCTCAGTGTACATGTACCACATGCCATGTGTCCGCTCCTGACCACTCTCCCCTGTAAGACGGGGAGATGATGTCCGCCCTTCAGAGCTGTCAGCAGGACTAGAGGCAGAAGAAAACGTTCCTCCCACAGTGCCTGGCATATTTGAAGGTGCTCATTGATTAGCCGAGGCTATTTGCATTATGTTATTATGGTATTAATTACAAGGACAACTATTAGCAACACCAAAATCAGCTGAAAATGATTTTACCCTCCTCAGAGGCTCCTAATTTTGATTCTAGTTTCTATTATCCTGCTTAGGATTATCGTCGCTGTACTTTCCATCAGTCTGCAATAAGCTTCAAACTTATAAGCCACGTCTTTATCCTCTCTGTATTGCCTACACCTTTCCTTCAAGATACAGAGCTCTCTCTGGTTGGTGACTTTTGAGCACCTCTTTTGCAAGCTTTGGAGAAGGAGATGGCACCTGACTCCAGTACTCTTGCCTGGAAAACCCCATGGACAGAGGAGCCTGGTGGGCTGCAGTCCATGGGGGCGCGAAGAGTCAAATGCCACTGAGCAACTTCACTTTCACTTTCCACTTTCATGCACTGGAGAAAGAAATGGCAACCCACTCCAGTGTTCTTGCCTGGAGAATCCCAGGGACAGCAGAGCCTGGTGGGCTGCCGTCTATGGGGTTGCACAGAGTCGGATACGACTGAAGCGACTTAGCAGCAGCAGCAAGCAGCTTGTAAGCTTCCCAGATGGTGCAGTGGTAAAGAATCTGCCTGCCAACACAAGAAATGCAAAAGCGCAGTTTCCATCCCTGGATCAGGAAGATCTCCTGGAGGAGGAAATGGCTACCCGCTCCAGTATTCTTGCCTGGAGAATTCCATGAACAGAGGAGCCTGGTGGGCTGCAGTCCATGGAGTCGCAAAGAGTCAGATAAGACCAAGTGCCTGAGCACACACATATACACATACACTCGTAAACTGTGTAACTTCAAAACAGGATGAGGAAGTCCAGGAGTCAGGGCAGTGAAGCGACTTGCCCAACCAAGTAAGGAGTGGAAGGCCTCTAGTCACTAGCCTACGTATGACAGCACTTTTGTACCAACAAATAGTCACCTCTGCCTTCGAGGCGGGAGGGGCATAGTTCCTTGCAAGGGGGCACAGTGTGGAGAGTTAAGCGTGGGGAGGATCGTAGCATCCACCGTCCATTTCAGCTGCACACCCCTGTGCGGAACCTGATTGCCTGGATTTCTGGCCCTTTCCCATTATGCTCAGCTGCCTAGGTTGCAGCTCTGAGTCACCATCTATTCAGTGAGCTTGTGAACTACCAGCATTTTCCAAATCGAGGCCTATGGAAGGCTAAATCCACAAGAACCAGAGTCATATTTAAAGGAAAAAAGAGTTTCCAAGTCAGATGGCTTTAGGACATGCTCTGTTAAACAAGGTTCAATACATATATTTTTTTAATTGCAAGAATTTTCAGAGCCTTTAATATACAAAATGGGAGTAAGACAGAGAGTGTATGAAGTATTCCCAAACACATTTGACCATAATCCTTTTTCCCCCACCCCACTGCTGCCCTTGCCAAAAATCAAATAACAGCACAACCTGCCAAGCTTGGGAAATGCTGGGCTAAATTGGAAAGTCCCTTCTCACTCAGATCCTCTCCCGACTGCCTGTCAAGTGGGGTGTCTTGGTGTCTCTTTTCTTCCTGCGCAGCCCTTGTACCTGGCTCCTCCTGTGAGGGCTGTGGGTCCCCTGGAACGTCAGTTTCAGGACGGGGCCCGGCCGAGGCGTTCCCGTGGCTTTACCCTTCTGCCAGACTACATTTCAAAGCCATGAGTGCAGTCCTGGAGGGAGATCAAAGCTCTCTCAACTCAACTGTCATTAGAACATTTTCTTTATGCATCTCACTCGCTCGTGAGTGCCAACAACGTATTTCCTAAATGCACTGGCCTGAGATGGTACAACTCGGTAATAATCTCAATGAGAGGGCTGTCAGGGCCTGTTTTATTGAATGAGAAGCAAAAGGGAACTGCGTTCAAAATGCAGAACAACAACAACAATCCCTCCAATGGAGTCATGAAAGCATCAAGTTTTTCCAACTCTAGACCATATGGCACTAGCTTCCCTGTTTTCAAGATGGTGAGAGGCAAGGTACAGTGAGCTCAGGTCAAGACTGCGTCTCTATTACCACTCAAAGCAAATGGACTCCCCACTGCAGAAGTGACGGCTGAGCTCTTTGAGGGCTGCTAAACCAAAGTCCTGCCCCTGGGCCCTTGATGGGCACAGGCAGGTTACGGGAATGGTGCTGCCCACCTGTAAATACTGTCCATTTGAAGAGGGTTTGTTTGAGCTGCTCCTGGCTGAGAACGGGCTGTTTCCAAGCTAGAGGCTCTTTCAAAGTAAGGGGAAGCACAGCAGAGTGCTACAGAAAAACTCATCTTTTTTTTTAAAGTGAAGTTTCTTTAAATATGACAGCATAATGTTTACCCACTCCATGGACACAATTTGAGCAAACTCTGGGAGCTAGTGAAGGACAAGGAAGACTGGCATCCTGTAGTCCATGGGGTCACAAAGAATCGGACACAACATTTAAATAGAATACCTTCGATCCTTATTCTCCTGAAGCCCATGTAGAGGACAGTCTTACACAGTAAAACTCTGTTAATTACGTGATTAAATGTTCTTGCATGGATTTCTAGATAGAAATGTTCAGGACTTAAATCTATTCTTCATGCAATGATATGACAGTGGGGTATATGTATGTCAAAGTCATACATACGTATTCACTAGTTTCTTTTTGTATTCACTATTTTCTTCTGGCATTATACATCAAGACCTACTAACTACTGTCATCCCTGGCCTTACTTTTCTTTTGGAAAAAAAAAAAAAAGCCATATTTTAAGACAGAGATAGAATAGGGTTCAAATCCTCCCTCTTCTAGCAAGTGACCCTGTGACCTTGGAGAAGGGACTCAATCTCTCTGAACCTCAATTTCCCTATCTGTAAAATGGGGACTTAAAAATTCAACCTAGAAATGGGACTATAAAAATCCAAAGGGGTAATACACAAGAAAGTCCCTAAAAGACTGCTCTACTCATGAAAAGGCCCTTAGATGTGCAATTTTATTTAACTCGCTCATGGAGCTAGGGGCTTCCCTGGCAGCTCAGTGTTAAAGCATCTGCCTGCCATGCAGGAGACTGCCTACAAGGCAGGAGCCACGGGTTCAATCCCTGGGTCAGGAAGATCTCCTGGAGAAGGAACCCACTCCAGTATTCTTGCCTGGGAAATCCCATGAACAGAGGAGCCTGGCAGGCTATAGTCCATGGGATCTCAAGAACTGGACGGGACTCAGCAGTTACACCGCCACCATCACTGTGGAACTAGAGGAGACTGGTCTTGGATCCCAGTGTTTACCGTGTCTCCTTTCCATCAGTGCACCCTGGTTCCATCACTGGACCAATGTGTTTATCTTCCTCATAGGCAGCTGCCCCATTTCTACAACTCACAGAGAAAGTCCTATAACACTGCCCATGTCCAAATTCTGACTGCAGCCTGTCACTCCCATGGAAGATCTCAAGTCCGTGAGGCACCCCTCCACTTTCAGAACACACCAGACCATTTGAAAGTGATTATCAAATATAAAGATCAAAGCCACTCAACTCAAGTCATTAAAACGAGATAAACCTCAGAATGCTTATTGCATCCATATCCTTGTTCCAAATAACAAGCTTTCTCCAAACTGTGACCAGTTCTAAAACCTGGATGTTGTACTTTTACCCCAAGGGGCCTAATGATCTGGACTTTATTCTCCTGCTCAGTTTCATTGTCAGAAATGCCTAAATCTGCCCCTCGTGTGTGTAAAAGAGATAAAGAGAAAACACTTGAAGAGTTGATTTAAATTCTCAGAATCCTGAATGATTGGTTTCAAAGATAATAACTCTTACATGGAAGCTTGACATGCAATCTAAGAAAAATGCAACAGCAGCAATCAAAGATCAATTGAAAATTGATCATTTTTAAAATCATTTTATTGAATGAGTCATTCTTTCATTATCTATCCTTTAGCCTCCCTCCCTTCCGGTCTGCCTGCTTTCATTCTTTCCTGCTTAACTTCCTTTCTCCTTGCATATGATTCATTTTTTTCCTCTTTCATTCTCCAATGCTTATTGAGATTATATCATAAAATATACTTTAAGTTGGAAGTTGGGCATAAAATATGAATGAGAAACACTTTTCTCTATCAGAGAGCTAGCAGTTTTATGAATGAAGCAGGACAAATTATCGGATGATCACAAGACGATGTGATAATACTAATAAAACCTACCATTTGGGGGAGTTTACTATTATACACACTGGCACTGCTTAAGTCCTTTTTTAAATTGTCTCTTTGAAGCTTTACAAAAACCTCATGTGTGAAGTATGAGTATTCCCAGACTTGCAGGGGAAGAAACCAGGGTTCAGTGGAGGGGGACACCCCTTTCCCAAGACCCTCCTTTGCACTCACAGGATGTAAGTCACACAATACAATCGCTAGTCTCCTGGATCCCACACACTCTAGCCATGGGTCTCTTACCTTTGCCTCTGATAAGTGTTATGACAGAGTGAGTGCCGAGCGTGATGGAAGCACAGAGGGATGGCATTTGCCCAGGGGAAGGCGGTGGGGAGATACCCTTGTGGTTTTCACAGAAGAGTACACCTCGGACCAAGTGTGGGAGACAGAGCAAAAGGGGCCTGGAAACACAGAAGAAGAAGAGGACACAGCAAGTCCTCTGGTTTCAAAGCTGGGACCATGGGAGTAATTTCACAAGAGGCAGCTGGCGGGGTCAGCAATGGCCACATCAGGAAGGGCCTTGTACACCAGGCTGTGGAGGATGGGCAAGGTTTGCAAGCTTTAAGCAGACCCTGGCTGACTTTTATAGAAGAGAAGAAAACAATCTGGTTCATGTTTTCCAAAGAGCTTTCTGGAGGAATGTGGAAGATGGATTGGAAGAGGGATGAAAGTAAAGGCATCAGCAGTGGCTTTCAGAAACGGGGTGGATGTCAGCATGTCTAAGGAGCAGTATTTACGCTCAAGCATCATTTGATGTTTGGTGGGGTCAGGAGTGAAAGCAGGTGAAATGATGGGTCCAGGTTCTGACGAGGTCTGCTGGAGCATTGCTCTTTTACGAGTCTCAGATTCTATATATCAGCCACCCAATCCCATCCCCCATTGCTGCCCTAAACTCTAGGTCCACTAGCTTTGTTTTTCTGGGGCTGTCATGTCACGTGGAAGGTCAAGGTCCACCCCCAGGAAAATCACGGGCCTGCAGAATGGGATCCTAATGAAACCAGGAAACGGGTGGGATTGAGAATCCTGAGGATATGGACAGGAGGAGAGGAGGGTGCTGATTCAGAGAGGCCAGGAGGATCAATGGACAGGTTCTCAGATCTCTGGATCATCTTAAAAATTGATGTGAAAGTAGCAATCTCTCATTCTGACAAATAAATACAGTATTCAAAAGGTGAAACTCCCATACATGCTGTCCCCCATATCATAAAATAATGGGTACTGATGTAAGGCAATGGCACCCCCCTCCAGTACTCTTGCCTGGAAAATCCCATGGACACAGGAGCCTGGTGGGCTGTAGTCCATGGGGTCGCGAAGAGTCGGATACGACTGAGCGACTTCACTTTCCCTTTTCCCTTTCATGCATTGGAGAAGGAAATGGCAACCCACTCCAGTGTTCTTGCCTGGAGAATCCCAGGGACGGCAGAGCCTGGTGGGCTGCCGTCTATGGGGTCGCAGAGTCGGTCACGACTGAAGCGACTTAGCAGCAGCAGTAGCAGTATGTAAGACTCTAAAGGGAGGAATAAAATAATCTCAGAATAAAGGACACCAATTTAAAAGGAATACTTTTTATAAAGACTACTCAGGTCCTTTTTTTTTTTTTTTCATTTCTCACTCTGAAAAAGGCTTCTAGAGACTTGTGGAGCAGAAGGCAGAGTGTCAGACACCTGGTTCCTGGCAAGCTCAGCTCCACTCACTTGGTTAACGTGCCCCATCATTCCAGACCCAGCCTAGAAGCGACTCTGACCCCTGATGAGTCAGGTACCCACCCTTGCTTCCCTCAGCACCTTGGACTTCTCCACAGCAGTGCTTCTCCAACTAGCTACTTATTTACCCGCAGGAAATTCCTTGAGGGCAGAATCACACCTATCTTGTGAAACGCTCATTGTAACCCCAGCACCTCGCACAGGGCTTACACATAGCAGACATACCCACCCCCCCACCTCACACACACATGAACAAACCATCCCTCTCCTATCTTCTCCTGGGGTTCTACCATCTCTGCTTTGATAGCCCCAGGGACTCCGAGTTTACTGCTTTTCAGGGAAGCCATGAAACTTGAAGAATCCCCTGAACTGTAAGGAAGACCAACAGTTGAACTGTGATGGTGTGTTCAAAAGTAGGAAGACGGTGATATGGTGATTGCACGTCGAATCATTGCTCTCACAACAGTAACACACAGTTTCAGGGCCCTCAGCTACCTCTCTCTCCACCCCCTCACTTTCTTCTTAGAGGATCAAACCCACAATTGATAAATAATACAACTGACCACTGAGTTGGATATACACAGCTTGCCGACAGCCCTGTGGTTGGTCTTACACTTGATATTCAGTTAAATAAAGACAAATCACCTCTGTGTTGCAAGCTGTAGCAGCCACAGAATTCTAAGGACAGGCAGCAATCTCACTAGACTCTGTTGTTTCACTCTAATTTTTAACCCTTTAAAATTTAAGTGATGTGAAGATTGACCCCACACATTTATAGCTGGGCAGATCTGAGCGAGAATTAAACATTATCTTCAATGTGAGTCAACATGGCAGCTTCTGGGTGTTAGTCTGGGCCCACACACATCACCTTGTTGTTGTTCAGTCACTCAGTCAGTCCAACTCTTTGTGACCCCATGGACTGCAGCACACCAGGCTTCCCTGTCCTTCACCATATCCTGGAGTTTGCTCAAACTCATGTCCATTGATTGAGTCAGTGAGGCCATCCAACCATCTCATCCTCTGTTGCCCCCTTCTCCTCCTGCCCTTAATCTTTCCCAATATCAGCTGAAGCTGAATGGTTCTATGAAGACCTACAAGACCTTCTAGAACAAAACCAAAAAAGATGTCCTTTCATCATAGAGGAGTGGAATGCAAAAGTAGAAAGTCAAGAGATACCTGGAGTAACAGGCAAGTTTGACCTTGGAGTACAAAATGAAGCAGGGCAAAGGCTAACAGAGATTTTTTGCCAAGAGAACACGTTGGTCATAGCAAATCCCTCTTCCAACAATACAAGAGACAGATCACCTAACCTTCGGCAAATCAAAGACACATCTAAAGTAAGAACCACCCAGTCATTCTAGGAGATGCGTGTCATCTCTCAGAGACCCATACCGTCCCTGCAGGATCCTGCACAAGCCTAGTGAGTGACTTCCACAAACTTGGGTCCCTTGAGGGATTAAAACAAGAGACAGCTCTCCAAGGGTCATGTGAAAGTCAGGGTTCAAACATGGGGAAATAATGCTGGAAAGTATGACACTCTATGTCAGGCTGTCGAAAGTAGAATTAAATTCAAATTGATTTTTGGAAAGAGGATGCTACGTTCGGGGCCTGAGGGAAAAGAGAAGAGCAGAGGTGCAGACTGCCCAAGGTGGAGCTCTTTCTTGAGGCTTCTGCTGGGACCGGGGTGGCACTGGGAGGGTTTTTTTTTTTTCAGCTTGTCACAGAGTATAATTGTTCCCTCATTGCTGCTCTCTACGTGTCATATACTCAGTTAGACATGGGGCCTGGCAGATACTTTGAAGGTAGGGACTGTCTCTCATTTCCCTGAATATCCCCAGTGTCAATGCATTTGTACTTTTCAATAGTCAGCACCTCTTCCCTTCCACTTTTTTTTTCCTCTAGCCCCAGCCCCACAACCTGGACTATAATGCATGAGCAGGCAACCGTTCTCAGAGCTCGTCTGTCCCAGTCCTCCCATTTCACAGAGGCAGAATTTGAAGTCAGAGAAGGGACTTACTCCATTCTGGCTTTGAAGTTACTTGGAAGGATCTAGTCACTTCCTTCCACATGCTCTGCCAATGCACAGGCAAACTCCCTCATGTCTGCCTTCCCCCCCTTCTGGAAGATTCTGAGACCCTCCAGGCTTTGGTGGAGTGACAGTCACCACTGCGCTCGGTGGCCATCAACACGGGTCAGTAGCGAGACACCAAGCTCAAGTCTGAGAGCTGTGGCTGGCTGGCTGAGCTCCAAAAAGGCTGGAATCAATGAACATCAGAAGGTTGAAATGGAGGACACGAACCCCCTCACCTTCCACCCATCATCATCAGACCCACAAAACGATATAGACTCTGGGAAAGAGGGAGAGAGAGAAGCAGAGAGGGATGGAGAAAAATAAAACACCCCTCCATAAATATGAAGAAACAGGAGTCTCTTCAATGCCTACAGACAAACCCGTGAGCTACACGCTGCTGTCCACACAGTGCTTCTGCGTCTGCAGAAGGTGAGAGTGAGAGTGGAGATGGGGGGCAGGTCCCTCTCAGGAGGTGGAAAACTGCCCAGCTGCAAGCAGGCAGGTACAAGCTGGGCTGAAATCAATCAAGGGAAACGTGTTTCACGGAAACAAAATGTACCAGTGTCTGTTCAGCCCTTCCTCACAGTCCGGCCACTCCATCTCCTAACCTGGAAGGGCGTCTGACTGAGCGCTGAGGCCGTCATAAGTGGTCAGTGTCACCAGCGGATGGAGGAAGGAGAATGAGCGTGCTGACCGAGCCAGACACAGGGTGGAGAAAACCAGCCGCCTCCCCCGAAGCCCTTGAAAGGGCACCACGCACTCCATTTGTCTGTCCAGGGCACTGGGGGTGGAAACATACGTCTAGGAAAGGGTGAGAGAGGGAGCAGCAGCTGCCGCCTGGTGGGGCCTCCCCTGTGCGTCTCGGAGGAAAGGGTCCAACCTTCACCTGCAGATGCTCAGGTGGGTGCGCTGTGGCAGATCTCCAGGCGCAGGCAGAAGACCAGCTCCACCCTACCCTGCCCAGTGGGTCCTGAGAGCCTCGGGGGCACCGGCCTGGCTGCCGGCCCCTCCTTAGGATGCTCACAGGTGAATTTCTTGNCTGCCGCCTGTGGGGCCTCCCCTGTGCGTCTCGGAGGAAAGGGTCCAACCTTCACCTGCAGATGCTCAGGTGGGTGCGCTGTGGCAGATCTCCAGGCGCAGGCAGAAGACCAGCTCCACCCTACCCTGCCCAGTGGGTCCTGAGAGCCTCGGGGGCACCGGCCTGGCTGCCGGCCCCTCCTTAGGATGCTCACAGGTGAATTTCTTGGTAAGATCCTGGGACCCCGATAGGCCTGTGTTTTTTTGGTGGGAATGCATACACTCCATGTGACCTGCTGCCTAACTCTTGGGAAAATGAATATATTAGCATTTCGTACATGCCGGGCTTTGGGAGTAAAGGAAATCTTTTAAAAACGGAATCAACAGGTGTCAAAATCCAAGAGCCCTCAGCAGTATGGAGTGATTAGGTCACATCCAACTCCCAGTCCAGCCCGGAGGTTCTAGCAAGGGGACTAGGAATTTGGGGATGTGCATATCAGAGGTCAGAAGGTTTCCCAGAGACAGAAAATCTCCAAACAACCACTGTTACTTTGAGCGGTCACTAAGTCCCATGTGCTGTTTGAAAGTGTTGACCGGGTATACTTTTGTGACATCCTCTAAAACCACCCAATGTTACTTTCATTCCTGGTTTTACAGAGGAGAAAACTGAGTCTCTGATCATGGAAAAGACTAGTTCAAGGTCACAGAAATAGTAAGTGGCTTGATTCACATCCTCTCTGTCTCTGAAACTCATGTTCTTATTTATCTTCTGGACAGCCCGATCCCTCACTCTTCCGCAATGTCTTGAGCATCTTATTCATCACATCTTCAGGGGCCACGAGCAATCCTTCTCCTGCTCTCTATCACCCCGCTAGTCTGCTCTCAAAGAACCAAGTCATGGCTGTTCATGGGTCACAGACGGAACCTGTGAGTCAAGGTGGGCTTTGTTCAGAAGAAAAGCATGAGGAAACCTCAGACTGAACCCGAGGACACCAGACCACGTGGACCAGGGGGCCTGGATGGGGTGTTTGCCTGTCTACACTCAGGCACGCTGACACGGTCGAAAAATCTAGGAGCTTCGACTGAATCAGTGACTCACTCACTATGACCCCCCTCAACAATGAGGGGATCATTCTCTGTTGCAGAGATATATTCTCTAACAGACATCTGGGGTGTTTTCAAAGTAAACTAGTGTGTGAGCTCAATGAATTTGATAGAAGTTATGTGGTCTTCATTTAAAAAACCAATTCTGTGGTCAGTCCTCAAAAAAAAAAAAAAGTATTTTAAGAATGGAAGTAATCTGAACAAATGGCCTCAGTGCGTGCACTGCAGTTTCAGCCAGACCTTCTTTATGAGCCTGCAGTCTCCGTAAGACAAAGCTGGTAGAAGAGGAGCCCACGTGTGCCTGGAGGCAGGAAGGGGAGCCTCCCAGCATCTACTATGTGCCAGGCCCTAGCCCAGGTGCTTCACACACCATGGCTCCATTTAAATTTCATGACATGCCACACCCATCTGTGACCGTTGAGAACCCAAGTCACTGTTACTGCAAGATGGGCCAAAGCAGATGAGGAAGCAAGACCCAAGCCCTGGTCAGTCTCCAACACCCCTCATTTCTCCATTCCACCAGGCTTGACTGCTGTTATTGCTTTAATGAATGTTAGTCACGTTAAATAAACTCCGATATTCTGATTATAAAATTCCAAGCAATTTCTCTTACATGATTACTGGAAAAGAATGAACAAAGTTACAGAAAAAAACAACAATGCCTTCTTTCATCTGTGTGCTGGTTAACTCTTCCCAGAACTCTTTCTGAGATGATATTTTGTGTGACCCTCGAGGCAGTTGTGTGATCCTGGCAATGGTCAAATACCATTATTACTATTTTTCCCTTTGGACAGATGTGGAAACGGAGGCCCGAGGGGATTAAGAGACTTGCATAGCTAAGAAGCTGTCACGTCAGGGCTCGAATCTGTTTCCCCTGAATTCTTCTTTCATTCTTTCTAAGTTGGATTGTGGGAGGTTCGTAACCTGATGATCAAGAGAGAGCATCTACCGGCATGAAGCCTCAAGCATCTCCCGACCTGTTTCTTATACCCTCCCCACACCTGCCCACCTCCATCTCTCTGCTCCTACCTTGCTCTTTTCTTCCACTCCACAAATGTTGGAAGCCTGTTTGTATACCTTCTCTGCCAGAAAACTTTTCCTGATTGCTCCTGACTGCCATGAATCTGCCTTTTCTCAGAGCTCATGTAAGTCTGATCGTCTGTCTGGTTCATTTGGGAGTGAATCATCCGCTCTCCCGCCATCTCTTGAATGACTGTAACAAAATGTCATTAAGCCACAGCACATAGATACCTTGAGGACATGGGCCATATCTTCGATCCCTAGGGCATTTCTCACAGTCCCTTGGATAGCAAAGTCCCTCACCAAAATATGGATGATGAATAAGAACACAGCCTTCCTGAACAGAGTGCTTCCAAGTTGCCAGCTGCTAAGACATCAAGGCAGTGGGGGGCACTGAAATGCCTCGGGAGGAAGAAACGAGATGCCAGGACTAGTGCTCTGCTTGGGCCCCCTCTCTCTGTGAGGCCTGGGTCAGCACTGCCCCTTTAGGGAGCTCGCCACTCCTCATCTATGGGCACGGGGGCTGGACCACTCCACCACCCCTTGCACTCAAGAGAGTCCCTGATTCCACGCAACTGTGTTAGACATGCAGGGAACGGAAGAGAAGAAAGCGCATGCTCTAGGAGATCACTCTAGAAAAGAAGTAAAAAAAAAAAAAAAACGCAATAAAGGGTCTCATTAGAAGGCAAACCATGTCCTGGCCTCAGATAAGGGGCAGGAGAAGGGACTGAGGAGGATGACAGACACTAGCAGAGGGGTCCTGTGGACTGCCTCGAGGCTTATTCTAGCCCTTTCCAAAGATTCCAGCAACACCCACTTGAGTCCAAAAAAACAAAGCATGGCCCCAGGGGAATGCCCTTGTTACATTAAAAATAATAATGCAGAGAAGACAAAGAAAAGGTTTCCCTGGGAGCCATCGCCAGGGAGGTCTCCATTTACCTATCTTTTCCCATTCCATAGGAACAGATGTTCAGTGAAGTTCACCCAATGATGCCAGAGCTCGCAGCTAGAAGGGTCCACCAGGGACTCGGTGGATGTGTTGCAATGTCCTCTCACCATGAAGCGTGCCCAGCCCAAAGTGTCAACTGCCCCTGGATTTCCTGATACCGGGGATTTCTATTAACATCCAGGTTTCTCATTTCATTTATAAAAAGATGCACCAAGTACGTTCTAATCTGTTTGTAGACATTTCTAATGGCTGCAAATGAAGTCCTGCCTACCTGGCTTGTCTCCACGACCAAGTCACTGGAATGTCTTTTTATAACTGTCCAGTCCAATAAAAAGTCCTGTGCTTCCCCTCTAAGACAGCCCCTCTTGGCTGAGACTTGGGGGGAGGTCCTTCTTTCACACCAGGGATCGCGATGCCTTGTTTGCTCATCTCTCTTATCCACTGGATAAGGGAAAGAAAGAAAGTGAAGCTGCTTAGTCGTGTCCGACTCTTTGCAACCCCATGGACTGTAGCCCGCCAGGCTCCTCCATCCACAGGACTTTCTAGGCAAGAATACTGGAGTGGATTGTCATTTCCTTCTCCAGGGGATCTTCCCGACCCAGGGATCGAACCCAGGTCTCCCACATTGCAGGCAGACGCTTTACCATCTGAGCCACCAGGGAAGCCAGGATTATCCACTGGATAGTGAGCTCCAAAAGGGCAGGGACAGGGCTGGCACAAAGGCAGCATTCAACGTTTAAACAGAAAAGAAGGTAAAATAGGAAGGAAGGAGGGAGGGAAGGAAGAACGTAAAGAGGGCCTGAAGAAATGAAAGAAGGGAGAGAGGCAGGCTAGAGTTTTTCACAAGATAAACTGAACCCTTTTCTGCTTATGCTCCGGACCCCAGCCAAACTGACTCCTTACTCCACAAGCCCTTCCTCGTCCAATCCCTCCCCCGACCCCTTGCTGAGGCTGCGTGCTCTGGGTGGACACGCTTTCTGTGTTCTGTTCACTCACCCACATCCACTCCCCAGCCTCCTTCTTCATGCGTACCCTCACTCAGGTATCTTATCTTGGCCTCTTAACAAGGAAAACCCACGGCCAATCTAGCTCTAACGGTTCTGCAGTGGCTCATGGACACCCAAAGTCCTTATCTGATTCTCTTCCAAACTCCCTCATCTCAGCATTTCACAACCCCAAATGCTCAGAAGAGCAAGGACAGAGAGCGGGGGAGCAGGTATCCGTGAAAGGCAAGAACGTCAGCACAGTCCTAAGACGCTGCATCACAGCAGATGACCGGGCCTTGGAAACCCAGAGGATCCTTAACCTCACTCTGACCACTAATGGACTGTGTGAGCTTAGGCCTCAGCTTCCCTCTATGGGGGAAGCAGGCTTTGGACCCACTGATCTCTGAGGCTGTTTCTAGGTCTGACATCTGACATCGTTTTGATGTAGCCTTCTGCTAGGACTGGATGCTCTTCGTAACACATGAACTCCTGAGAACATGGACTAAGGGAGCCCAAGGATTAGTAGGTAAAGAATGACTTCGAATGTGTTAGAAGAAACGGTAATTCTCTGATGGAGTCTCCACTGCTGTATTGCTGCTGGACCTTATTCCTCGAAGGAACTGCTACATAAACTGTCAGGATGATGGATTTTACTCAGTGCCACCCTAAGTAAGCTGTGCACCAACCACTTCTCATTAGTCTATGGCACAAGGAGCACGGAAGTGGAGAGCCAACATTTACAGACTTTTACAGAACTCTGACACTGCTTCACCACTCCTGGGGATACTTCATTCACAGCAGTTCATTTTTGTTGTGTGTTACAAAGGAATTGGTTGGCAACGTAGAGGAAACAAAACTGGTTCTCTACCATAGATTGAGAAGTAGTAATTGAAATATTATCTTTATTGTTGTTACCCAATGAGAGAGAGGGAGGGTGGGAGGCAGGCAATGCAGGAACATACCTTGTGTATAAAGCAAGTTCACCTCTTCACTAAAAATCATCAAGACAACGTCACTCTAATTTTCTATTACAGGTGCCATCCTTCTTTCCTAGCTTTCTCCCTTTCTTTCCTCTTTCTTTCTTTTTCATTCATTTCTTCCTCCCCGCTTCCCTCCTTCCTTTTTTTTTAAAGTCACAAAGCAAGTATTTTCTCTGCAAACTTCCACAGGTTTCTCTCTGCACACAGGAGAGCTCCCTGGGGCACAGCACTTTCCAGCCAGCAAACACACAGGCCCTGGTGTGAGAGGTCACAGCTGGCAAATGGCTGCTCATGGATATTCTGGACACACGGTCCTGTGACTTAGAAAAGAGGAGGCCACTGGCACCTGCCAGCACGGTCTGCTGATGGTCAGCTCTCTGGACCCTCGGGCCCTGTGGCCCCAGCACCCCAACCACAGAGGTCAGCTGCCCTTGGTCCTGACCCAATCATACTCAGCAGTTTTCTCCCAAAGGCTTTACGAAAGCCACCTCACCAGTCACTCCTGCTTTTTGACTCTGCCTCTTACTGCTCCTTGGATTTCAAAATACCTCCCTTCCATGGGAACTTTGGAGTCAACAGAGCAAGACTCAAATCTAAGCTCTCTATGCCTTAGTTGAGTGACTGGGGGTCAGTCCCTTCCTTCTTCTGAAGCCCGGATTTCCTTCTGCAAAGTAGGGATAAGCGTGCTCACCTTCCTGGCACTGGGAAGGTGCTGAATAACATTTGTTGCATGAGTGAATGAATGGATAAATGAACGAGTGGCTTCCAGTATTCCTGGCTTTCCATCGATCCTCCCACGCCCACTCTACCTGGGCACCCAGGAACTCCTGGGGTCTGGCTCAGGAAAGCATACATCACATTCCTCTCAGAAGTCCTGCATTTGTGATTTAGCCAAATGTCTTTCCTAACCTGGGACCTTGACTGAGTTATTTCACTCTCTAAGGCCCTATCAGTTAAATACAAAATGCTAACCCTGTCCAGTCATTCTCATCAAATGCCACCAAAGCCTAACTGGAGCAGAGCTGAAAGTGCATTGTGACTTGGAAGGAACCTGACACACACCAGGGCTTTTCTTACACGGGCTGCTCCCATCTCTGAGCCAAGGTGAGAGTCCAGGGGGCCGCTGGTGCCAGAAGGCTGAGCTGACGTGCTCTCTGGCATGGGGCCAGGCATGACATTCTCTTGCCAGCATCATCATTCCTCTGCACATAGGTATTCTGTCAGTGCATGGGAGGCCCTTGCTCTTGTGAGAGAGACATAAAGAGAAGAGTCAGCAGAAAACTCGCAGAGGTTGGCAAATGAGCCAACCAAGCAAGCCATCAGCAAGGCCAGGGTTCTGTGAGCTGGAGAGAATGGAAAAGTTCAGCATGAATCTGGGAAGTCAGGAAAGTGGATGTAGACTGTCTGACTTAAAACTAGTCCCCCTGGGTCCCACGTCAACTGGCGATCCCCTGTGGTCCACCTCTGGGTGTTTTGGAGGGCTACTGGTCAGAGTTGTAGTGCAAGGCAGAGGCTAAGTCAGATCTGCCCTCCCCCCTTTCCACCCTCTTCTCAGCAACATGTGAAGCTCCTCTGCCTTGAGTATCCTCCTTCTCCCTCAACTCAATCTACTCAATCTCTGATGTCCAAACCGTACCTAAGCTTTCCCTAAAATGTTCAAGCTGCAAGTCAGCTGTTCCTCTTTGACCTCCTATGCATGCTACATTTCATTGTTCAAGAAACGGCAGATGCTCTTATTGAGAGGTAGTCACCTGCTAGCCCCTAGAAGAGATCTTGCTTTGCCTGCCTTCATTTGATCCTCAAAGCAACTTCACAAAGTAGGTGCCACTGTCATCCCCATTGTACAGATGAGGACACAGCTTGTAAGAGGTCACAAAGTAAGGGAAGAGACCTGAACCCAGGATTCTTGCCTGGAAAATCCCATGGACAGAGAAGCCTGGCAGGCTACAGTCCACAGGGTCCACAGATTCAGACATGACATAGTGACTGAGAAAGCATGAAGTCTGTCCGACCCCAGCCCATCCCAGCTCCACCAGAACTGCCTGACAGACCCTTCTCTAGCACAGAAGCAGTCATATGACTCTGTGCAGTTTGGTAGCCACTAGCCCTGGGTGGCTACTGAATTCTGAAAACGTGGCTAGTGTGAACAAGAACTGGATTTTAAACTGCATTTCATCTTCACTAATTTAAAACCAGTCACATGTGGGTAATGACCACTGTACTGGACGGCAGAGTGCTTTATCACTGCAGCTGTTAGTACTCAGCCCAGGTCGTCCAGTTTTAGACTCTGAGCCCTTTGAGAAGACAGAATCTTGAGAGCTCCCTCTGAGCCCATAGGAGGTGATGCAGAAATGTTTTGGTAATGGACTAACCCTTCATATTTGTTTAGTCACTAAGTTGTATCGGACTCCTTGCGACCCCATGGACTGCAGGCTGCCAGGCTCCTCTGTCCACAGGATTTTCTAGACAAGAGTACTGGAGTGGGCTGCCATTTCCTTCTCCAGGGGGTATTCCTGACCCAGGGATCCAACCTGCCTCTCCTGCCTTGTCAGGCGGATTCTTTACGACAGAGCCACCTGGGAAGCCCGACCTCACCAGCCGTCCTGTGATTACTTGGTCCAGTCTGCCTTGTGAACTGGGAAATTCCCGCAACCCCAATTGGGCGTTAGGATGGGTAAAAAGGGGAGGAGCTCGACTCTCTTACCTGTGCACATTGTCCGGCTCGAAGCAGGTCTTGGTGACGTCGGTGATATTAGGGTTACAGCAATCCCCGCCGTCGAAGTTGAAGCGCTCGTAGTTGCAGTCCATGTCACACACCCCGTTCTGCTGCTTCTTGGTGAAGGCGGGGTGGCGCAGGTGGCGGCAGTCCCCGCCGTCGTGGCCGGTCAGCGTGTGGTTGCACTCGGGGTCGCAGTTCTCGTCGCCGATCTTGCTGATGTCGCAGTTGGCCAGGATGAGGCGGCGGCGCAGGGAGGAGTTGCTCACCTCCAGCACCTCGAGCTCCCAGGAGATGTTATAGTGCTTGAAGGCCTCGGCCAGCTGCTGGTGCTGGAGGTCGATCTGCTCCCGGCTCACCGTGGGGTTCTCCCGGCGGTCGTCGTGGAGGTTGACCACGCGGTAGCGCACCACCTTGGGCTGGCGGAGCCGCGGCAGCTGGTTGTAGTTGGCATGACCTCAGGGCTGTCGCACAGCGTCTGCCCGCACAGTGGCGGCTCCAGGCTGGTGTCCAGCAGGGAGCCGTGGGCGCCGCTGACCTCCACGCGGGGGCTGCTGCCGTCCTTCATGGGGGACCAGGCCCGCTTCACACTGTCCCAGTTCTCCTGCAGGATGAGCTGAGGTAGAGGGCCCTGGGGGCCGCGGGTCCTCATGTCCAGCTGGATCTCGCGCTGCGTCCTGGCCACCTTCCACAGGCTGAAGCGCTCCACATAGCCCCGGTAGTTGTGGTTTAGGGTGCTGCCTCCCAGCATGAGGACTTTACACTTCTGGGTCAGGGGGCTGAAGATCCCGCCCACCTGCTCCCCGGAGGTGGCCACCTGGGCACCGTTCATGTAGAGCTTCATCAGCCGCCCGTCGTAGGTGGCAGCCAGGTATACCCACTGGCCTGGGAGGTAGCTGCGGTGGGCATTGATGGTGGTCACTTGCCGGGCCCGGTCTGTCTTCAAGGAGAAAAAGTAGCGTGGGTCTCTGTTGCCTTGGTCACTGACGGTGTGAATGCCCACGACCCATCCTCGGTCACGTGAGGCATAAGAACATTTGTCATAGAGCCCTATGTAGCCCCAAAAGAAAAAGATGAATAAATAAAGGGTGGAGGAAGGAGGGGAGCGTTCTTTCTTTCTGATAAAATTCCTATCAGGATGTCCTAGAAGAGGAAGTTTACAAACTGCGCTCAGTGGCCTCCTGGCAGTGACTGACTGAGCCTCTGGGACCACCCCCAGGGCAAGGTGAGGGCTAGAGGAATGGAGAACGTGGCTTTGGGAGGTTCTGACCGCAACTTTAACCCATGTGGTTTCACTTTGATTGGTTCTGAGTATGGGGCACACAAAAAAATGACATTTGTTTGCAGAATACATACTTGAGCTACAGAAAACAACAGTAATACTACTAATAATTAAAATCTGAATATCTTTGATTTTGCAAAACCGTTGGATGGGGAAGAGGACTTTTTAATTAAAAGTGTCTTTTAAGTGTAGATGACATGCGCGCTGAGAGGGAGAGGTAAGAGAAGAATCGAAGGGAGAAAATGATCCAAAGGTGCTCACTTCAACAGCACAGACTATAGTCACCATAACTAGGAGTGTGTCAGCCACCAGCACTCATCTGTGATCAGTGGTGGTGAAGCGCCAGGAAAGTTGCCTGGAGAAGTGACGGTCATGGGCTGCAAAGCTTCTATCGTAACAGTAGTCCTGACTAGCTCTGACATTCACCCCCAAAGAAAGGCAGGCATACTTACTATCTGAGCTGGAAAGGTTTTTAAACATCACCCAACTCCAACTCCTTCCCTCGAAAGTTAAGGGAGTTGAGACCCAGGAAAGGGAAGGTATTTGTTAGGTTACACAGTCACTGACAAATTTCCTGACACTCCGTTCAAACCCTGCTTTTCTCTAACATCAGTGCTCATATTTTAAAAAGTAAAAGGCATCCTCTTTGCATAAAAAGATGTTGGGGACTCCATCATTAAGTAAAACCAAGCCTCTGTCACAAGTGAGGCATTGTGTTAAGGTCTGCATATGCATTAATTCACTTAACCCATTTAGCACCCTCAAGGTGAGGATATTAAGTTAACAGAGGAGGAAACAGGAATTGAAGGAGGTAAAGAGATGGCTAGTTGAAGGTCAACTGGCTGGTAACTAGATCCTAGATCCATCAGACACTAGGATCACCGTCCCAGGCACTAACTTGACCTCCTTCTACCCCGTGAGTGTCACCAGGGGCCCATCTGCATAAAAACACCTGCCTGGGTTGTCCCAAATTTCAGTGGACTGTTTGGGAAAGTTCCAAGCTAGACATCTCTAGACTTAGCCTGGAAACCCCAGGAAGTCACTAAGTAGATTCTCTCTGGATCTAAGTCTCTTTTCTCTCATCAACTCCTGTTCCCAGTTTTTATGGAATATACTCAGTGTCCTTGGCACAGGCAAGCAGTTGGATGGGGAAGAGGACTTTCTAATTAAGAATGTATTCTAAGTGTTCAATGATGTATGAGGTTAGGTGGGAGAGAGAGCAGGGATAGAATGAATAAAAGATGCTCATTTAGGAGGACAGTCCCTACTTTCAGCTGGAGAATTGTTGCGGTCACCATAACTTTGTACCTCTGCCATTAGCACTCATCGAATGAGCACAGAGAGTGTCTAGCAAAATCAGTAGAGAAGGCCCACACAGTCTGTACTTCTCTGTGGGCACTGGGGCCTTCAATTTTGTGTAAATCTGTTAGCAGCTGACATGGATGGTAGTTCTGGCCAAGCTTCCAGGTCCACCTACATCTCTCCTATCACCATTCCCTGTTCTACCAACTTTCAAGTGATGGCCAGGGTCTCCTACAATATCAGCCTGCTCTCAGGCCTTGAGGAACCACCAAGTATTGGTGGGTCTTGGTCCCCTCCCCAGCAAAGGAGGGGAATGAATGAGGTTTCCCTCATGCCTGGTCCACGGGGGATTTTCTGTGATCCCAGGTTTCCCAGTGGCTAAAACAGAAACCATCTCTCCCAGGAAGCTTTCCCTAATGGTCCTGTGAGGAATAATCACTCTCTCCTCTGAATTCTTTGTACTTTTAGGAAACTGGACATTTACTCTCTGGTTTTGGAGTCTCCTCTAGACATGACATTTTTGAGAAAGATGACTCTGTCTGGGTCATCTCTACCCTGTCCAGCATCTCACACTATGGGGTGTACACAGCGGCACTCAGCAAGTGTCCCGCAAATGTGCACATGGATGATTCTGAACAGAGTGGGAGAAGAGAAAAGGTGAATCAGAGGCACTAATCTATGACTCTCTGGATAAAGGACAGAGAGAATCAGAAGACAGAGGGTGTTCTTGGCCAGATACAAAGAGCAGGACCTTTGGACTCAGGGTAATTCTGATGATAACAATTTCTGGCCGTACATAAGGGGCAAATCGCTTCACCTCTGTGGGTCTCAATCCCCTCCTCTCTCTCTTTACAGATGTTGTCATGCTTAAAAGACATAGTGGCTATATCTTCCTTGGCACACCGTGGCTGTCCAGATGGGACTACATCATTAAATGCTAGAGGGTCTCAGAGTGATGTCAAAGATGAAATGGGGGAAAGGATAAAAAACAAAATACAGCAACACCAGAGAGAGTGGGTACCCTAAAGACAATGTGACTGATGTATCAAGAGCGGGTAGGATGAGGGCTCAAAAAAGCACAAGTGAAGTCACTCCGTCGTGTCTGACTCTGCGACCCCATGGACTGTAGCCCACCAGGCTTCCCCGTCCATGGGATTTTCCAGGCAAGAGTACTGGAGTAGGGTGCCATTTCCTTCTCCAAAAAAGCACAAGTCCTCCTCAAATTTACTGGCAAACTCTACTCAGAAATCATAACCTATACTCCCCCACCCCCCCGTTTGGCTTTGCTACTGTTATAAGACTTGCATGTTAAAAGCCACCTCCCCACTGACCTCTCCAAGGCCAAAGCTCTGACTCCACATTTGGAATGAGCTCCCCTATGTCTTTCACTGCTAGCTATGGGAAGTATGAGAGAACAGGCTTCTGGACTTCACCTCCTGCCCCCCTGACCTTGCCCCCACCTCATTCCTGCCCTCACCACATCCCACCTCTCTGCTTACCTTCTCTTCCTCTTCTGGCTAACACCTCCCACCCCTCCACCCCTCAAACAGAAAATTCTTCTAATGAGAAAATTCACATCTGGAACAGGATCCTTCTCCCTCTCTCTCTCTCTCCCTGCAGGTTTTCATTTGGCCAGGGGCTCTCAGGCCTGGCTTTCCGTTGCCTTTGGAAGGTGGCTGGCTGGGGTGGCAAGGTAAAATGTGTACCCATCTGTAGGGTGCCCTCAGTTCAGGACCTTCCTGGGACTGGGGTACACAGGCTTCGGCCACCTCTGTTTGCAATTGAGAGAAAAGAGGGAATCAACGAGAAAGGCTAGACTCTGAGACATGGAGCAGAGGACCAAGAGGAAGCTTAGCCCCGGGAGGCAGTGAGAAAGGGCAAAGGGAGGGTTTCAGTGGAACCAAGAGGAAACACAGTAAGGGAAACAAGAACCTTGAAGCAGTGGCTTCAGAAGTTAGAGGGAAATATTTACCTGGGGTGTTAGTGGTGAAAGGAAATCACTGAATTTCAATAGGGATGGGGGGATGGGGTGGGTTGTAGTGGTGAATGGGATTTATTTCTGGGCAAAAATAAAGTAATCAACAGCAGTCACATTTCAGAGGGCTGGATGGGAGACACTGCTATTTCACCAGCCTGGAACTGGACACCCGGGACTAGAGATCCGGGCTCTCTGTCTGCTGCATGACCTTGCCGGGGACGTCACCCTGCCTCTTTGGCTGCCAAGCCTTATTTCCCTTTTCTGAGAAAGGAGGAGTTGGGAGTAAACGATCTCCCTGCTACAGTTTAAGAGCTCTTTTGTTCCCTGTGAGAATGGTTCCTTGTAAGGAGGAGATGCTTCAAAAATGTGTGTTGATTTGAATCGAATGCCTCACGTCATTGCCAATTCTTGTGTGCTTAGAGGACACGTCCTTTGTGTGTCTCCATACCAGACATGGAACAGTGTTCTCTGGAGGACATGAGTGAATGCTAGTACCCCTCCACCCCATCCTTCCCCGCGGTTCTCCAGGAGGATAGAGTGAAAGAAACAGTAAGAGTCAGTCTGAACGTTGGCACCATCTGGGCGGTACTAGAGGTTGATCCCGGGGGACACATCCTCACGGAATGGCCACAGGCAATCCTGCACACCATCTAAACCTGATTAGCATAAGCCTGCCTCAAAGCTGTAAGCAGGTGGAAGCAGGCAATGAAAGCGCCAGAGCCCATTCATTCACCAGCCAATGACCGTCCCGGGCACCTGTATGGATGAGGAAGTAGAGGCCCAGGAAGGAGGCTGCCCTGGGTCTCACAACCAGCATCAGACGCTTGAACCCTAGTCTCTCCAATGTGTCCCTATCTTCTGGCAGCAAGATTTGCTGTGAAAGGGCTGCACAGCCCAGCAGAAGCTTGATGTTTATTTATTTTTATTGTCTCTTTCTCTCTCTCTCTTTTTTTTTTTTTTTTTCTGGTCTCAACTCATCCCAGAGGTAGAGGGCATGCACATGGGGGCAAGTTCAAACACAGAAGAGCTTGCAGGGAGTTTCCCAAAACCTCTTCCCCAGGGCCCCGGGGAGAGTTATCTGGGCTTTGGGGCCAGGATCACTCTCAGGATCCCGGCACTGTCATCGCCCCAGGGCAGTGTGGTGTGACCACGCCACACCAGCCCAGGTTTAGATGGGTCTTCCTCCCACACACTGATCACGCTCCTCCCTGTCCTAAAAGATATCTGTTTGGTAATTACGCATTCAGTGTCTGCTTCCCAAGTATATCTCTCTCTGGTTCATTTCTAACTGCCCAACATCCAGCACAGCATCTGGTACCTTGCAGGTGCTGCATAGAGTCTGTCATTAAAATTAGAAAATAAAGGAAGGGAGGGAGCAAACAAGGAAGGCAAGAGAAGGGAAGCGTGGGGACGCTTCTCTTTCACTCTGTTCCTTATAAGAGCACCATCATATGATTAATATAATCACATTGTTTAGAGCATACTAAGCGCCATGTGCTTTACATGAATTCTCTCACTTGGTCTTCACAACAAAACTACCAGTGCAGCCCATTCTGCAGAGAAAACAGAGGCTCAGAAAGGTAGCAGCTTGTCCAAAGCAACACAGCTTAGAATCCATGTCCATAGGAGTCCCAGACCCCACTTAATCACATTACTGCACCAAGTTCCAACTGGCGCACACGTTATCCTGGGCTATCTGAAGACATGCTTCACTCCCTCCAGAAACATTTCTGCAAGTTCAACAGCACCAACACAAGCAAGTGGAACTGAACTGCAAAATGGCTGCTTTCCATGTCGTTCTTCTGCCTGGGGCTCAATTCTGGACCAAAGACTTGCCCGGGCCTGGCTGCCTCTCTGGAGTTTGGGGTGCCTGCCTGCTTTGTCCTTCAGCATCTGAACCTCCGTTACTAGCCTCCTTACCTATGGGTTTCTGACTCAGCTTTGCTCCATTGCTCAAGTGCTCTATTACAGTGTCTTCAGCTTCCTTCCAGGCTGCTGTCCTGCTCTTGGCTGCCTCCCATCTCCATTCCATCTGCACGGGCTGAAACATGTTCCCCTCAAAAGACTCCTAGGTGGAAGGCTAGCCCCTCATCCCTCAGAACATGAATTTATCTAGAGATAGGTCTTTAAGGAGGTAATTAAGCTACAGTGAGGTTACTGTGGTGGGCCCTAATCCAATATAATGGTTGTCCTAAGAGGAAGAGATTCAGATACAAGGGGAAGACAACAGGAAGACATGGGATGGAAAAGGTGCCCTATACGGGCCAAGGGCAGAGGACTCGGAAAATCCAACCCTGCAGACACTTTGATCCCAGACTCCTAGTATCTAGGGCTGTGAGAAAATAGATCTCTATTGTTTAAGCCAGTAAGTCATGGTGCTATGTTTATGGTAATCCTAGCAAACTATAATACTGCCATTCAACAAGTATTTTTTAAGCTCTCTCCCTGAAGTTTCTCTAAAATCATTTGCTGCTTTGTACTCAATTCAGTATCCTTCTTGGTTACAACACATTGTCTCAGCTTAACTGGGCAAGCCTCCTGCTGTGGGCAGGGCAAGGAATAGAGCGAGGATATAAAAATGGCTGGTGTGGTCGCCTCACAGGAAATGCTCCTCCCAGGAAAGAGATGCTTCTGCGCTCCAGCTGGAGCCCCTGCAGTGTACTGAGCATGTGCATAGCTGCTTCCAGGCTAAGATGTCTCCTATGACCCTCACAAGCAACCTTGTATAACAGGCACTGGTTACAGATGAGAAAACTGACCCTCAGAGGGGTGAGGTCAACCTGCCCAAGGTCACACAGCACTAAGTGGGAGGAAGGAGTGGAATTCAAGACTCCTGATTTCAAGTTCAGTTCCCCTGCAGATGAGCCAGACCTCCGCTAGGAGGACCTTGACTTGCACTGGCATTTACATTGCATAAGACATTTTAAGTAGCCTAGCCTGGAGAATCCCAGGGATGCGGGAGCCTGGTGGGCTGCCATCTCTGGGGTCGCACAGAGTTGGACACGACTAAAGTGACTTAGCAGCAGCAGCGCTGATGTAAAGTAACAGGAGGGGTGTTGAGCAGACGCACATTCTATGCCATTGTATACAAGGGACTTGAGCATCCCACAGCTTTTGGTAACTGTGGTGAGTCTGGGAACAAATGCACTGGGGATACCAAGGGAAAACTGTAATGATAATAATAATGGGCAATGTAGTGGTCTCTTGGCTAAGTATAGATATCCCCTTCTATGCTCATAAGAACCCAGTGTAGTGGGCTTGACTGATCTTCCTTGACAGAGAAGGAACAGGTGCAGAGAAGCTAATTGGCTTCCCTCCAAGGATCTCAGCTACAGGGTGGGAGAATCCCACTTGGGCTAACTCTAAAGCCAGAGCTGTCTTCTAGGATGCTCTCCTTCAGGGGGAAAAATCTCTCAGCCCACGGTCAATGTTCTTGTGCCTCAGCTCTGCCACTTTGCTGCTTCAGGTCAATGAGTGGGCAGTTCCCCCCAGCAAGGGCATCCTCAAATCCTCCCCTATGAAATAGGAGGGTTGTATCACACGGCCACAGAGGTCCCTTCCACCTGAGACCCTCTGTAACTCAGATCTCAGGTCTTTCAGATGTCCCTGTCTCAGTTCCTACTGAAGGGAATATAAGGTCATGGAGGAGTGGGGAGGAGGGAAAAGAAAGCCATTTCAGGCCCTCCAACTTCAGGATGTCCACTAGCTGTGGAACCTCAGCCAGGGGAATACGAGCAGAGGTGAGAGGATGTGGGGATGAAAGGGGGAATTTAGGTCAACAATCTGGTTTCTTTCAGGAGGCTAAAAAAAAATTAAAAGCTAAAAGTTGAAGCTGGTCCTTTTTTTTTGTTTGTTTTGTTTTCCCTTCCATGGTTTAATGGCTGGTATCAAAGCCACAGAGAAATGCTTGAGAGAGCAATCCTATGGAAAGCTTTTATCTGTCTAGAGGAGGGTGATTAAAACAGACAGATTTGGGTTAAGTATGCCCATGGCCCCTGCACTTGGTTCGGTGGTGGGGGAGGACCACCAGGGTGACCCTGGAGGACTCAGCAGCACCAGGCAGTGCCGAGGGACTTCAGCATCCCCATTCCTCCAGGCCAGCATACCTTGGCTCAAAGCATGGTGCTTAGGCTCAGTGGAAGGAGAAGGCTTGGAAGAAATCACACGTGGCTAGAGGCTTCTCCACACTCTGCTGAGTTCTGGTTGTCTCTCTCTCCGTGTGTGAGAGGCTGGGATATCAAGAGTGACCCTTTGGGGCAATTCACAAGGTCAAGGTCAGCTCAGGCATCGCCTATGTTGGCCCCATGGGTGGGGCCAGGTCTAGGCAGAGCAGCGTGACCAGCACCCATGGCAGCGCCTGTGTCTGCTCGCTGCCTGTGGTCTTTTTCCCTGCTGGGAACCATCAACCAAAAAGTCCCTGATATTATCGGTCCACTCACTTCTTCTTCTTTTTTTAACACTAGCCTTGTGACCTTGGATGAGCTCATTCAACTCTCTGAGGCTGTTTTCCCATTTGTATTCCAGGGATTAAACAGTTTCATTCTGTGTACTTCACAGGTTTTTTTTTTTTTTTGAGAGAGAGAGAAAGGAGATAAATGGATGCATATTTCCCTGTAAACTATTTAAGGCCATTTGGATGTAAGGCAAGGTGAACAAGAGTATGTCTAAGAGTTCCTAAAAATCCATTTTCTGTATTAATACACAGACTTACATAACACCCTGGGGATGGCAAAGTGCTTTTAGGGGCTTAAGGTGCACCTGTGTTTCCCTCTGGATTGTGACTCTCCAGGCTGCCTCCTTCACTCACACGAAAGCAGGCTCTGTGAATATAGCACAGCCAGAGTTCTAGAGACCAGCAAACATGCACAGGTGCTGGCTCTGCTGTGCACGAGCGTGACACTCGGAAAGTCAGAGCATCTCTCTCGTAGAATTAGTCTTCTCATCTGTAAAATAGGGATGATGCGATCTACCTCTGCTGGTTGGAGGGGGAACCAAAGAGATAATAAACGAATCCAGGCTTGGCACATGGGCGCTGGTGATGGCTGGATGGCATCACCAACTCGATGGACATGAGTTTGAGGAAGCTCCGGAGTTGGTGATGGACAGGGAGGCCTGGCGTGCTGCAGTCCAGGGGGTAGCAAAGAGTCGGATGTGACTGAGCAACTGAACTGAACTGAACTGAACTGAAGCATTTGTACTGTGGAGACCTATCTGTTGGAATCCCAGTTCTGCTGCTTGTTAGTGTGTAGCCTTGGGCAAAATCCCTTCACCTCCCTGATAGTTTTCTCAACTGTGAACTGATAATAACAGTACTTAAGGCACAGTGACATTTTGAGGATTTAGTTAGAGAATACAAATACTCATCTGCATAGCACATGATAAGTGTTAGCTATGCTGTTTAATCAGTATTAATGATAAACGTCTGTGCCTTTTCCTCCAAATTGGTACCATTTTCCCCCTTCTTCTGTGTGGTTAAACTTTATCCTTTCTGAGGCTGTTCTCTGAAAGAGAGAGACCTGTTCATCACTCTCTTTTTCACACGTTGTCATTGACATTGGTTCATAAGGGCTTTAAAAAAGGAAGTGGGAGGGGGAGAGGGAGAAGAAGATAAGGAAGAAAGAGAGGGAGGCAGGGGTGGAGGGGAAGAGGAGTCAGGATGGAGCGGAGGGGAAGAGAGGAGGAGGAGGAGTTACACGTTTTCCTTTGTTCAGCCTTAAAAGCTGCCCCCGGTGGACTCGGGCGCTGACACAGAAGCTGCTCCGCAGAAGAGGGCTGACCTTTGGTCTTTTTGATGGAGACCCACTAACTTCAGAGATAATCACACTGCTTCTCAGGAAACCCTCCAGCCAAAGCCCCCTGTCGCCCACACTCTTCACAGCAGCCCCAAGCTCACCCTTCACATTCACAGAATCAGGCAGAGTCAGGACTGGAGGCTCCCTCAAAACCATTCAACAGCCTTTAACACCCAGCCTCCCGCCTGAGTCACCTGTACATCTCTACAAGTGGCCGTGTATCTCCAGAGCCAGACAGCTTCCGAACCCCTGAAGCACACGGCCTTTGCACCTTGGGGCAGTTCTCGGTGCTCACCAGTACACTCGGTCGGGTCTGACCATTTCAACTCCATGGATTGTAGCCCACCAGGCCCCTCTGTCCACGGGATCCCCCAGGCAAGAATACTGGTTATTCCAGGGGATCTTCTCCACCAGGGATCAAACCCTCATTTCGTGCATTAGCAAGTGGACTCTTTACTACTAGCACCACCTGGGAAGCCCCAGTGCTCACCCAGAGTGAGCCAGAATCGCTTCCCTTTCCTCTGCACACAGTGGTGCGGATCTGGACTGCAGGAACCCACAGAGTTATTCAGTGCGCTTTACCCGAGGGAGCCCTAGAGCTGTCTGAGGCTTTTCACTGTGTTATCCTTGGCTCTTCTTTTCCCTAAATCAACATCCTCAAGTCCTTTCTGATTTATTAATCTGTCCATTCACCAATTCTTTCAACACACAGTCACCAGGCATCCCGTGTATCAGGACCCCGCCGGACGTTCAAGTATGGAGATATACCCTCTGCAGAGAGACCTCCTGATCCTTATCACTGGTGCCAGTCCTGCTGTTAAGCCAACACAGATACAATAAGAGTTGATACTATGCAATTAGGAGGATCTATTATCACCATGTCCGCCTCCTTACATTATCCCTAGGATCTGATTTGTTCTAATGGCTCTCCAAGCCGCATGAACCTTCTGAGAAATCAACAGAGCCACCACTGATGGTGTGCCATGCACAAGACCAAGACCTCTCTGCGCATCATCTCACTGAATTACTATACCTACTCGACAGGATACGTTCTCTTGGTCCCAGTTTATGGGTAAGGAAACTGAAGCTCAGAGTTGGACTGGCTGGGCAAAGGTCAGCAATAACACAAACAGGATTTGGTGCCAGCTCTTTGATTCCAAAGCCAGATGCTTAGCCAATGCCTTAAGTTTTCTATGGCTAAATACAAGCAGAAATTATTTTTCACTTAATACTTATTTTCTCCCTGGTGGCTCAGAGGTTAAAGCGTCTGCCTGCAGTGCAGCAGACCTGGGTTCGATCCCTGGGTTGGGAAGATCCTCTAGAGAAGGAAATGGCAACCCCTCCAGTACTCTTGCCTGGAAAATTCCATGGACTGAGGAGCCTGGTGGGCTTCAGTCCATGGAGTCGCAAAGAGTCGGACACGACTGAGCGACTTCACCTTCACCTACTTATTTTCTCATATACTCAACATTTTACTCTTCCTTATGTTAATTACACACTCTGTCAGTGGTAACAAGACAAGAAGCATTCTTAAGACTCCTTGAAGTTTTAACGTGTACAAAGGACCTTAATTATTTCATTCACTTCTCCCAAGAACTCTCTTTAAGACGTTACGTTCACAATTCACACACATGGGGAAAATGAGGCTCTGAGAAGGTAAAGAGTACATCTCTTTTCATCTCTGCATTTAGAGCCTTGAGAGGCTGCTGAGGACCTAAGTACTCAACCAACATTTGCTGAACAGATGAATGAGCAAGTGAGTGAATGAATGCACAAATGAAATAAATGCCTAATGCTTGTGAAGAAACTCAGCTGGAGGATTCTGAGGTTTGGACTCATCTTTGCAGTCCTGGAGTAAGAGTCCTGACTTGGAGGCAGGGTGGGCATCCTGGTGAAATGAGTAAGCCCCTCTGTCTCCAGGGCCTCAAATGTCAATCCATCGAGTAGGAAGTTGGCACTGGTGGGCACCAGGTCGATTGCGTAAAATACTGAAAAGAGCAACCAGAGGTCAGGAAAGACGCTTGCTGTGCGACTAAGTTGTGTGACCCGAGGCAAGTCGTGCTTTCTCTGGCCTCCTTTTCTCATCTCTGAAAGAAGATCGTGGTGAAATCGCTTCTGGGGCTTTTCTTCAAATGTAGGGAGATTTCTAAATTGGGAGTGGTGAGACATGAACTTGTGTCCTGATTCGCCACTAAGGTATTATTGATCTGGTGCAAATTCCTTCCATCTGGGGTGCCGTCATGACTTTCATGGACCCTGGAGGCTTTTTCTTTCTCCCTAAGTATATATAATTATATTTTATGACTGCATTGGTATAAAGATGTATATAATCTTTATATATACATATGAAGGGCGTAAAGGGATATTTATATAAAGATTTATATAATCTGTATATCACATATTTAAATATATAATGAAGGATGGTTTCATTATCATATGTGTATTATTATACTAGCTGTTTTCTTCTGATTTAAAAATAAATGAAGCCATTCTTATGGGCCTCTTAAAAGTGCTGTGGACCTCAGGCGTTGTGTCAACTGCAGCTAATGGATGAGTCGGCCTTGGGTCCCCCTCAAAGAAGATGGGTCTTCATCTGCAGAATAGCATCGAAGGAGGCATTGAGCGCCTGCTGCCTGTCAATCCAGGGAGCTCGGAGGGATACAGAGGATTCCCACACGGGCGAGGCCAGTGATGTGACTTTCCTAACCGGCGGAGACCCACGACAAGTTAGGTGAAAACACTCCCTAGACAGTGTGGGCTGCGTTCTGGACACCAAAGCTCCTCTGGGGCGAGCTTGCTGTCACCTCACCCTGGCGCACACAGCTAGGGGCGGGCCTTTCGGGGAGTGAGAAGGCAGCCAGAGACGAGAAAGGGATACGGCCAGACAGGCAGATCCCTGCTTTGCTGGGCTGGGGGCATCTGGAATCACTCTCCAAAGCAGAGGTGTGGGGGTCAGGGAGGGGGGGAATGGGACTGGATGCTTGCCAAGTGCGCGCCGCGTGCCAGGCACCGTGCTTGGCTCCTTGTGTGGAGCAGGTCAGGTTCCCTTCGCCATATCCGAGCACTGTTACCTCTGCTTTACAGATGAGAGAACTGACACTCGGACAAGCCCAAACCAGAGGACTTCGCTGGCAAATGACGGAGGCGGGATTCACACCCAGGCAATCGGTCTTGAGGGTTCACGTTCCTAAGTTCTGAATTAAGCTGGCCAATCAGGGGAAAACGGACTACATGAGGACAAAGGAGCATTTTTGATCATAAATAAATACAGCATAATAGAGTAAGTTCTACTGGAGGTATAAGCCAAAGAGCTCAGCGGAGGGAACACCTGATTCAGACAAGAAGGCTCCGGGCAGTTTTCTTGGATGAATGACATAGCTAAGC